>CAJQZJ010033967.1:1964828-2003278 GCA_907164525.1 Lophiomys imhausi | reverse complement strand
GTGTGTGTGTGTGTGTGTGTGTGTGTGTGTGTGTGTGTGTGTGTGTGGAGAGAGAGTATGTATGTGACCAAAGAGTCTTTGAGAAGTTTTAAGCTTTAAGAATTTCAAAATTGTGTATAATACACAATTATAAAAACACCACTATAGAGATTAATTTTACAGACTTATTTTATACTTATTTAAGTTTGTGAATTTTGAATAATTTCCATTAATTTGGCCCACAATCCAGCTTGTCATTATCAATCTGAACGCCTTAAATATTAGAAATTAAAAATAGTATTTTGTAGTCTGTCATGTACATATGTGTCACTAGTTTTCAAAGAAAACCTTTTTGAACACACATATATATATATATGTTTGAATATATATACATATATATTATAATTTTCTTGACTTTTTAAATACACTGGAGACTCTCCCTGTAGCTGTGGTTAATTTATATTTCACAGCCCACAATAAACTAAATACCTATGCTCCCCATAAAACAGAGTTCTGGGATTTTGTTTCATTCACTGTTGTGTTGATTTTGTATGTCTGTAGTATTCTATGTGTTGGCAGAACAAATGATTACATGGGGTTCTATGCTCTTCTTATTTGTGTGTGGATTATGTTTATATGTGCCTGTATGTGTCCAACTGTAGGGATTGTTTGCCTGTGTGCACATGACTCTAAGGGTGTGTATGAAGGTTTGGAGGGGTATGAGTGTGTGCCCATGTGTGCATGTGTCTAGATGTGTGTGCCTGTGTGTTCATGGCTGTAGGAGTATGTGTCTTTGTGTGCATGACTCTAAGAGAATGTGGCAGAGCTGGTGCATGTGTGTGCCTGTGCATGCCAACAAAGTCCAGTAAAAGATAGAGGTTGTTCTACCCTACCATTTGCCAGTTTATTCCCTTGAGACAGAGTTCCTCCTTGAATCTAAAGCACTTCGCTTTTGGGTAGGTTAGCAAACTAACAAGTTCCCAGGATCTGACCACGTGAGTCCTGCAACACTATGGTTACAGGTAGGCAAGTGCATCCCAAGCCTTTTCATATAACTGTCAAGGATTTAAACTCAGGTGTTTTTTGCACATTCAGCTCTCTTATCCACTTTGCCATCAGCTCCTGCAAGGCTATTGCTTTCAATGATCTAGCATTTTTATTGTTGTATTTTACTGATTCACTAGCATAAAACTAATTTCCATCTATCTTCTCCCATTATTTCAAACCTAATCTGATCTATTCCACCTTCATCTATATTGTACATATTACTCTTTGAATTTGGGACAGGATCTTACTCTGTGTCCAAGATGGCCTAGAACTCATTATGCAACCTAGGATGGCTTCAAATGTCCCAGGCTCTTAAGAAATGAAATTATAGGCATGCAACACTACATCCAGCTATAAATATTTCTCTTAGTAACTGTTTTTTATAAATAACATTATTCCTTTATTATTGTTAAAACTGGAATGAATAGGCAGCATTTATTGAGCTTTTAATATGGGTAAACTCCATACTTTATTGTTTTACCTATGATTTCCTTAACAACTTTTTCAATTATACATAATCCCACCCCCCTTTTTCCCAATATTTATTTATTTCTTAAAGTTACACCTCAATCACATTCCCTTCCCTCTTCCCCCTTCCACTCCCACCCTCTCATTCTCTTCCTCCTCACCCTCCTACCCACTATATTTTTTAATTTAAGGTGTATCTTCCCCCCCAACAGCTCCCCTTTATAGTCCAATAAAAGGCTCTTTTTCTTATAACAATAAATACAATACAAAACAATAAGAACAATTAGGCAACAATTATGAAAATTATAAGGTATAACATACATTCTCAATCTCTAGTACATATGTATTTGACAACTGATAATAATATTCTATTATCTATCTATACAACTGATAATAATATTCTATTATCTATCTATTATCTATCTATCTTGATGAGTTTAAAGTTCTATACCTTACTCAGTTTCCATCCTACCTGGCATTACCAACTTGAAAATATCTTCTTAGACCTAGAACATCCTTTTAATTCCTAAATAACTTAAAACTTAACTGTGAGACTATAACTATCAAGTCACCAACCACATCAGAGAGAGACCTGAGAAGAATAAATATATCTGAATAAACAGGAAGTGCAAAGCAAACAACTTCCAAAACTAAGAAATGACAGACAACTGGTTGCCTGGACAGTCCCAATTTTTTGATATTGAAATATGTCAGCTCCTGACAGCATCCCCCCATTCTATTCCAAGTAGATTATGAGCAGCATAGAATCTCCATTTGGAGATAGCTATATTAGTGATAAGCTTGATACTGGGCAAGAGAAAGCCCTTGCTTCAAATGTAGATATAATGCTGTCCGAAAAGGACAAGAGTTGGAAGCAGGTAAGTCAACGGCCTAGCTCTGCCATGACAGGGTAGGAAGTCCTTCATAATTCCTGTTTTACAATTGATATCTTTCAGAGATACTGGACCAAAAGGCTGAAGATAGATGCTTCTTTATATTATAGAGAGAAATCCCTCTCCTTTTTATAGAAAACTGAGAATCAAAGAAACAGTCTTCACAATAACTTGAAAATACAAATAAAAACAAACTTCACATTTTCTAGCTTTTCTTGTATTTCAGTTGTCCATAGCTCATTTCTGAATATTCTGTGTCAATTAATTCAGTTTCTTTCATCAAGTTATTCCAACATTGATGGGAAGTTAAGTGAACTCCATCATAGTTGAAGAACTAGAGGGTATCAAATTCTAGAAAAGTATACTCTTAACAATCTTAGATCTTTGTTCTAGTGAGACAGAAAAGGAATGAAAAGCACACACAGAATGGTTCTCTTCCCACAATATTTTAAGAAGACCACATGCATATTTAGCCTTCTAAAATTGTGCAAAAACCAAATGAAATCTTTTATTTTGCCAGTATTTTTTA
Source organism: Lophiomys imhausi (assembly GCA_907164525.1). NCBI lineage: Eukaryota > Metazoa > Chordata > Mammalia > Rodentia > Muridae > Lophiomys > Lophiomys imhausi. Next base: position 2,000,362 of record CAJQZJ010033967.1, on the reverse strand, counting down.
GGAAAGGGAATACTACAATAAGGTAAATTCTAAATGAGATGGCCTTTAAATTGCTAATGTAAAAAATGATTTAAGAAATTTGATGGCTGCAATTGTTCCCAGAAGAAACAAGAAGTTGTACACTCCTGGGCTGGGAGATTATGATATAGGATCTACAAAAATTTAAAAATACCATAAAGAAACATGGTAGCAATAATTGCATGGGTGTAGCTACCCATGACACATCTATGTGTGCATCATGTGTTGCATTGACAGAACATGAATAGTTACAGTTTATTACATTTCTTATGCTAAACTCTCTCTGTGACAGTTGCTCAATTTTGTTCATGCTGCAGGAGTGCAAAATGCAGAAAATAATGTACTACCTATATCCATCATACACAATCACAACAACAGTAACCATGAACTCAGTGGAAGACCAGAATTTAGAGACATACAAGACATTTAAAGAATTTAAGCCAGTTGGTTAAGACGGTGGCCAGAGGGAACTTAGAAGGAATATGTCTAAGACACCCATTAGCATTTGTGTACCTACAACCATTAAACACTGAACTAGCACTGGAGTTAATCAATAAATTGTAAGGATAAAAATCCCCCAATTTCTACCATACATGATACAGGAAATAACAGCAATGGTAGTAAAATGCTCTTGGACATGGTCAATCATAAGTATAACTTATGAAATGACTGACAAATGAAAGGATACATAAAACCCATAGATAAAAGGCTGAAATTTAAAGCTGACACACAAAGAGGAAAAGATAGAAATGTGAATTTTGTTGTTAATTTTGCTGAGAGAAGCATTGCTAAAGATAATATAAGTGGAAAGTACACAAAAAGTACAGTGTTTATTTGAAAATGGTATAATCAGAATTGGAAAGATGCTGAGATGTCAGGATGTCTGCACAAAAGAAAGGACCAATCAAAGGTTAGCACTGCCTACATTTTAAACTGAACTGTAAAACTGGAGTTTTTCATTTAAGATGTGGGAAAGGAATGTGAATGGCCAACTTCCAAGAATGAAGCGGTGGGGCTATACAGATGACTCAGTAATGAAAGGTATGTACTGCTCTTACAGAGGACCCTACATAGGATTCCCAACACCCACATCAGACAGGTCACCACCACCTGTAACTCTGGCTCCAGCAGAACTCCATATCCCTGGCCTCTGCAGGAAAAACAATCACCTGACCCACCACATACATACTAGTAAATAAATATTAAAAATTAAATTTTAAAAAGAGTGAAAGCAAGAAATGATAAAAGTGTATTTAAATTTTGCAAATGATGAAAATAATTGGAATTATGAAATAATATTACTATTGTATTGCCAACTAATTAATGACTAAAAAGGATGTATGTGAGTTTAGTGTGCATACGAGAAAGTCAGAGTGAAGTGACTTCCCTGACGCTTTCATAAATCAATGAAACATTTGCAACAGTTTGTCTATTGCAATAAATCAAAGTATATTACACAAAAAATCTATTTGTAATAAAAGAAAAATAGAAAAATCAATAAACTAAAAAAATAAAAAATAAAAAGCGTTTGATCTACTCAATCCATTCTAAGAATTTGTCCTAAAAGAGTTAATCACACAAATGACAAGTTACGCAAAAGCAATGAATTTAAAAACAACAGTCAGATGTCCTCTAGTAAACCTGACCACAGCTAGAAGAGACTGACACCAGCGTTCTGATGCAGACGGAAGTATAGCACATGCTGAGCAGAAAACAGATGTATTGTTTACACTATGCTTTATTAAAAATAATAAGAAAAGAAAGCAGCTAGAAGAGAATATAAAACAACAGTGATTATTTTTGAGAATATACTATCCTGTTATTTTTATTATTTTTAATCTTATTTCTGCTGCCTGTGCTTTCTAATTTTCCTACAAGGGATATGTATTAATTACACAACAGAAAAAGATCACAAAATTCTTTGCAAATATATTTAACCACTATTATTATGACTGTGATTGAAATGGAAATCAAAGTCTTTTTTACTTTCTTTTCAAGTATTCCCGACTCCTAAACTGATGATCAGAACAGCAAATTTTTTTCTCCCTAAGAAAGAGTCTTACTTAACTACGGAGTAAACAAAGATGGAACAGAATTAACTACTAAATATTACCGTTTTCTATGTAATTTCCAGCATATCACATGCACCAAGCAATAACTTCAAAGTATTTAGACTTAACTTCATGACTGACTGACTGGGACTGTGACCGTGGACAGATCACTGCTTTTTGTCAATTCATGTTCTTGCCTCATTAGAAATTGTAATTTAAAGACATACAACATATCCGTATGGGCTGCTTAAAGAACTGGGTGAAACTGGCTGTGACAAGATCAATAAGCCAGTGAAGGGCTGGCTACATGACAGGGATTATTCCCTGTCTTTTTCCATCCTTGTACTTTGCTTATCCATTATGCATTCTTGTGTTTTTAGAGATGTCATAAGTCTGATGTTTTCAAAGCAAATGCATCTCAAAACCTCAGTGGACAGGCTCTTTATCTGCTCAAACAACTCCACACTGATATTAATAGCGGAGGATGGACTTACATGTTGATGAGCCACCTGGTGTTCTACTTTCTGGATACCTGCTGATCTAGCTTTGAAGCTGAGACTGCAGGCTGGAGTAAGATGAAGTGAAATGAAAGGCCGATTTGTGTTAAGATGCTTTCTCTCTTGTATTTCTAAAGATGCTTAGGATGACTTTTGGCAAACACAATAGTGATTATTCACATTGCATAATGGAAGTAAACACTCAAGGAGAAAGTAACTTGACACTTTTACTCAGCATGATCTAAACCATTACCTTGTGTTTTCTCTGGAAAATAGTCTCTACCGAGAAATTCCATAACTCAGTAGGCTATTAATAGGATATGGAATGTGATTATTCCTTTTGGATTACTTCAATATGTAATTACTTTTAGGAGCCAGCAGAAAGAAACTCTATTAAATGATAATTATAGAAGTGTATTTGCTTTGAGGTTCTGTAATAGCACTAAACATGGGAGTTTTCATTAACTGTTTGCCATAGTTAATAAAGCAATTTTTCTTTAAAAGTAGCAATTCTCTGCAAAAGTATAGCTCAGCAGTAGGATCAGTCTCCTAAAAGAGAGGGTAAGAGAGGACTGCATGATTGCCTGGCTCATCAGTAGTAATGTAATCTCTGAAATTATAGATGGCATCCATGAAGTACTGTGACAAAATAAAATACTCATGAACCTCCAGAGAGCAATATGCCACAGTACAGTGTTTACAGAGGTTAATGGAGACAAAATATGATTTCACATTACAAGAAAAGTTAAAAAAAAATAGAAAAGACTGAGTAGGGGATGAAGATAAAGCTGAACCACTGAGTAAAGCCTAGAACAGCCTGCTGTTTGCAGGAGGCATGCTGTAAATGCAGATCTTGCTGGGAATAGAGTGAGGCATTAAACTTCAAATGTAATATGGGGATTATATCAACACAGAGATAAAAATATGAGCACAAATATTTGAAAAAAAGAGCGAGAGACCATAAAGGCAGCAGGGACATAGCAAGTATGTGAGATTCCCCAGAGTTTTCTGGACAACTGATCACATCACCTCATTGCTGACAAAGTCAAGTGAAAGCTGATGTTAATACTGAAGGCAAAAACAAAACAAGCTGTCATTCCACAGTAGTATCAGAAAGTCATTTGGAAAAATAGCAATTGGTAAGAGGGATTCTCCTGCGCTAAAATACAGACATACAGATACCCCAGGAAGCTTTATAAAATCTCTATGCATACCTTTCTCAACTTAGCAAAGTGCACATTTATTAAGTTCTCATCTGCACTCCAATCTCTCTGTACTGGAAAAACATCATGATAAAGTGAGTTCCATATTATTCTCTGTATCAACTGAAGGTATGTGTCCTTGGCTGAGAACTCCTCTCTCCCTCCCTCCCTCCCCCCCCCCCTCCCCCCCTCCCTCCCTCCCCCCCCCTCTCCCCCCCTCTCTCTCTCTCTCTGTCTGTCTCTCTTTCTCCCTTCCTTTCCTTCCTCTCTACTTTCCATCTTCCTCTCTCCACCCCATCTCCTATACTATGGATTGAACCTTTGAACTTAGGGTGTCTTGCATATCATGTGAACACTCTAGGGATCACCTATATCTCAAGCCCTTTTAGTTAATTTTATTTTTGAGACAGGTTCTTTTTTAAGTTGTGTAAGCATTCTTTGAGCCCACTCAGTAGTTCAGGAAGTCCTTGCATTTACAATCCCCCGCCTCAACCTTCACAGCAGGTGAGATTATAAGCCTGTGAACCAGGCCTAGGTCTGGTTCAATTGTTTTTGAAGGGGCTTACTCTTGCAGATATAGAGAAGAATGGAAAAGAAAGTCTCTAGGTTAAGAACAAAATGAAAGGATGTGTAGTGAATATTCTATTTCGAAATGATAAGGGTAATTTTTAAAGTGAACCCTGACTTTACTGTAAGGTTTCTTTAAAACATATGTCTGTGATGAATTTCATCCCTTTGTCTGAGAAAGCTACTGGGAGAGAAAAGCCCCTGTCACAATACCTAGGGCATTTCCCCCATAAACTCATATTGATATATCTGTAATTTATAAGACCCATAATTAAATGTTCTACTCAGTTCAAAAAATATAAAATATGTCAGATCACATTCTCTTCAGATCCAAGTAGCAAAAACAAAAAGGCTCCACAGGAAGAACTTAAAGCAGTAACATCAAACATGGCCCCTTGGCTTAAAACTCAGCTCTAACTTCTATTTGGACAGTTGACTTTAGGTGAGTTATTTAATGGTTTTGTGCATTTTCCCATCCTTAAAATGGGAATAACAACAGTAACCCCTGCCTGTGGCATAATGAAAATTGAGTGAGCAGGATAGAGCAGGAATGTCAACATAGTGATTGGTTCATAGCGACTGGCATTATGATATTGATGACAATCACAACAGTGATATGAATGTAACAATGTTCATGACATTAGTTTGAGATCTCTGTTCTTAGTCTGTTCCCAGTTATGATGAAAGTAACATATCCATACTGTTTACATGGATAGCACGGGCTATTAAACTACCTATATCAAGGCCTACCTCTGTTTCCCATCCTGGATAATAACATTGGTCATCTTAATTTCATACACAGATATTGGCATGGGTTTACATATACAATCTTCATTGAGAAGAAATACTCAGAGCATATCAGTATAATCTGTGAATCAAAGTGATAACTTACTCTTTGTCCCTGGTTCTGCCACTAAGTTTGTGCCAGGATTGTGTCACTTTAGGTCTATACAATCAAAGCATCTCCTTCTAACAATCTGCAAGTCTGTAACCTCCTTGACTGACAGAATGGGAATCAAGAAATGCATTGAATACTGCCTTTTTCTCCCCCAATGGACAAACAGTACTTCACTTCAACCCTTTCTGACAATACCATTGTCAACACTTTTAGATATGGATTCTGCTCCCAGTCACAATGCATTGCAACTATGTTTGGAGAAGAAGGCCTGTATGTGAAAGATTATGCTGCCTCACAAAGTTGAACTAATCTCTTTTAATGCTTTACTTGATATCAATATTCATAAATTCATGCTTCCCCCAAAGGGTTTATCAATCTCTTTTAAAAATTAGATAAATGGAGTTGTTTGCATATTGACCCTGTAAGCTTTCCCTCATGGTTTTCCCGCTGCTTCATGAATATCAAAGCTAATACAAAAAAATAAGAAAATAAAATTAGATTCATTTATTCATATGTATCAAATGAGTCCATGTGTCAAAATGGAAGTGGCATTATTATCCCTTGTTTATTCTTCAATAGGAAGGCATTATTAGATTAGTGAATATATTTGTGTTCTACAATATGAAAGGTATTTGTTTTCCATTTCTACTTCTATGTATGCATAAGAACTATGGTACAAACCTCTGTTGTCTCTTACTGTGAAATTTGGGTTGTGAATGATTTCAGGGGGTAGGCTGAAGATAAATCTTGGTCCGTTGGCTGTGTCGTCCTGGTCGTCTGCACTAACTGTAACTATTGGCTGAAAGAGAAAGGTGGCTTATAAATAAATCATGATGATATTGGAGTATGATTTATGCAGAATTTCCTAGCAGGCTAAAAAGTCTGATTTTTGGACAACTCATAAAAGCAGTACTAAGACATAAAAATTCCTTGGACAGTGGGAGGTAACTCGAGTTGATGATAAAAATAAAAAAAATAAAATAAAAAACTCTATTTCAAAAGCATTGCTATGGCCAGGACAAGGTAAAACAGTCTTACCTGGTTGGAGAGTGGCTTGGTCTGATCACTCTCACAAATAAAGCCTTCATATGGAGCAGCAAACTTAGGAGCATTGTCATTAACATCAAGGATCCTGATGGCCACTGGCACTTTAGCTTCCTGATGTCTGTTGTCTGGAAAAAGACAAATTCAGACAGTAAACAAATACCAAGTAAGAATGTTTTATAGTCCATGCTAATTCTCAGAGTGAACAAGCTTCTGCCACCAACATGGGCATGTCTGAGAAAAATATCAATCTGCTTTGATTAGAAAGTGTTCAGATCCACTCATATCTTTAGGAGTTAGTTTCTAGTTCATGGGCTTTTGGAAGTTATTAGATCCAGCGGCTCTGGTGTAATTAAGTACCTATTGTTGGTTTCATAATATTGTGGCATTATTGGGAAAATAATGAAAAGTAGAGAGTATGGCCAAATCATAGGAAGGAAGTCACTGGGGCATGTTTCATGTCTACCTGGATTTGAGCATCTTTGTTCTGTAGCACATTGCCTACCACAAGGCTCAGCCTCCTTATAGGCACACAGGGTTGTAGCAAGTTTGACCACGGGCTGAAACTCTGAATCTGTGGCTACAACTGGTTTCTCTTCTCTTTTAGTTATTCTCCTGTAAAGAGTTATTATACTTCTTACAAAGCTGGGGGAAAAACTAAACACATGAATCGTTGGCACAAAAGAATTCTCAGATCAGAAGCGTGTGAAATTCTGCAAAAGAATTTCTGGAATAAATGTCACTCCTAAACCAGAAAATATTAAACCACTTTCCTACTTTGGTTGAGAAAAATTCTAAAAGTTGCTAACGCTAGGAAGTAGTTATTATCGTGATTCTCAAAATGGGGTCCCAGGAGCAGCATCAAATCCACCTGACCATTTGGACTCTAGTACAGATCTATTCAATCAGATAGTCTCAGTATGGATTCCAAAACCCCTGTTATAATAAATCATCCATGAGATGTGTTGAGAGAGCTTGATGTATGATCATGTTCAAGATTGACCAGTTAATACCTATGTAAAATTCCACAAGTCTTGAGTGCAAGGTTGGTGTTTAAGGTTTAACTTGATGACCATAAGTTTTAAATTGCTGGAGGCTGTAATCCATCTGTGATAAGCTATGCTTGGTTGTCAAGTTCACTCTACATTGGAATAACTTAAATGAAAATAACTGGGCACTCAGGGATTTTTTTCTTAATTAAATCATTTGAAATAGGAAAACACTTCTAATCTAGATCTTTCAGGTGGGAAAATAAGACTTTAATGCAGATTTTTAAAGGTGGGAAGATCTACCTTTAATTTGGACTACACCTTGTGCTAGTAGCCTAAACAAAGAATTTGGAAGAAGGAAATTATTTCTCTTTAGTTGTTTGATCTCACCCTCACTAGCAAGTTCATCCCTACTGGATTACTAAAACTTCAATTCATAGGTAGTCACTGTTGGATTAGCTGGACAACACTGACTAATAAATTGTAACTAATCAATACATAAAATGACTAAAATATTCTAATAAATCCAATTCTGTATATAGAGAGAGCGATTGATTCCATAAGTTCTAATAATGTATAGAATTAGATATTAGAGAATCCTGACTAATACACCATCCTTCTGAGACTGTATGCAAAACTTCAAAAGAAAATAAAAGCATTTATATTTGGCTCTTGTCTTTCGAGATACACAAGTAAAAATAAACTTTAAGGACCAAAATATAATCCAGGGACTTAGGGTAAACAAATCCCACTGTTCTAAAATGAATAAATAGATAAGATGTAACAATAAAATGACTCCTAATGACATTCTGCTATACTCATAGAACAGTGCCTTGCTCAAGCATTATCAGAGAAACTTCCTCCTGAAGTAGACGGGAACAAACAGACCCACAGCCAGTCATGGTTCGTAGACTGAGCCACCTTGGAACAATCAGTCCTAAAAGGGGTATCTGCATGAATTCCATCCTTTTAGGGCTCAGGGAACCCTGCAGAAGAACAGGCAGAAGCAGTGTAAGAGCCAGCAGGGTTGGATGATACCAAGAAAACAAGGCTCTACATGATCAGAATTCATGTGCCTTCACAAAGACTGAGGCAGCATTCATAAGACCTGCACAGTTATGCACTAGGGATGCTGCCTATGTGTCATGACCTCCAGTGTATAGTTTTTATGGGACTCCAGAGTGTGTGGGTGAGTAGGTATTTGACTCTTGTGTCTTCTCTTTTTCTCCTGTTGGTTTGTTTTGTCTAATTCAGATGTGTCATTTTTTTGTTTTATCTCACTACATTTTATTTTATTATATTTTATTATTATCTCTCTTTTCTGAGAAACAGAAAGGGAGGGATCCCGATGGAGTTATGAGGAGTAGGGAGAGAGGAAATGCCATCAGGATATATTATTTGAGAAAAATTGTACTCTCAATAAAATGAGGAAACACTCTAAAACAAAACAAACAAACAAACAAACAAAAACCCACCTCAGCAATTTTATTTTATAGACTAGAGTCACAAGAATTAAAATTAGTAAAGTCAAAATAAATCCTTTAAGAGAATACTTACTGATTTCTGCTGCGAAGACAGAGATGTTGAGCCAGGCAGTTTCCTCTCTATCTAGAGGTTTCGTAGTTTTAATAAAACCATCTTCTGGATTAATCGTGAAAAACCTGTCGAGGTCAGTATGACGATCAATTGAATACCTAAGCAGAATGCAAATAAGGCAATTAGACCAAGATATTCAGAGCAGCTTAATATTTGAATATTTTCTCCATGTTATACTTAAAGCAAATTTTTTTTCAACTGATCTGATGAGTTAAGTTCTCTTTTTAATCAAATTTACTTTTCAAACTTTACACATGAATCTTTTATAGAAATCATTTTGGTATGTTGGCCTTCTTTATTCAGTACAATGAATGAAAATACCTCTTAGCATATTTGATTGAGAAGTATAATAATGTGGAGCATATTTCTCCATATTTACTATAATCACCCACCATCTGAATTTTTATGAAATTGCATTTGGGGAGTAAATTTGCCTCTCTCCCAAACTACTCTGAAAGTAACAAATGTATCAAACCTTTGCCAAATTTTGGCATATGAAATATTAAATAGTTTCAAGTTTATCTAAATTCATCATCAAACACCATTTGTAGCTCTAAACATCAATATTCTCCACATTTAAAGAAAAATGCTAGTTATATTTTGAATAGTTTTTGTTTTCAGTTTGTTTTGTTTTAGTTTATTTAGCTATAGAGAATTCCAAGGTGCAAATGCAAACAAGGCTGAGGTGGTTAATTGTAAGCCATTCTTTCCTTACCCTATTGAATATACCGCACTTCACAGTAAAGTGTAAAGGTTTTATTATGTCCTAGTCACCTGGAAGTTTGTTTCTTTCAGATAAAGACTGAAAGGTTCTCAGAATATTATGGAGCTATATGTAAGGTCAGATGGAAGATGGGGAAATAAATTTGATTTTTATTGATGTGACGTGAAATAACTTAGCTAGACTTGTCATAAACTAGAATCTTAGTTGTAATGGGTCTGCTAAACTTGGAAGGTCCCACAAATTCATTTCATCACACCAACCTCAAAGTGGAGAAGAACAGATGAATCATGCTCATACAAACAGCATGCTGGACTTCAAAAGTGAGTGGTTTCCTGCTCTTAAACATTTTGTCTATTTTTTCCTAAAAATGTATAAAATATGTATATTATAAGGCATCAGTATTGCCTAAAAATATATGAGAGAGGAAGCAAGAATTCTGGATATCAAAAAGTTTACTCTCCTAAATGTATGCAGGATAGGATTTGCAAATGGTATGTGTCTAGTTTCCGAGGAATCACTGCTACAGGCCAGATCTATCTCAGATCAGTCACATTCTTTCCAGGAAAAAGAGTCACTCTTGGGGCAGCAGTTTACAGCATTCAAAATGGGAGGTCATTCATGATGGATTTTGAATCTGTACTCTTAAGAGAAGCAAAGTGTTCCTTTTTCCCTGGGATGAACTTCAACTTGGTGTTGCATTTCATTAAAACCAGAAGAAGATCTGTAGCTGAGTCTGCAGCAGATAACTCTATGTATAATAACAACAGAAGATGTGTTGCCTGCCGTAAAATAACTTTCTATTTAAGTAACATGATGTCACATACACAATAAGGAAAATGGTAAGGAAAAACATTATTCTACAGATATAACAATGCTCCATGGATCCAGATTTTGGAAAATCTTAAATCCAGTCATTTTACACTTCTCAAAATCTGAAGATACAGTTTTGAAAAAGTCACTTGAAAATGCTTAGCTTCAGCAATGAGAAACTATGGAAAACCTTTAAGCAATTAAATGAAAGCAGAACACCTGAGTGGTTATTCCGGTAGTGTAGGGAAGATGATCTGAGAAAAAGAGAGCAGAGAAAAAGTAAGAATTAGATGTTGTTTTTAGAGTAAGAGAAATGGCTACTGAAGTTCCAGAGCAGAGGAATTGAAAACTCTGTAATGAATAGAGTGGCAATGGGCCTCATTAGAGATCTAGACGCCTGGGATGACTAGGAGAGTTTTGGAAATTTTCTGACCTGACTGTCTGATGGGAAGCTATGAAGAGACAGAAAATTAAGCTAATTTAGCAGAAAATAGAGGTTAAAGTTCAACTAGGAATAGGTTACAATGTCAAGAGAGAAAAGACTTCACACTATGATAGGCAGGGATGTGATTAGGGGTTTGAGTATGATGGTGATACTGCTGAGGCAGCTGATTACGGTATTGGTGCTGATGATGGCTATAGATTTGTGGATACCCAAACGTATGTGTGTCGTCAAGGATACCTCTATGTATATGTGCATTTAATGGCTGCAGGAAAACCTTGGCTAATGATATTCAAAGACTGTACACCATTATTTTTGGAACAGTGTCTGTAGCTAGCTTGGAGCTAGTTGTAAGCTAAGTTTATGGCCAGAACGCCCCCTAGTGTGAGAACTGTAAGTGTGACCTGTAACCTATCTTTTAAATTATTATTTAACCCTTATTTATTTATTACTAAATTCACTTATAACAAACACCAACAATTTCTTAACTAATAATCCTATAAATTCCTACAACCCCTTTAACCTATCCACTAAACCTATTGATAATTATAACAACCACTTTCATAACCTTTTAGAATGATACAGTCTCTGGGGCAGGTCCTCAGTCGTCAGGAACACAGTCTTTGTTGTAGATTCTTTAACGCACTTAGCAGTCCTTTTTCTGGATCTCTCAGATGCAGGTTCGTCAGGGTAGTTGGTTATTGCAGTCTCACTTTAAATAAGGCTTCATGCTTTCTTCTCTGTGGGAGACCCCAGCCATCTGCAGGCCAACTTACTTCTTTTGAATCAGGAACTCAGCTGCTCTGCCTCAGTCCTTAAAGCCTGGCACCATTTCTTTAGGCCACTGTTTGGACAGATCAAACCCCTCTAGGCAAAAGCTGAGCCACAGGGTTTAGTCCTTGGCCTTTTGGTGTCTTGCTCAGGCTTTCTTTGCTCACCAGCTTCTTTCTGCTTCAGAGAAATCTGGCCATCAAATGATGGCCAGCGCTATTTTCAACAGGACTCTTGGAGCTCTCTAGCATCAGGGGCCTCTTCTTCTTCTGGGCTCCATGCACTGTCCTCAAATAGGAGGAACTGTTTCAGCTTAATTTGGGCTCCGCCCACTTAGCAGCTGAAAACAAGGTCAGGCCAGATACTTTGTTTCTTCAAGTCCATTGAGTCTTTCCTGTTTTTCCTGACTTCAACCTTGTTTTTCAGTCTATTAAGTCTTTCCTGTTTTTGCTGACTTCATGCTGATAATGCTGTTCATGCCCCGAATTAAGAGACACTATCAGAAACTCCTATATATTTTCTAAATCTAATTTATCTAACCCCTACAGTGACCCACCACTCAGAATTTTTTTTTGGGGGGAGGGGTTCTTGGGATCAAACTCTGGTCATCATGCTTCCAAAGCCCTTTACTGACTAAGATACACATAAGCCCTTCTTTTTACTTATAAATAAGCCTGGACACCAGGTGCTCTGGAGACCTACAGTAGAATCAAACACAACTGACAAAAAAAAAAAAAAAGTGAAAAGTGTCAATGAAATTATTCTTGACATTTCGCTATACTCATAAATCAGTGCCTAGCCCTAGTCCAGTCATCATTAGTGAGGCTTCCTTCCTTCAGTAGCTGATGGAAACAGATGCAGAGACCCACAGCCAAACATTAGGTGGAGCTAGGGAACCCCACAGAAGAGGGGAAGAGAGGTTTTTGGATCCTGAGTGGTTGAGGACACCAGGAAAGCACAACCCGCAGAATCAACTATGCAGATCTCCTAGGAGCTCACAGAAACTGAAGCAGGAATCGTGGACCTGCATGGGTCAGTTGTAGGTCTTTGTATATCCATTTGTCTCTGTTTAGGTTGGGGTTTTGTCACATTCTTAACATTGGGAGTGAGGGTGTCTCTGACTCTTTTGCCTACTCTTGGAACCCTTTGCTTCATACTGTATTGCCTCATCCAGCCTTGATATGATGGTGTGTTCTTATTCTTAGTGCATCTTGTTATGCCATATTCAGTTGATATCTCTGGGATGCCTGCTCTTTTCAGAAGGGAAATTGAACAGTGGACCTGGGTCAGCAGAGAGGGGAGGAGGTGACTGAGAAGATCAGAGGCAGGAAGGGAGACTAAGTCGGGATGTGTTGTATGAGAGAATAATAAACAAAAAATAAGGCTTAGTAAATATGAGCTCACAGATATTTTATTGTTTTTCTACAGTACTGAAACCTGAATTCATGGCATTATTGATGACTATGACTGAACTATATGCCTATGCCTGCCCACAAATAGCTTTAGGAAGAGTAAGTAAGCCAGTGGAGAAACACAATATGAGATAAAATGAACTGCACATACTATCATAAATTCAGAATTTTCTCCTAAGTATAATCATGAGAAAAATTAGCCAGAGGCAGAGTATATGGCACTGACTCAGTTCAGTCATAGCATGAGTGAAAATATTATAGATGAGTGAATTTACAGAGAGTATGAAGTCAAACCATTGAGCCTTAGGGATCCCCTAGTGCTGGAAAAGTGATCAAAGACTAAGGAAGACACCAGGTAAGAGGCAGGAATGAGGAAATGTCAAAGAAACCAAGGAGAGAGAATGTCTCCATAAGAAAATAAAATGCTAACAAAAATGTGTCAAATGCTATAAAATCTGAGAAAAGAGATCTGCAAATATGCAAGAGGCTCAACATTTTGGTGATATGCTGGGAGATGGCTCAGTCATTGAAGTATCTGCTGCATATACATTAGGACCTGAATTCAGATCCTCATTACCCTCTTAAAGGCCCATTAGGATGGCATGTATCTATACATCTCACAAACATGGATAATTCTTCGTGCTTGATATCCACCCAGTCTAAACAATTGGTGACCTGTAGGTCTAATATGGATCTCTTCCTCAAAAAGAAAGAAAAGCCTAACACCAGAAGAAGATACCCAGTGTTGACCTCTAACCTGTAGATAAATGTAATGTGGATACATGTATACACACTCTCATGAAAAAAACACATATGCATATACCCCACATATAATCTTATACACACACACACACACACACACAATTTTTAAGTGTTTAAATGATAGTGTAAAGTCTTAACTTCTTGTTCAAATTCCTCTAAAGAGAATAATCAGGATACTACGTGGTGAGAAGTCCGTTCAGCATAAACCTGCGGGTCCACCTGCAATTTCTCTGACATTTCTAAGAACAGGAACTCAAGTGGGTAGGGCCAGGACTTGGCTCTACTTGGTTATTGAGAATCTGTGGATAATTATAGACTTTGAAATTGCCTGCATCCACAGAACATCTAGCACTAAAAAACATGACCCAAATAAATGGGTTGCAGATGTGGATCCCTAGAGACAATGAAGCGGAAGCAAAATAAGTAATTGCTCCATGTGTCTTATATTGGTGTTCTTCTAAAAAGTCACCAACATATCTAGATATTATAGGTCAAATGAAAACTGTTTTAACTCATAACTATGAACATACTGAAGGATTTTGACGTCACAGCAAGGGTCTGCTGTCATTACATAAGGGATTTCTTTTACCAAAAGAATAGGCTAGTCAAATGTTTATGGGGAAACATTTTTGTTACCAACGGCCTACAGCTAAGAGAACAAATTGAAACTAAAATAGATCTGAATTAGAATCTAGTCTCCAACACTGGTCACGTGAGCTTACGCAAATTATGTTTTCCCTCTGAGCCTAGCATTCTCATCAACTGACACCTGAAGCAGTTGTAGCCTCAAAGTGATCGATGAGGATTCAGAAAAACTGCCTTAAGTGTATTGTTTTGATTCTAAGAAAAAAACCCCTCAAGAATGCTATCCCTCATCAACAAAGATTATGTTCTAAAATGCAATGCATAAATTTTCTATCCTGCCATTAAAAATATTGGATAGGCGTAAAGGAGTCTCATGTAGACTAGAATAGGCTCAAATTTAATAGGTAGCCAAGGATGACCTAAGACATCTGATTCTTCAACTGCCACTTTTGAAGCACTGGAATTACAGGCTAACACCTCTGCACCCTACTTATGCTGTGCTGGGCCTCATATATGCTAGGCATAAGTTCTACCAACTGAGCTGCACCCTGAATCTCCATTTTATTTTATGAAGTGTGTCTATTCCATGGTCTGTTGCAAATTCCTTCATATTTACTTCCACTTATTTTTAGTTCTTTTTTTTTTCTGTTGCTGCAGCATTGAGAATTAATTGTTTTTATTCTTATGTAAAAATTGCAAACAGGTACAGTTTTGATGGTGCTTCAGTAAATATTTATATTATATAATTTTAAAATCAAAATTATTAACCTTTAATTATCATAAGCTTATTATTTCTTCCATTGGGAACATTCAAATCCTTTTCAAGATACATGACAAATTATTCAGATTAATAATGTTAATCATGGTCACATCACTTTGCACCAATAGACTAGGTTTATTCTTTCTATCTAATGGCAATATAGACTTTATTGAGCAATCTACCCTCTTATGCCTAGCCCTTCTAGTTTCCCCCATATTTCTAATCACTACTCCATACAAAATTTGTCTGGAATTTCAGAATCTACATATTTGGTTTGTTGGTTGTTCCCTCCCTCCCACCGCTTATTTCACTGAAGAGAATGTCCCCCTGGTTAATCTTTATTCATGAAAATGAAAATGATAAAATTTCATGATTTCTTTTACTGCCAAACAACTCATTATTGTAAGTGTTCATCACACTTTTTTACCCATTATCTGTAGATGGGCATTTTGGTTGTTTCTGTATCTTGGCTACTGTGAACAGTGCTGTAATAAACATGGAAGTACAGATGTCCCTTCAACTTACAGATTTCATTTCTTTAAATAGATATTCACTAGTAATAGCGCTAGACCATATGGTAGTTCTAGTTCTAGTCTACTGTTGATTCTTGAGTCTCCAGTACTATTTTATATAATGGGTATACGAAGAATCTACATTCTTATGGACAGTGAATGAATCTTTCTTTTTCTTCATTTCCTTGCTAGCATATTCCTCTTCTGCTTTTGTTTTCTGATGAGAATGGTCATTCTAAGTGTGCTAAGGGAAATTTTAAATTGCAGTTTTCATTTACATTTGCTTGGCTGTTTTCAATACCATCTTAAGAATGTACATGTGCATGTAAATATCTAAATACCTTATATCTATGGTTCAAATCCCTACTCAGCTTCACTCTCATTGCTTTGTCCTCTTGGTCGCTAGCCTCATGGCTCAGTAACTTTGGTCAATGGTGGGAAAGAGAAGCAAGATTCTGCATACTTTTGTGAATAACAGAAGTCATGTGATAAACATTCTGATAATTTTTCAAAATGCTGAGGAGGGATTAGACAGAGCTTCTCTATGACTTGTAACAGATCACAAATTATCTATTCTGTTCATCTCATCTTGCATAACTCTGAATTTTGTTTTTTATCAGTTTAAGGGACTACAGTTCATGTAAGAATAGAGTTGAGAATCATGTCCAACATGCCTACTAAAGTCACTGGTATTTAAGGAGACATTAAATGTGAAAAAATTACTATAATTATTTCATAGTAATTATTTGTACTATATCCCAGTTCCATAAAGTAGGTAGACTTGGCTAGTGGTTTTATCAGCTTGTATGCATTAGGAATCTATTTCAGAGACAAAGTGGCTTGAAACCTAGTCAAAATTGTTGGTAGCAGAAATGAAATGGCCTCACAACTTGTAAATCATTGCTTTAAATCTATTGAATTTGGATACATTTTGAAAAGGAAGGCTATGGTTCCTGTAAGGTTGCAAACTTCCTGTCTCTAGAGCTTCCCATGTGAGTTCTTCAGGCAAATCCATGTGTACCTTATTGGGCTGTTGGCAGCATCCGGGTCTTTGGCATGTACTCTCCCAACCACAGTGCCAGCAGCTGCATTCTCTTGAACTTCATGGACGTAACTTGGGGACAAGAACATGGGAGGCTCATCAGCATCCTCTACTGCAATCTTGACAGTCACTGTGTCCTTGAAAGGTCCATTGCTGATGAACTTTGGATCAATGTGTACATTGGCGGCCTCTACCTTCAAGCTATATGCTCTTTTGGTTTCAAAATCTACAGGCTGGTAAGAATGAAAAGAAGATTGACAACAGGTTCTTTGAAAGAATAATGGAAGATAACAGCCCGATTGGTTCACTGAGTGAAGCAAATAGTTCCTCAAAGAGAGAAAAATCTATGCTGATTTAACATTCAATAATGTAAGCCATGTAGTCACAAAAGTCAGACCAATCAGTTATTGAAATTTGAGGTGAATATGATGCAAAGAACATGGTAAACACAGAAGCATCACTCCACATAAACCCAATCCCATTCTCTACAGCCACCAAGAAGGGAGTTAACATCCTTGTGACGTGCTACAAATCTGGGCAATAAAATTGTCTATTATTTCTTAGCCCAAAGGCAAAGGTATGTCCTATTTAACAACTGTCCCATACTGCCTGATACATAAAGACACATAGTCCAACTTCATCATACTGATGGTTTCATTTCTTTTGTTAAGTTTTGATATACATGACAAATTGGCCATTTATAGATTAACAAGTATAAGTAGAACCCTGAGTTCTAGGTAGCATTTGAATGGACACAGTCACAGGAAGGTCAATGATAAGTAGCCTTTAATTATGGATAAGCAATGCAGAGAATTAGCAAAGGGTGAAAAGCGAAATTGTATTAAGCCCCAACACCTAAGAAATAACTTTCAAGCCGGGCGGTGGTGGTGCACGCCTTTAATCCCAGCACTTGGGAGGTAGAGGCAGGTGGATCTCTGTGAGTTCGAGGCCAGCCTGGTCCACAAAGTGAGTCCAGGACAGCCAGAGCTGTTACACAAAGAAACCCTGTCTCGAAAAACAAAAAAAAAAAAAAAAAAAAAAGAAATAACTTTCAAAGCAATATTCCAATGAGGCAGAGCTAACACACATTTGGAATTAACTTCATCTTTTAAGGTTGGCATTCTGTCTTCCATGCAGTTGTCATTTGCCTAGTAAACAGTTATTCTGAATAGCCATACAATCACAGGCTTAGGACTGACCTAGTTCTTGTACTGCTCCTGCCCCAAATCATCATTATTTCAGTAAGTTTAAGCATATTCACCGTCCTTTATTCTGTTATCTCCCATCTTCATCTCCTTGTAATCAAGGATCACTCCTTTTTTCTACTGCTAACTCTGTCCTCTAATTCGCCATCATTTACCTTCCCAGATAGGCCTCAGAAACTTTTAGAGTCTTGGAGGTATTGCTGAGAATCAGAAATGAATGACATTTATAGATTAGGAATACAAGGCTGTTGAAATTTCTCAGAAATTTCTGTAATGTCTACAGTGAATCATGCGCTGGAATATAAGACCAGGCTACTTGTAATCAGAAAAGGCTATTATACCTGAAGACAGACCTCTTGAACTTGATGGAGGTATATGCCTAACAACCCAGATGTGTGGTACCATTATATAGCCTTTTATTTGTGCGGAGTTCCATGGTTATGTTACAGTCTACCTGGCTGGCTTTATTCAAAACACTTCATACTATGATCTCTGAGTATTTGCAATGGTTTGTGTGGAACATCTTTTCCAATAATAGCAAGACCCTATTAAGTACCCTGGAAAGTAGCCCAGCTTCCTTGCCTTGAGAAATCCTGCTCGACAGCCCCAGGACAGCCATGTGTGGTCTCATAGCTCTCCTTCACTGCTAATGAGAAAGCATCTCCAAAGAATCTATTGATCTTTGCCTCCCTGTAAACCAGGTAGGACTGCATCATGTAGTCACATGCGTCAGTCATTTTAGTGAATGAGCATCAGGACTGATTCCTGGATAACATTTAAGCATTTATTTATAATAGATTCCCTTTCTCCTTCCAAACAGGATTTGAGGTAGTTCCCCATGTGGATTTTATACCCATGTTATGAATAGTTGAAATAAAACTAAATGAGGCAACACACTGCATAAGCCATAAAAATCTTAATGCCCACCCCAGATTACTAATCCTCACCTCTGAAAATTCTCCCTGAGGGATTCATTCCACAAAATGCAAACAAACAATATTGAAAATGCATAATATTGGTTGGATATAATACAAGGTTATATCTAATCTGGGGAAACGTACATGTAGAACTGCAAATCCAACTGTGAGATTTTATTAAGGAAATCACGGTCCATCGATAGGATGGGATGTAATGTACTCATTAAAAATGATTATGTGTGTTATATAACAGCATGTAGAGTGTTTATGATGTGACATTAACTTAACAAATCAGATCATCTTATGACTGGAAGCAAGCAGAATGTTATATATCCACATCTATGTGAACAAACTCACAGACCAAATAAAATTTTTAAAAAATGGAAACAACCCTGGTTGATTAAAACAAGAAATGTTTTAAATGTCTTTTATTGCTGTTCTCACACTACCTCACAAGATTATTTGTTGTAAACTGAACATCTTAGAAACTGTGCAGGCATTTGTTTACAATGGATTGAATTTTCACTGGGATGAGGGTATTGTAATGGACAGATTATTGGAGTTGTCTTCTTCACAGATGCCAAGCCACCTCGAGCCTAATCTGTATTTTATATTGTTCTGCACAGAACTGCACAGGTTGTGATTAAATACTAGAATGCAGTTGGTTTCTTTTTTCTTCTTCTTCTTCTTTGCCATGAAACTCTGAATCTGTGTCAAAAGTTTACAAAAATTATTTTTGAAGCTATTTTTTAAAAAAGGAATTTATCAAGTCTGTCAGATACTTACAAATGACTGTTCCAAGTGGTCTTGTACATCAGTCTTTTTGACTGTATAGGCAGAAGGGCTGGTGGCTGGATAACATTTAAGAACTTATTTAAAATATATTCTTTTCCTTCCAAACATGACCGGAAGTAGCTCCCCCAAATTCTCAAACCCCCTGGAATCTTATCCTTAGTCTTATGCCTTTTTCGGCTTTTGAAATCTCATTTGTTTTATCCCAACAACAGCTTTCAACTGGTCCTAGCATGGTTTTTGCCCTCAAAGGAGCAAATGACTTGTAGTTTCTTCATTATGCCTTGTCCTCCCTGAAACAAGCCTTTCTCAAGCTCCGTTTCTGCTCCTTTTTCCGTTGTCAATCTGGGCAAGTGTTGTTCAGCTATCAGGAATCAACTCAGGATATATTCCTCTTGGAATCAATTTCTGGCCCATAGGGATGCTCTGACCCATTTTACCAGTCATTGAGTTTTCAACTCCTTGTCACTCCAGAAATATTCAAAAAAATTAGAGCAATACTTTTTAACCATTATCATAGCAGTGGTGTGACAGAAAGTGTATGCCCACTAACTTATAGATGAAGGAGTTCTAGGTACTATAAAATGTCTTATATTGTATGGAACATTCCTCTAAAACCAAGATTTATCAAGCCTGAAGCATCAATACTGTCCAGGGTGAGGAACTTCCTCCTAACATAACTGATATTTTATTAAACACTCATTTTAATTTGAGTACCTGTGGTTAGTGCTCCATCTCTTACATTTTATATTCCTAGTGTTTCCCAAAGTCTGACTGACAAATAATTAGAACTGATTAACACAGTCAAAAATAAACGAGTGAATAAAGAAGTGAATGAAATATCACAATAAAGAAACTCTTTAAAATACAAAAAAGAAAAAAGAAAAGACTTCTATGTGATCTTTCCATGCCTTTATATCATTAAATTGCATTTAATGTCTTCCAAAATAACCCATAGTTTGAGTCCACTAATTTTACATTTAATTGCTTTTTCCTGTTGGGCATTTGGAACTTTGTGGAATGAGTTAAGGCAAATCTTCTCTTCCAAATTAAACAACAGCCTACATTTTTTTAGATTTAAATGTCAGTGATTTGTAAAAGCTTATCCTGCTCCTTGTAATAAACAGTGAATTGGGGGAAAGAGCACAAATTAATCATATGCAGAGAGTTCATTTGCCATGTATGAATTCCATGGGTGTGATTTAAATTTTTCAGGATTTTAGAGAACAGTGTTCATACCCTGAAAACATTGGAAACAGGTGACAACCTTCGCATAACCAACTATCCAATTACTTGAGCAGCCAAGGATGGGACGAATGAACCACTGATGTCAACGTTCATGTCTCAGTGTCGTGTGGGAGGGATAGTAATATTAATTAACAAAGAAATTTGACAGCCATACACAGTTCACAAAGCTCTTTTCAAAAGAGATACCAGGAAGAACAGCTCTCCATCCTCTTATCGCTGATAATTAGACATCTTTAGTCATGAAACTCATAGTCAGAAGTAGAGACTTTTGCAAGTACCCGAGTTTTACCACAATTTCCGCCTAAGATTCCACTATTTTCTCAGTAACGTCACCTACCTTTTCTTAGTTCTATGTCCTCCAAGTGTTTTACCCACCCAATATGCTTTGTATTACAGTGAACAGTCAGCCATTCATGTTCCCCCTGCAGAAAAATGCCTCCAAGGACCACCTTCTCCACCTATCCAGCTACTAGCTCCTTCATTGATTCTTCAATTTAATTTTTTTTTCAGTGTTACAATCCAATCTTTTCTATCACACCAAAAAAAAGCTTAGTATTCATACTATAAAACCAAGTAGAAAATGAATGCTTGATTAAAACCAAGGTAATCCCCTCAACCAATTCATGTTTAATGCTCCATCCTCTGTAAAGATGGAATGGTCTTGATTTCTCATGTGTAAATCAGGAGAGAGCTGCTTTAGAATGTACTGTAATTGTTTCTTCACTTTAAAGGGAATCTTATCTGACTTTCCAGCCCAGTTGTTTCCAAAATGTCTTAAGAGAGACATTGCTCCTATACCATCTATATTTGAATTCCATGCTTGTCTATGTGATTGTGACTGAGTCTGTATGTGTCTCAATTTCAAAATTAGGTTGAGGGATTATTGATCATTGGAACAATCTATTTATTTCATATGACTTTCTCATGTTAAAAATGACTGAGAGGTGGGCTATTTCTTCCCAGTTGTCAGTACTGAGTAAATATGAGTTTGATTTGTATAAAAGCAAACAAAATGAAAACAATAAGCTCTTATACAACAAATCCATACAGGGATATGTTTTGTTTCTGATAAGAATTTAAATGAATAAGGAGGAAGAATCATTATTGTTATTCCAAGTTTAGATTTGAAAAGAAAGTAAAAAGGAGATTAGTTAAAAATTTACCGAACATCCACTGTGCAAAGAACTAGGGATGTTTAAAATAAAACCACTGTACATTCTTTATTAGTTGATTCAACATAGCAAACCTCAAGGAAATTAGAGTTGCTTTTCAAAAACCCATATTTATCAAGTTGTCCTTTCTCCCACTCGATAATTTTATGAAAACACAGGAGAACAAGCTAGCAACTTCAGACAAGTATAATCTGCTCTTTAGCCATCACCTTCTGTAGTATCAGAATGAAAAAGACTTTTCTTATCTCCCCAAACTTCATGCAGTGGCCACAAATTGAAAAAGTCACCCCCTCATTCTTTCACAGACCCATTTGTTATCCATCAGTCCGCTGTCTTCTTAAGGTTGCCTGTGAAGCACAGAGCACCTGACTGATGTGTCTGATTCCGCTAACCTACCTTTTTCAACTTCACCACACCTTCCTGTGTTTCATAGTCCGTTGTGATTTCAAACAGTTCTATGCCGTCTCCATCAACGATATTGTATGTGACTAAGCCATTTTCTCCAATGTCTGGGTCTTTAGCCATCACTTTTCCTACTACCTCCCCCGGGACAGCTGCTTCTGAAACAGACATCTGGTACACGCCTGAAAGAAGAAGACATCGACTTTTATTTTCCTTTTTATTTGGCAGCTGTAAAACTTCAGATTTCATTGAATCCCAGTACATTTCTCAAAGGGTTTAAAATTGAACTTTCTATTGGTAGAACAGAGAAGAGAAGCAGATAGAGGGAAAAGGATCCCAGATGGCCTGGTTGCTGGAAGGATGTTTTCTTACAGGATGATAAAACAATATTGGGGTCCTGGATGCGATGATGGGGTCATGTGCTACATGAGGGGAAGGGAAGGAATGCTGAAGAAAATGCAAGACTCCACATATTGGAACATCAGAGTCTTCCTTTTGCTTTTTCAGAGTACCCCACAAAGTCGTTCTAAGGCTTCTCTGTACAACTGCTAATTGCTCAGGAAGGAGCAAAAACAGAAAAGCAAAATCACCCCTCTATTTTAAAACCCTTCAGCATTTTATATTTATTTTAGAGACAAATACAAATCTTATCTTTCAAGAATATGTCTTTTTTAGCACTATGTTTGTCTCACATTTACTCTGCATCCTTCCACTGGGTTTGGAATTCTCTGGAAGCTTTTAGGCAGTCTATTCACTTCATATATTTATATTAATCAAAAATGTAAATGGTGTCACACATGCATATTTATGCTTATATTTATCAGGGACGTGAGTGATGTCACACACTCTCTTTGCTCTGAAACTCAGCAATAAGAAGAGAAGTATGATTCTTAATAGAGGTATAAGAATGTGAAAATAAAACGTATCTATATATACTATGATGTTATAGCCTAAGTAATATTTTATGGTAAGATATAAAGGGTGTGTCTGTGTGTGTGTGTGTGTGTGTAAGAATGTTGAAGTTACACCACAAGTAGGTGTGCAATTATGTGTGTGACAATGATGCATATGAGTGAGTGTGCATATGGGAGTGTAAGATATATGCTTTTCTATGAAGATATCTATAAGTGGATACAATTATCATTGTTTTAACTTTGTGTGGATGAGGAGACGTCCATTAATTTTGTACAGGGTAGAGACAGTAGACTTCCTTCAGAAGAAATCTGCACTCCTCTGAAGGAACTGAGTAAGACAAGTGTGTGACTATGTGGAGAATAAGTGTCACAGAGCCAGGAACAAGAAATAGCAGAGAACTGCAGGTGAGAAGATTCTAAAAATGTACAAGATAGCAAGAACACGAGTGAAAAGTGGAACCTCTGTTGCAGGAGAATAATCGTGGTAGGTGGCATGTAAAAGGCATAGCAGAAAACAGACAAGATATGGAGTTTCATTTAAGGAATCAGTGGATAGTTTTCAGTAGAAGAGTGACCTCTAGTACCATCATATGACACTTTTAAAAAGCAAGTGTCAAGACACACTACAGAGTGGTGGAAGCCTTTTCTCCAGTGCTCAGCCCAGTGACATTAGCTTGATCCCTATTTTCTTCATTTCTTCTCTCATAACAGTTTTTTTTTTAAGATTCATTTTATTTATTTTATGCATGTGTGCTCTATCTGCATGTACACCTGCATTCCAGAAGAGGGCACCAGATCACATTGTGGATGGTTGTGAGCCACCATGTGGTTGCTGGGAATTGAACTCAGGACCTTTGGAAGAGCACTAGGCAGTGTTCTTAACCGCGGAGCCATCTCTCCAGCCCCCTCATAACAGTTTTTTAATTATTATTTTTATAACTTCTTGTTGTAGTCCTATGTTTCCTTTGTTGTACCCATTTTGTACACTATAACTATTATATCTTGCATCCTTTCACATTAAAGGCACAGTGAGCATATTTTTCTGTAGAATGTGTGGCTTTGTTTATTCTTTAAGCCACTCATTAGACTTTTCTTAGAAGCAACTTTTATCTAAAAATATAGGCTCTAGTTAAATATTTATAATATTAGTGAACAGTAATTAAATGATGGTACAATTAGCAGCCATTATTAATTTCAGTATCCCAATACAGTTTCTCTAAAGAGTAGTTTTGTTTGGTGCTGGGGAGATGGCTCATGGTTAAGAGCTTATCCTTTTCTTTCTGTAAACCAGAATTTGGTTTCTAGCACCCAGACCAGCAGCTTACAAACATATATAACTACGGCTCCAGGGAAATTGGACACCTCTGGCCTCTGTCAGCACCTATACATAGGTACACATACCCACACATAAGCACACTCATAAACATATAATTTGAAATAACAAAAATAGATATTTTAAAGATGTATCATTTTTTCAGATATGTGTTTGTGCACAGGAGTACAGGTGCAGGAGAGACCAAGGGATGGTGACAGGTCCTCCTGGAGCTGAGTTCCAGGCTGTTGGGAGCCACTAATATCTGTGCTGAGTACCTAAACTTGGTCATCTGAAAAAGTGGTATGTGCTCTTAACTCCCAAGCTACCTCTTTAGCCTCTTTATATTCCCTCAATAATTTCATAAATATTATACAAAAATCAAAATGACAATGGTTGAAAAAATTATTGCCAGTTTTTTCAGAAGATATAAGAATCAGCACAAGCTGGACTAATCCAAACAATAGCAATGATATTTAAATTAGATGCTAAGATGTCATCTTCTAAAATTAGACAAGAATATCTCTCATCCTACAGGCCTCTTCAACATCATTTTATGGTCCTTGCTTAGAAAGGTGAGGTCTTGATGATACTCAACTAAATGTCGGAAGCCTAATGGCTACAGTGAAAGAGGCCACATGACTTCTGAAGTCAGTTAAGAAAAGGCAGCACAATTGGTTCCAGTGGTCTTGGTGTTCTGATGATCAGAACTCAGACACAGAAAGGCACGTGTGAAAAGGGAGCACACATCAATCTAAACTTGCCAGTCTTGTATGTAACCTTAGAAGTGGGATTTTCTACCACAGAAGAGCTTTACCCAGCTGATGCTGGAGTGAACCTAGAGCAGCTATTTTCCCTAAGCTCTGCACAAATTTAAAAGTCAAGACACAAATAAATAATGATTATTTTAAATCACCAAGATTGTGGGCAGTTTGTTAAAGAATCAATAAATAAAAGATTAAGGTACTGTTAACATCCAACATAGTAATGAAGAACACTGAGAAAGAAAAAGGGTAATGGATTCCTGCCTTTTATGACCAGTAAGTAAAATACCTCAAAACACAGATTTTCTGTCTTTAGGGTTATACGGCTTTTAATAATCTCCTTACTTCCCATTAGCTCAATACCATCTAACTTTCTTTTGTGTGTTTGTGAGTAAGTTGTTGTTATCTTGTTTTAGTCTTTTGTAACAATGTTGAAATGGTTCTTGGTTTTCTAACCTCTTCTTTTTGAAAGCTGAGTAAATGAGGAGTGAATGAAAAGATGAGGAACTGGCTGTATAGTGATTAACAGCAAAGACCAACTCCAGCTACTTACTCTGTGGAAACTTTGGCGGATTGTCATTGACATCAGTCAGTGTGATCGTTACTTTGGTTGTCCCTGAGAGTCCGCCCATGTGTCCACCCATGTCCTTGGCCTGTATCACCACATGGTACTCCTCCTTGGCTTCTCTGTCCATATTGGGAAGGGCTGTTCTGATGATACCTGGCAAGTGAGCAATAAAAGAAAAATCACAGATATTCATTTACGACAAAATTTCAACAAGAAAAATGTTTCAGATCCTGGGAAGCTAAAGATACATAAAAAATAGTCTGTTTGCTGAAATAAAAGTCATCTAAAAGAAACAATTATAACAGAAAGCAGTCATGCCCAAAGCATCTATGTATTTTCAAGCAAATAATAAAAATACTTACATAGTATTAATTAGTTTTGTTTTCACTATGCATGTAAGTAACAATGTCTTCCTTCTGAGGGACAAGAATCCTGAAGACATAAATGGCAAGTACCTAGTGTATGTCCATTCTTAACTGAATCTATATGTCTGAACTTCTAGCAAAAAACGAGACTCTAGTCCTACATGCAAATACTAGAAACAGCTCTACAGCCCATACTAATTTTACAGAGGAGGCATAAGCTTTATTCAATACACTAAAATCCTAATATTAATCTTTAAATGAGAAAACTGATGAGTTCAGAAGATGAACAAAATGGGTCCAAAGATTCAGTGAACAACCTCCTGTCACTGACAGACAGGATAAATTAATGATTGAATTATTCATGACCTCTGTACATTGAAACACGATTTGCATGGAAACATGCTTACTTACATGTCTAGGGATCATATGGACGTTTTTACACTCAGTGAATAAGGTAATATTTGTAGTATAAATACAAAGAACAAAGAGGAAGTAATGGTCTTTGTTTTTTTTTTCCTTTATTTTTTATTTCTTTAAGTTACATCTCAATCGCAGTCCCCTCCCTATTCCCCCTCCAGTCCCACCCTCCCACCCTCAACCCCCCATCCTCTTCCCTTTTTTTTTTCTTTTAAGTTTAAGGTATATCTTATTTCCCCCTACAGTTTCTCCTTTCAGTCCAACAAATGGCTCTTTCTCTTATAATAATAAATACAATACAGTACAACAGAGGTAATTAGGCCACAGTTATGAGGGTTATATGGCTTAACATACATTCCCAATGACCAGTCCATATGTATTTGGTACCTGACTTTAACATTCTACTATCTAAACATCTCCATGAGTTTAGAGTTCTATATCTGACTCAACATTCATACTCATTGAAACACAATTTTAAAAGTATCTTCTTAGATGTATAACACTCTCTTGACTCCTAAACAACTCAAAATTTAATTATGAGACTTTATCTATCTGTTCTTCAATCACCTCAGAGACCTGAGAGGGATAAATATATCTGATTTTATAGGAAGTACAGTGTCTGCAGCTTCCCAAACTAAGAAATGACATACCAGTGGCTGCCTGGACAGTTCCCATTTTCTCTCCATACATTACAGCATCGATCTTCGGTCGGTTGGCCCCGTTTCTCTGACAGACATTGATTGTAGAGCAGGGGTTATGAAGGACTTACCTACCCTGTCTTGGCAGAGCTAGGCTGTCGACTTACCTGCTTCCAGGTTTTGTCCTTTTTGGACAGCATTCTGTCTACAGTTGGAGCAAGGGGCTTTTCCTACCAAGAGATAGGCTTGCGACTAATGGTCTTTGTTATGCTTCCCCAAGCCCCAATGTTGATGTGTTTCTTTGCAATGCCCTGGCACTTGTGAGACCTCCTTTTCTGTAACTGTTAGTTTCATGGGTTTCAATTGGTGGTCACTAGCATTGGTTCCATAAGACTAAGTAGATTAGAATTTTTACATTTCCAAAACTCTAGATGAAATCCCACATTTATCCTTGGTTTAACTGAAAGACTAATGGCAAAATTCTCTATGAAAACATAGACAATAACTCCACAAGTTGTTGTTTGGGGGTGAAAAGTGAATTAATACATAGGCAGGTGGTAGCTAAGCAAGCAAATGAAAAAAGTATCAAATTAGGAAACTATGTAAAAGTTGCAAATTGTATGAAAACCTCTTTCAAAAACACAGAACAAATTATGGGGAAAGAAAAGGTCCTTGTTATAATACTGAGGAAGACAAATTTCATGGGACTGTAGTGTTTGTTCTTGTTGATAATCACATTTGGTAAAACAAAGTGAAACCCAGTTTTAGTTTCTGTTGTATACTTATTTAATTTATTGGTCTGCTCTTTATTTCATAACAGCTATTGGGAACATATGTTCACAGCAGGAGAGACTGAGAATGTGCTGGATCTTTGTGCAACATGGACATTAACAGTTACTCCTGACACTTCTGAGTTTACCCAGTGGTCTTCCAAGTATGCACTTAAAGCTAAAAGTACTTTATAACAGTCTTGGGCCTTTTTAATACAGATCTATTATTCAACACAATTCCAAGTTCTAAGTTGAGTTTGTAGATATGTGTTATTATGAGCTGACAAACTAATAAATATGCATTACTCCATTAAGTCATATGACCAGTATATATAATGGTACTCATGCAAGCCCTCTAGAGTAGAGTAGCCCTTTTAACCATTTCTAGTTTAAGGGATTTTGGAGGCAAGGCAGATAAATGAGCATGCATGGGCTTATTTCCAATATGTCATGACCCACAATAACAATGCAATCCAGTATACCTGTTTGGGCCTCCACTGAGAAGTAGGGTTGTCCTTCAAGGATACTATACACTAACTTGGCACTATTTCCGTAAGTGGGGTCATCTGCATCGGAGGCTGTCACTTGGATTACTGATGTTCCTAAAAAGGGGAAAAAAGCAATTAGCAACACCCACTAAACTTTTCAAATTTCACTGCTATATACAGAATTTCATTTAAGATTAAATCCTGAGGAGAGAGCCACCATTAGTCAAAATGGTCTTATTCTCCTACAGTTCAAGTATAAAATACTCCCCTCCATTCTTTCTTCCTTTTCTAGCTCTCTTCTTTCTTTCCTTTTAATCCTCGTGGTTTAAAACCAAACTTTCTATATTCACAGGGCTTCCTAGTTGGATTGATAGTTGAAATAATAATATGAACATCCCTGTCAAACATTCTCAAAATCATGTGATGAAAATGTTCGGTATATCAGATAATTAAATAAAAACCCTTCCAGAGAATATGATAAATAATAATTAATAAAGAATTGC
Source organism: Lophiomys imhausi (assembly GCA_907164525.1). Classification (NCBI taxonomy): domain Eukaryota; kingdom Metazoa; phylum Chordata; class Mammalia; order Rodentia; family Muridae; genus Lophiomys; species Lophiomys imhausi. Next base: position 1,971,205 of record CAJQZJ010033967.1, on the reverse strand, counting down.
TTTTCATGAAAGGGTAGAGTGCACTCTCCCGTATGTAACAATAAATCATTTTATTGTTGCTTTACATGTAATAAACTGACTGCTAATACTAAATTTTAATTAATTTGTGGCTATAAATTTTATATACAATGATGGTCCCTACTGTCATGAAAATTACATTTTTCCTTCTCTATTGTGCCTGGTACTTATGCTACAGGAGTCAGTGAGCACTCAATGGGATCTGAAAGACATAGTCCTAGGTCAGAAGAAAGGGAAATTGGGGAATAAATGAATGGGATTTCATTTTTTTTTTAAACTTCCATTGTCACAGTGCGTGTCTAGGACATGGCATGTTGATCTTCAGAGCAGTGAGAGAGGAGATGAAAGGAAGGAAGAGCCAATGATCCAGCCTATCTGTGTCCAGGACTGTTTGGGGTAAATTCCATGTAAAATGTCTACATTCCTCTGATGGACATTTTCGAATCTATTTTACTTGGGGAAGATTTGGTGTGAGAAATACAACATTTTAAAATCTCATTGCCGTGTTGTATATTGTCAGAGTCGGGAGTCTAATCCAGATCCACCAGTAAAACCCAAGTTTCTCCTCTGATATTGGCAGTAGAGGCAGGGTTCCTCTTGTCAGGGTACAGATCCTGTTTACACAGCTTAATAGCAGCTATTCTCTACTTCACAGTGTTTCCTGTGACTTCCACTAGAAACACAAGAAAGAAAATATTCACATTTCCAAATGCTCTCTTCAAAATCAGTTTTTCATTCCCACTGTGTTTTGTGAGCTCCTCCCTACTAGCCAGGGTCTACTCTAGAAAGTGGAGATTATAACAGAGAAGACTTCATGGAATTTCTAAGAAAGCTATTAATATTTATGATTTCAATTAATTCTACAATGTCTCTAAGCAGTTGTCAAATCGTTTTATTTTACATATCTACTTAAACCTCACCAGTAAATATTATCCTCATTTCATTGTTGACAAAATGGTAAGTTAAGCAGGTATATGAAGGAGCCAGGGTTCACATAGCTGTGTAATGATAAAGGCAATAGTTTCAGTGTATAGCAAAAAATCTGAGACCTGCTCTAGGGTCCAAAGTTTAATCTGAAAAGAAAAAGTTCCTGCCCCCGGTTGGTTATCAGTTTGGACACCTAGCTATTCCTGCTTCCTCTATGCTTTCTTCTCATTAGACTTCACAAATGAGGATACAGTAGTCAAAGGACAAAACAAAACAAAAGGGGGGGTAGGGAAAGAAATAGGCTATGACTCAGCCTGTCTTTTTCTCAGTAAAAGACCTTAGTTTGCATGGATGGCAATGGCATTTCCTTACAAGAGGATCCACACAGAGACTCGAAAGCGCTCAGAGCTCTAAGGTCACAGCTGACTCCTTTGAGTAAGCTAATCCTCGTATTCAGTGCTTGTTTTTCTCATTTGTATAATGAACAATCCATCCCTGATGGTCTTTAGATCAACTCAAACACACTCACTCAAAAGACCACGTTCTACAGGCTCTAAGACCAACAATCAATAAATGGGACCTCATGAAACTGAAAAGCTTCTGTAAGGCAAAAGACACTGTCATTCAAACAAAATGACAGCATACAGATTGGGAAAAAATCTTCACCAACCCCACATCTGACAGAGAGCTAATATCCAAAATTTACATAGAACTCAAAAAATTAAATGCCAAGAAACCAAATGATCCAATCAAAAAAAGGGGGGGGGGGAATAAAGCTAAACAGAGAATTCACAAAGGAGGAATGCCTAATGGCTGAGAGAGACACTTGAAGAAATGCTCAGCATCCTTATCATCAGAGAAATGCAGCTCAAGACAACACTGAGATTCCATCTCACAACTGTCAGAATGGCTAAGATCAAAAACTCTATTAACAGCACATGCTGGTGAGGTTGTGGAGAAAGGGGAACACTCCTCCATTGTTAGTGGGAATGCAAGCTTGTAAAACCATTATGGAAATCAGACTGGTGATATCTTAGAAAACTTGGAATAACTTTACCTCAAGACCCAGCCATACCACTTCTGGGTATACATCCAAATGATTCCTCACCAAATCACAAGGATGTTTCCTCTTCTATGTTCATAGCAGCCTTATTTGTAATAGGTAGAAACTGGAAACAACCCAGATGTCCCTCAACCGAGGAATGGATAAAACACTGTGGTACATCTACACAATGGATTACTACTGAGCCATCAGAAACAACAAAATCATGCAATTTGCAGCCAAATGGATGGAACTAGAGAAGCTCATCCTGAGTGAGCTAACCCAGACTCAGAAGGATGCACATGGCATCTATTCACCCATAATCGGATTTTAGCCATATAGTACAGGACAACTATACTACAACCAATGCACCAAAGGGAACAGGAAAATAGATTTCTTTTCCTGTCAATGAGACACTTTTCTCTAGTGGTGGTGGCTTGTAGGTCCCAGTGTCTGAGCAGGCTCTGGGCCCTCATATGACTGCTGAAATGGGGTGGGGCACTGTTAGTAGGGATACTCCACTCCAGAGGAGTGTGATGGAAGGGGTAAGGGCTAGAGGGTGGGAGGATGGGACTGGGAGGGGTGGAAAGAGGACACTGTGATGTAAATGTAACCTGAAGTAATAAATAAACATTTAAAAAAAGGACCACGTTCTAGAAATTCAAGTGAAAGTAATACCTAGGAGGCAACTACTTGAAGAAGCATTTAGAATTCCATCCTTGAGCAAAACAATATGTCTTTAAGCATACTGGCATTGTCATACAATGACAGTCTTCTATGCATGTTGGGTGAACTCAGTAACATAAGTGACCCTGTTTAAATTAGTTAATCAGTTTCTGCTTCAGTTTCTCATTTATACATGACCAACAGGATTGATTGCTTTGCAAAGTTTAATCATGGCCAAATTAAACATACTGGAGTGTATACACAATCATTAATGCAAAGCCCAACCCAACAAACATTATCATTGCTACTACTTATTGGACATCAATGCCCCTAGTGACTGGATGAACATTATCATTATTTTTTTGAAGACTAGAAATTGTTACTCTCTATTCTACAGAGGAAGAGACTATATTAACTGACACCACATCACACAGCTGACACTACGAGTCAGGATTCACTAAACTGAATCACATTTTCTGCCCCGCCTCATCTCTTCATAGTGAACATCTCTTGACTTTGGAACCTCAAGTCTGTTATGATCATTTGAAAATTTGAATCTCTGTGTCTATATCAGTTTCATTCACTTTTCAATGGGGCCTTTCCCTTCTGTTTTTTCTTTTGTCCAATGTATTATTTTCTTTTCTTATCTCTTCGAAGTTTGTTTGTTTACTATTGAGAGACAGAAAAAAAGGGTCGACCTGGGTTTGAGGAGATGTGGGGAGGAATTGGAAGGGGTAGACAGAGAGAAAAGCATAATCAGGATATATTATGGAAGAAAAAAAGCTATTTTTGATAAAAGAAAATAATCCAACTATGATTTTTTTCTTATTAATGTGAAATAAAGATGTAACACAAACTCTGGGTCCTGAATTGGAGGGCAGGTACCGTCCCGTCAATCTGAAAAGACACCAGAAAGAAGTAGAACAGGTGAGCCCCACTTACTCACCCACATTGGACCTCTCAGGCACATTGGCATGATAGGTTTCATGCAGAAACTCTGGAGGGTTGTCATTAATGTCCTGGACCTTGACTATGAATTCTGAAGGTGGTTCCAGTGGCCTGTTGGTGTCCCTGTCCACTGCTTGAGCCATCAGTGTGTACTGGGCTCTCTCCTCTCGGTCCAGTGTCTTGGTGGCATGAATGTTCCCTGATTTGTCATCAATCACAAAAATGGTTCCGGCTCCTTCACCTGAGAGAATGTATTTGATATTCCCATCACCAGAGTCAATATCAGAATGAAGCTAGGGAAAAAAGAAAAGAAAAGAAAACAGGATTTGTAATTTCATGAGAAACACAATAAAAACTCAGTCTAATTATTACCCTATGTACACGTGTGTACACACACATACACTCATACATATATCACGAGAAACAGTCATTTCCATCATCATTTTCTGAATGGAGAAATGCATTCTTTGATAACTACGATGGACAAGGTAATTAATCTAGGTAACGATGAGGCTAATGTATAAGCAAATTTTAATTCTGAGATTTGTGTTCTTCCTCTTTCTTCGTCCATATATATGTAGTCACATAAAATATATACATGCACAAATGCATCAATAGTTATTTTGAAAGAAATGCATGCATATAGTTTGAAAAGCTGTAACCATGAATTTATGCAGTATCTTTTTCTCCATTTTTACTTTTATTTCATCATCATCTCTAGCTAGAAATCACCATTTTTACCATTTCTTATTTAATATTTATTCAAGTCTATACATATACAAGATTATCTCCAGAGATTCATAAGCATTCTTTGCTTAATTTCACATACTAGAGGGCCATATATTACATAACATTCTTGCGATTTCCTCGGATTGTAACTTATACAGCCTCTTCTCTTCAATATTGGGGTACAAAGGACTTCCTCACTCACCATGTGATACTGTAATTCTTCCAGAGTTCTCTTCAAAAGACACTTGTATTGTCCAGGCTTTTGTGGCTACAAATAATTCAACTAATAAAACTTTCCCAGATATACTGTCTGGTACTCAGGGTCTAATATCTGGAGCTGTTATCTTCCGGGAGAAGAATATCCTATGGCCATAAAGATGGTGGGGTGGGTGGGGTGCAGTGATAGATACTGTGTCCTCAGACCCTTGAAAGAACTTCCAGTATCCTTGCATCTCTCACATTTTTCAGAGAGTCTAGATGGTTTTTACCTAAATCTATATTTGCTATGATCCAGAATCCACTCTGGTCTCTTAGTCATCAATTCAATCAGCTCTGCCCCAATTCTGCCCTGTATTTCAGAACCCAACTCCATCAAAGATGTCACTGATTTTCCTGTAGCAATAAACCTCCTAAACTCCCTTTTCATTCTCATGATTTCTGAGTTCCTTAGCCTAAGTTATATGAATTATTTTTATTGTCTTATAGTATTGAAAATTTTACTAAGAGATTTAAAAATAATTGATTAAAGCTGATGCATATGGAAACCCTGCAACATAAAACAAACAAAAACCAAAAAGGTATATTCAATTATTCACAACAATATTGTTATTAATATTAATTTAATATTAATACATTTAATATCATTACAAATATTACTTTATTGCTGTCAGAAATTTTTCTATCATTATTATGAAACCAAGGCCTACACAGCTTGTTCAAAGTTAACAAAGAAAAATTGAATATACTACTTTTTAAAATGTTTTCACCATTTAAATTTCCTTAAAGAAAAACCTAATTTATTTGTAGTATTTTAGTGAAACACCAAAAATTTAAGTTCAGAGGTGTATGCATAGGCATAAACAACAAAGACCATTTGAGTTGTGGACTCTAGGGTTTCTGGAGCAGGGACGGTAAACAACTTTACTTCAAAATTGTTAGTTAAAACAACCCACCATTTTACTGAAAGATGGCTTACGTATTTCTTAAGAGTTTGGCCATTGAGGAGGGAAATGTGAAGTTAATTGATGGACTTCAGTGAATAAGTAGAATTGTCCCCGTCTTCATGCCATTTTCTTCACAGTCTGTGTTCCCCTCTCCTATCCTGCCTAGGATTGCTGTGTTTGTATTTTTCCCCCTGCTTCACAGATGTCAAAAGTTAGAGAGGTTCAGTCCCATAAATGAGGATTAAGGAAGTAAATGTGAATGTCCAGGTACTGACAGTTTCTAAGGGTCTTCATGCATTACATAAGAAAATATAACATCCATTTATTTTGTAATTAACCAAGAAACTAAAATTTTTAGCAAGCATTCTGTTTATCATGTTTCTACTTTGTTTCCATTCCCTCCAAAATTTCAAAGTTGGATATGTCTTCCTTGGTTTTCCTCTGTCACAAAGCTGATCTATTGCACTGACAATACTATTTATTAAGTTCCACACAAAAGCAGTTTGGGAACACAGCAAGTGCTATCAAGGGTCCAGTTGCTGAGGTATGCACAGCCAGTTCCTGACTCCAAAGACTGATGGCTTCGCTCTCTCCACGTCACAACATGATACAAACTGAATTTCCTACATGAAAACTGCAAGTCTTTTTGCTTTGTCAATTTCTACCTTTTCAGGGAGTTTTAAAGCATTCAACCTTGAATGTGGCCCTTCAAAGATTGTTAAAGAACAAGCCAACTGTTCCTCCTACTTAAGGGAGATACTTCTTAACGTGATTTCAAAATAAGAATTTCCCAAATCCAACAACCATGTGCACACACACACCCTCACACAGACATGCAAAGGCACACACACACACATGCACGCACACACACACACACACACACA
>CAJQZJ010033967.1:1920182-1958751 GCA_907164525.1 Lophiomys imhausi | reverse complement strand
CTAGGACGTATCAGAATACAGACTGTAATTGAACATTGTCTGGATGGGTATATAATAACAAGACTGCAACATAAAAAAATTCAGCTAGCGCTTTCAGTGCTTCTTGCCAAATCATCTTAGGAAGACTTTCCATGAGTTAACTAGTCACAAGAACTATACAAATGGCAACAGTATTGTCATCTCCATTACATATGCAAGTGGGACAAAACACAAAGAGATGGAATAACTTTTCCAAGGTTTCAGACACAGTCAAGTGAACAGATAGTATTGAACCCTGTGCGATGATGGTTCACAGAGCAGTGTTCCACCCCATAGAGTTCTACCTGACTGCGCATCTCTAAGGGAAGGCCAAAGACCAAGCACAGGGAGATGCCTTCATATCTACACAATTGCTTCATCACACTGATGCCTTCATATCTACACAATTGCTTCATCACACTGCTAATTTAAGATTGGAAGCCTGAAGTGAGCCCATAAACTATGATTAAAAAAAAATATTAATCAAACCAGAAGGTAAAGGAGACAGCATTCCATAGCAGACTTCAGAGTGAAAATGAACATAAGATAATAAGTCATCACCATCACACATAACAATGTGATGTAACTAATATTTTATTCTCTTATCCTTAAATTTCTGTCTCAGAATTTCTAAAGATAGGCTTTAACGGATATATTCAGGGAGTTTTGTTTATCCAACTCTGGGATTTCTGTAAAAGAGACCTGGAGCATTTCAAGAATAGATTGATGAAAAAAGGGGGAAAAAGAGAATAGATTGATGAATACAGTAGAAATTTAGCACGAATCTCATGCAAAAGTAAATAGGAGGCTGCCCTCCTATGGAGACCTTGACATGGGTAATAATTAGGGAAATATATCAATGTTCTAATTAGTATTAATAAAGAACCCCAAGGCAGTTCCTGAGCAATCTTTCCATTAAAGCAATTCCCAGCAGCTTGCCAAGATGCCTAAGCATTGGAGTTCCACTAACACATGTAAGAAGACTTTATTTTACAATGGGAACACATTGCTTGGAGGGAAAAATAAATGTTGTTGAATGTCACAGGAGTAATAACATGACAGGAAAATGGATTTGCAAAATCACCAGTTCTAAGTGAAAGGCTCACCCCTCTATCTGGAGAGCAGATAGTCCGTCATAAGTGACTGTGCCTTGAGCAGAAAATGTCCCTGCTGTGCCTGCTTTTGTCTCCGTAAAAGAAAATCACATATATGGGTGTTTAAGTATATTTGGACGCCTGCTGGAAATTGTTATCTGGTAGAGAATGAAAGACAAAAACGTTTAGCGAAAAGCAAGGGGATTTGGTTTTCAGCTTTCTCCTCCCCACAGAGCTGGAAGGATCAGACACACTGACCCATTCTTTTTATTTCTTGCTACCTAATTTACAGCTAAAGACAGGTTATCATTATGCCAAGAATATTATCAAGTTTCCCACCAGAGCTCAAAATCCTATTTTTTGTATCTGTAATGTTCCCTTGTGGGTGAGCTGAGGGACTCTGGTCTCTCCTTCAACAAACACAGCTTTGTAACCAATCGGATTCTATTATGCAAATTAATTCAAGAATATTTAACTCCCTGCTCAGATCTCATCACTCAGTGCAGAGCTGGTCTCTCCTTTCAAATCAAATCACAGGAATTATGCCTTGTCTGTGAAAATCATAGAGAAGGGAGAGAAGTATCCCAAGAATTGTTGAAACGTAATTCTCTATCCCAGATTTTTGTATTTGGAGCCAGACATAACTTTGTAATAATTACTTCTTCTCAAGTGCACAATATCCAGTGAGCACTATAAAAACATGATATACATTGCTCCATTCTCAAATAATCAAACACTGAAAGTGTGTTATAGGAAATAAGCAACAATGGAAATACTTTCTAATCTTGAATAGAATTTTTACAGGGGCTCAAAGATAGCTCTCACTCTTTGCTTTCACACACAAATAGAACCACCTAGCCAAAGTCTTGGAAACAGGAATGGCATTTGATAACCTTTACGCTGTCACAAAGCTTGATCCAAAATCTGGTTAAATCTCTTACAGATTTCATAAAATTAAGTAGAAGTATTAGTAGTTTCATCCCTTCTAAATCATATGATTTTTGTAATACTGAACAGCAGGCTAGGACTTGCTATACAGCATTTTATTGCATTTTCAGCATAACTTAATATAAATGTTACTCTTAGGGTCTCACGGTCATACGGTTTCATAGTAGTCCAAGCTAAGACCTCATGTCTCACAATAATTCAATCATGTTTGAACAATAAGATAGTTATGTCCAATGAGTTCAAAGAATAATTTATATTACTCATGCTCCATTGAATTCTTGAGACAGCCTTTCTCACACTAATATTTTTAAATGTTAGTCATTAATATGATTAAAACACATCAATATATACAGGAAACAACATTGTGAGCAGTGCTGGCGCTGAGTATGCATAAATGTTCCATACGAATGTGTGGAAAGAAACGAATTTTACTTTCAGCTTTTCTTTGGCATGAACTAAACTACCCGAGGGAAGATTAACACAAAATGGCAACGATAAGGTGATGCTTGACTTAATGTAACATCATCTGTGATAGCAAAGGTATATATTCAAATCCCCCTTTGTCTCCAAACAGTAAATATGTAGAAGCTACTCTTTATTTTTGCCTTCATTCATTCAGAGTCATGCCTGGATGGAACCTTGAGGACACATAGGCATCAGCATATCTGATCCTTAGACTTCCTCAAAGAGTCACAGCCCATGGTCTAATCAGCACAAACAACCCTATGTACAAAACTTAGAGGAATCAGCAACCACTGCCAGCTTGGCCAATGAACTTGTAACACATGGGCTATACTTTGTGTATCTGCCATCCCTAGCTCCTTCCAAGCAAACAGCCATGCCCTAGCCTTCTATGCCTTGCTTACTACCTCTCTGAACTGTGGCTGTATAAACCATTCCTGTTGTACTGATGAGTAAACCATGAACTAATCATTGACCATTGCAATCAGTGTCATCTGTATCCAAATGACTGGCTAGGGGGAAAAGATTTTCCAAGAACTTGAAAGAAAACAGAAAGCATTTGTAATTAGTGTAGGGCCTGGCACAATCAATATAGGAGGCACCTGAAGGATAGAGTAGCCACAAAGTGATATCAAAGCAATCTAGAGAATGGTAAATTTTCAGAAAGACCCATTTTTAAAAGTTAAAAAGAAAGACATCCATTTTGACAAAATATTTCATCACATACTGTATGCCTCCATCAGATAATTGCACCATATATTAAAATATAAATGATCTTATTTTATTTCTATTTCATTTTACTGTTTTGTTTTTGGCTCAGTGTATACTTCATACTTAAGTCACACCTCAGAGTAACCACACTGTAAAGAGCTGAGTAGCCATGAGTAGACAGTGAAGAATCAGATCATAAAGCTCTTGATAGAAGAAGGTATGTCCTCAAAGACTTCCTGGTGATGAGAATACTCCAAGAGAGAACTAGAAAAATAAGACTGCTGTAGTTAGGTAGAAAACTATTTGTTTATTCAGGAAAACATTCAGAGGCCCTTAGGAACTCAGGAGATCCAAGATGAGGTACTGGGGAAGCAGCCAGAGGGAAGGATGTGGATTTTTTTAGCCTCAGTAGAAGGGCTGAATTGGTAACAAGAGCATTGTGTCTTAAACTCTTTGATCTTGTGAAACCACTGTAGGTCCCAAAGTTCTTCCACTAGTAACTATAAACAATGGAACCTCCTCTGTCTCAGGTTGGAAGATTTTGTTACATTGTTAACTTTCAGAACTTCAGAATTGGATGACAAGGTAGAGATTTTCAACTACTAAAGGTTTTTTGGTTTTGTTTTTTCATTTCATTAGACAAGAGGGGAAACTTAAATTCAGAGGTGACAGCTAACATTTAAAGCTAAATTAAGCGAACAGAACCTCAACTTCTCAATCCATAGAGAGAGAGAGAGAAAATATCAGGAGGTGAAAGTTTTAATAGCATAGATGTCTCCTGCCTTAAACGTGGTTTTCCGTTCAAGCCATTTCTATGAAAACAAGAAGCTCAGATTCATGAAGGGAAATACATCCCTAGGTCAACTAAGACTGCTCTTTAAAGAGTCAGGGGCAAAAAGAGAGAAATGTATCTGTATATTCTCTCTGGTACCTGAGGTCCTTCACAGAGCTGCTGTCACACAGCCTGTTCTCTGATAGATAAACAGTGAAAACAAGGAGTGTCTGAAGTTGGCCTTCATTGCTGATAAGGCTTAATGAAATCTTGCAGACTCTCACTACAACCAGGAAAAGAGAGTGTCTGAAGTCCATGGTACCAAGAACCAGAACTTGTCAGGAAAGTGTATTTCAGGGCCTTATCCACTGAGATCCATAAACATCAATCCAACTAAACCAGTGTGTGGATGGTGCTAAGAGGAGTGAGGAGTGTAGTCAAGCTGCTTCCAATTACCAGAGGCCTCCTTTCCACAACAGTGTGGGTGGGCTGTTTCAGAGTTCTCCTTCTTAATGTCCCCTCTTGCATAGATCAGTCTAAATAAACCCTGGGACATATTTAAACGGCTCTTTTGTATGCCTGTGTATATTACGAAGGATGTCTCACCCATTTATTTTTAGAAAGCTTCATAATGGTCTCATTGTTGTTTCCATAAATCCAACTTTAACCCCCCCTTTTCAGTAAATTAATGCCATTTATCAGATAGAATTGGACATTTTTTGAGTCGTGATTAAAGAAAAGCAATGAGATACAGCAAACTTACCCATGTCTCCTTTCTATGTCTGTCCAGTCCTTGCTGAAACATGAGCCCAGCACCCTAGATAGACAGGACTTTCAAAGGCAATGTCAAGTGTCTCTTGTGGGTCTAAGACGGTATGATTCATTTAATTACATTTTATCTAATCCTAGGTTAATCCTATTGAGAATTACTGATGTAAATTTTGACTTATCTAGAAGAATAATCTATTGTACTAAACACATTTCTGGTAAAAAAAAAAACAAACAAACAAAACAAAAACTGTATATCTTATTTTTAACTTATTACTGCAGTTATTACTGCAAACAAACTTTCTCCCTTTCTTTCCCTCAGGTACAAACAACAAACTCATTCCCTTTGGTTCACACTGTTCATTAACAAATTCAATAGGATATTTTCAACAATTTTCTGGACCTACAGAAGATATGTAGGATGCATTAAATTCTCCATAATTTTAGGTGGTAACAAACTCTGCGTGGCATTCCTTGGTACTATGTACAAAGGATCATAGAGCAATCTGATTTTGCCTTCATGTAACTGAATTTCTAGATTGCCCAAACTTGACTGAACACCACAATCACCTGGGGAGCCTACAAAATTCCTTATCACACCCCAAGTCAAACAGAGATAAACTAACACAAGAATAGAGCATTTTTGAGGTTCCAAGGGGATCCCATTGTATATAACTCTTAAACTACTAAGCCATAGCACCACGTGTCTTAGTGTACTAGTTACATTTAAGCCACTGCAATCAGTCATTTCAAGTAGTTCTTTATGTTCCTGAAAAATATCTTGCTAGTCATCTTTTGTCTTAGATGTGAAAACTATCCTCTGAAACAGGCCATGTTTGTTTCATGAATGAAGGTTCACAGACAAGCATCTAAGATCTGCTGCCAACTAACTCACTTCGTCCTGATCCCCAAACCCGAGTCTTCCTGTCTGTGAAATGAAGGGCTTTGTAGCTTGGATGCCTCATCAAAGGTAATCAGCATAAAAATCTAGGTAGTTGGGGCTACAATGAGTGGAGATGCCTAAGCTGACTGGCTGCACACTCCACAGAGTGCAGAAGGCGAGATTCAATAAAATTTCTCACTGAAAACCAGCTCTGCTTTAGTATAAGTAAAAAGAGAAAAGTGAAAACATTCATGATGTCTTGATACCTAGTGGACTCCCCATCTCAGCAGGCTAAGAAGTTCTTGCTCCACTGCCCATAATCTTCTGGCATAAGGAGGAGGCCTGCACAAGGAAATGGTGCCACACTAACAACTGACAACTTACTTCCCTCTATCCTGTCTGCTTTCTCATATAAAAAACAAGATGAATGTTGTCTAACCTCCCTTCCTCCCTAACAAGTTTCATGTTCCAGTAAGATAATAGATGAGGAAGCTTTTACAAAAGCATAACCAGGGGTATATAGGTGAGAATAATTTTAAAGGCTTTGACCTTTAACCTTCAGCATTGTGGATTGTAGATAAATGCAAATGTTCCTTTATTATTACAGGACAGACATGCGATTCTCTCATTTTCTCAGATAAGAATATAAAATCTCCCAGACACTATGAATATGGAATATGTCTCTTTTATGTCTGCACATGTCCTTTCTGTTTGTCGCAGAACTCAGGATGAATCCTACTGTATTCCCAGGAGAGGATGCTGACCTCAGTTTCTCCATGTGAGATGCATGGTGGAGGTAAGATTCCAACAGGAAAGCTGTTACATATGAGTCACAAACACTAAGGAGACCCAGATCATAAGGTCCTCTGAAGAAATTCTGGACCATTCAGTTTTTCCATGATTTGGGCTGATACTAGCACAATCAAGAGGAGAAGAGACAGAGCTGATAGGAGAGTTGTGTAGGCTATCTTGGACATTTGAGGTGTGTGTGTGTGTGTGTGTGTGTGTGTGTGTGTGTGTGTGTGTTCCTCCTTTTCAAGGCTTACATTTTTATTGTTGTTGCATTTTATCTAACACAAATCTCTCTTTAGTGAATATAATGTAAACATTAGGCAGCGTTGTATTCTACCCAGTCCTGTCCCTTCCCTGCTCAGTTTGTTTCATGCATTTTCCCATGGAATATTCACTGGTCAGAACCACATATTTCTTTAAAAAAGGACCATTGTGCAACAATTTGTAAGTACTTTTTCTTTTTCTTTGACATACACCCAGTGGTCTACTAGAGGCTGCACAGTCTTCTCCAACTTTACTATGAAACATTGACAACTCTTATAAATACATTGATTTATTGGCCCTCTTAATCTTTTTTTTTTTTTTACATTAAGTGTCACTTGTACTGTAGTTACATATGGTGTCAACTGGCTAAAGCTTATGACTCTTGTTTTAAACAGTCTTTGTATCTTAAAGAAATTAAGACACAAAGGTGGTCTTCTCATTTGTCCACTCAGTCCCTCTTTTTCATGCTACCCCTTTGTTACTGAAGTGTCCAGATTTACAGCTGGTTTCATATCAATCAGCCTGAATTCTCCTCACATTTCTGGAATTACAAAGTTGGCTACAAATCCATCCTCTTAACTTCCATTAACTGAAAACATCTTTATTTTAGGAGAATATTCTGTGGCTGTAAAATTCTGAATTGGCAGCTCTTTTGCTATTAACTTTCAGGTCTTTAAAGGTATTATTCTGGTGTCTCTGGCCTCAAATTTTTCTCATGAGATGCTGGACATCATTTAATTTCTTTTTCTCTGGATGTGACGTTTCATGTTACCTTTTAGTAATTCAGCTGTAATGTGTCTTGTCCAGTTTTGTTTATATTAATCTATTTCACTTGACTTCCTTAATATGTAAGTATGTCTTCTACCAAAAGATCCTTTAGGATCTTGTGTATTGGAATGCTTTTTATTTTTTGTGACCTTTTAAGAATATTTTAGCTCCCAGAACTGCACTTTCAATTAATTGAATTTTATTGTTCAGTGGTTTTATATAGTTATATAGTGAATTTTAATCATTTTACTTTCCACATTCTCCTCCTCCTAAGTTTGGAAAGTGTTTGATCAGACGTTCAGCCACAGGAGAAAAGCCTGCAGAAACTACATCTGATTGCCTCAACTTTCCCAGATGATCTCTGTCTGTAGGTCACCAACTGGACAGTATTAATTGCTTGCTTTTTCAATCAATCTACCCAGTCTTGGCTGGACTCTCTAAGAGCCGAATTGTTGTTTTGTTAGCAATCTACTTTGTCTATCTATCTACTACTTGCTATTTATTCCTTCATTTTTTGTTTCTGTACACTCAGTATACCTACTTTCTTAAAACAAAAAGTTTGGCCATTGTGGATCATTCTCTTGATCTTACAGAATGACCTGCTAGTGCATTATCTACTAATCAGGTTTGTTTGTTTGTTTGCTTGCTTTTACTCCATATCTTCTGTGCAGCAGGCAATATGGTGTGCTTTACTTCCATTCTTAATCATCCGTTTCTCTACAGCATCTTTATCATGATACTTCCATTGCTTCTACTGTCCTGATAAGGAAATAAGGGCACAGAACACAGAATTTGTTTTAGGTTGACTGCCTAGTTTCCAAAATGGCTTTGGAATCTACACATGACCCACTCAGAATCTCTTGCCTATCTATCCTTTACCATTTTACAAATATCTAATTCACCTACAGTTTGCCTCTAGGAGGTCTGTCATCAGAATTCAGCTAACTCTTTTTCTACACTACAATCATTTAAGAAATATTGGTAGAGAATGGAATTTTTGAAATAATGAAGTGGAAAATTGCAGTGAAATATATTCTTTGTGGTCAAGGAGTTATATGTTTCTGGGATCCCTAGAGAATAGATGTTCTCCTATGACTTCACAGTCTCCACCTCAAGCAATGCCCATACTGGCTTAGAAGAATCCCTCATAACACCACAGATGTTTTCCATCCTAACCAACTCCTTGAAACAGATTCCAAATGAATAAATCATGATTTATTTTCAAACTCCTTTCGTGGACCTTTTTTTTTAACATTAGAACAAAAATTCACTCTGGATCCCTCACTGCCTAAGTCTCCTAAGAATGTGCTAATAAGTAACAAATCCAAGCAGTGCAGCCAGATGGCAAGTACCTTCTAGCAAATGGAGCCCACCCAACAGGAGAGCTGTTTCTGTGAAAAGTCAAAGAGATGAGGGTACACTGTTCACAGAAGAGTTAAATTAAGTGGTGTTAGCAGAATAATGTCTCCCCAGGAAGACCATATATAGTCAGAGATGGATTTGGCCTCTGGTTTAGAGGTCTTACAGCCTACTGGCCAATTACATCTTCTAAAGAGATTTTCTGCAAGGATAAATTTGCAATCCATGGTACTGCTGCCTAGAAAATGCCCTTTAAATATTTCCTAAAAGGAAGTTCAGTTGAGTCAGAGCCACCTCAATTAAGCAAGCAGCAGATTGTGAAAGATCAATAAATCATGTGCTCTGCCTATCAGGATGGGCTGCTTTCCTGGTAAAGTATCCATGTATGTGAAGACAAGCATGCATAACCTGGAAACCATTGAAACATGCTTGGCCTCATGGTTCACAGACTCCCACTGCTTCTCAATCTAAACATTGAAATTGACTGCTTGTGTATAACATCCAGGCATCCTTCATCTCTTCTATGCCTAGATTCTATCAGATGTTTAAACACCTCTACCCTAATCTAAACAAGGTAGTACTCTGAAAGTGAAGAAGTCAGTACCTGGAAGTTAGTTGAATTAAAAAATATTCACCCTGCCGGGCGTGGTGGCACACACCTTTAATACAAGCACTTGGGAGGCAGAGCCAGATGGATCTCTGTGAGTTTAAGGCTAGCAGGGTCTACAAAGTTAGTCCAGGACAGCCAAGGATACACAGAGAAACCCTATCTCAGACAAAAGAAGTCACCCAGAGAAAATGACTAACAGGTCCAGAGCAAGCCAATTGGTTACATCAATATCACATATTAGCATTAAGAAAAGGAAAGATACATTCAGGATGATATGAAACACCACAAATGACCTACATGCAGAAAATATAGGTATACGCTTTCAAGGTAGAAGTGGAAGACACAGTACTGCCCTCCATTCCTTCTCTCTTCTGATGTGCTTTCCTTAGCAGAGGTTCCTGGGTGTTTCCTGGAAGACTAACTGTCTGATCCTCACTGTGACCACAGTCCTCACTGACAACCCCAGTTAAATGCTTAGTGTTTGAGGCATGATTAAGTGATACCTGGAGTCTGCTTATAACTTGGTGTACCACTTGTATCTAGAATGAGAAGATAAGAGAGGAAAAAAAAGTTACATCCTGCTTATGTCTGTATATATCTCTGCTGTGTCTATATACCATCCCCAAATGAGCATTTTGTGCAGGAAACCATATCAAAGACACTAGGGATATCAGGAGTGTTTATAGCTTTACTACCAATCTCCCAAAATGTGTATGTCCATGCCTCACCATCTTTCCATTCCCTCCATTCTGGAGTTGGCTCTATGGCTGAATCTTTGAATCTTTGCAAGATGCTACTGAACGCCACTTTGTATGGTACAGGATGTGCTGAGCTCCCCATTGCTGTTCAGTGTAAGTGCTTTTTTTTTCTTTTTTTCTTTTCTTTCTTTTTTTTTTTTTTTTGGTTTTTCGAGACATGTTATTTCTGTGTATCTCTGGATGCCCTAGACTCGCTTTGTAGACCAGGCTGGCCTTGAACTCACAGAGATCTGCCTGCCTCTGCCTCCAGAATGCTGGAATTAGAGGCGTGTGCCACCACGCTCGGCTAGTATGAGTGCTTTTCTTCTGTTAATATTTTTTCGGCTCATACAACACACCCCATCAAATGCCCAGTCCTTGGCACTTGGGTGAGTTTTGAGATCTTTTTCCATAATATGCGACAACATGGAAAAAGACCTTCAGGAAAAGATATGGAATGAAACAAGACAACCAAAAGAAGACATTTCCACATGATCATGTTTGTATTAAATATCTAAAAGACTGAAATTTATAATATTGAGCAATAATTTTTGTTTGGAGATAGAAGGGGGAAAATGAGATTTATTAATTTATTAATCAACAGGTATACCAGTTGAACAAAGTGTGTTCTATAGTAAGCAATACTACTAATTCAGTTAAATATAAATAAGGTAAATCACACAGTGTTTTTATCACAATGAAACAATTTGTGCAAGTAAAATATATTTAAATAAAGGCTATCTCCTGAATAAGAAAGGTTTCCGTGTTACACTAATTACCATATGGTGAGCAGAGTATTGGCTTCTTGACATGAGCAGAGGAAGGTGTCACCCTGAGAAAACTGTGTGAAGTATGACAATATCTAGCCAACACTCCTGGAAACAGGAGAAAACACAGCAGACTTGTTGTTGAGAATATTTTAAAGAAGAAAAATCTTCTTCAAACACATCCAAATACAAAAACTTGGCTCTGACATTGAAGTTTGAGAACACAGATGAGAAAAGATGAAAATGAACTTCTACAAACAGTTGAACTGCTTTAATGATGTGGTCACTTTTTTCTCCCTTTCCACAATCCTGAAGCAAGGGAACCTCAAAGAGGAACCATTGGGTTGGCAAAAGAGTAATGATAATTCTTTCCCTTATCAATTACTGAAGAATTCTGAATCAGCTCCTTGATAAGCCTAAAGACCCTAAAGTTTATATGGTGAGAATGCCCACTATGTTCAGGGCTAAGGAAAAAGTTTCCCCATTGATGGTTTCTTCTTATTCTATTTGGCAGTTTGGTTCACTACAGTAAATTTTCTTTTGTCTCATGTTTATTGTCTTATACATCAATATTTCCATTATTATATATAAGAATGTAGTGTGCTCAAAGGGTACTCCTCTGACATTTGCAGTCAGACTTATTGAGAAAGCTATCACAAATATTCTTGATACAACTCTAAGATGACTCATTTTTCGAAGGTTGGGGCCCATGATAAGCTAACATTGACTTTACAAAAACAAAAAACAAAACAAACCCCAAAAGACCAAAAACCAACATACAAACAAGCAAAATCTTCTAGGTATTCTAGCAAATAAACATCATCAATTTGTAAAAAGACTGTATCTTCTAATCAAAAGACTGTAGCAATAAATAGTCCCTTGGGACTCAAAATCCTAGGTGGGTGGTGGTGCAAACACTATATCAAATCTGCTGCATCAAGGATATCCTATAAAAGTCTAAGTTATAGACATGCATGAGGAAAAAAGAATCAGATTTAGAAATTAAATGCAAGTCTTCCAATTAAACTTCTATTCTGGACAAGTATCACTAGTGTTTTGTTTTTGTTTTTGTCCCTGGATATCCATATACTTTTTGGAATTTATACTGAAAAAACAATCACTGCTATCTCTATGAAATTTTAACTGGCATTCTATATTTTATCTAGCAACCCTCCTGGAAACTACAACAATGAACTGAACCAGGTAAACTAACCTTCAAACTCTAAATTCTAAATCTCAGAGTCAATTTCTTTCCAACTCTCATCTTTGTGAACTTAAGATGCTCTATGCGGTCCCCAAAGAGGCTGCCTCACATTAGAGAAGAGATCCCATTTGGAGAAAAGCTGACAGTTTGGGAAATTTTCACATCCACCCATCCAAGGTCAGAGAACTTCAGTTCGAATCTCTGATTTCCCTAGAGAAGCAGAAAAGCCCTTTCTATTGACAGATGACCTGCAATGCAAAAGGCCTAAGGATGAAAGGATTATCGTTGATGCTAATTGGTTGAGGAATTAGGGGTTCTCTTTCATCCTCTGGATTGACATCAGTTTTCAGAAAACAACCAGTGCTGTAATCCTGGAGTCAAGATAATTTATATCGAATTAAAAGCATTGCCATACTGGATTAGTGAGTGACTTTTGAGATCTTTTCAGAAAGCAGCATTCATGAATATCCAATCACAGCTACTGAAAGTAGGAAAGTGTTCATTCCCAAGGTTTGAGCTTTGGGCTGGTAATCTTGTATTGCATTAGGTGAAAGAGAAGAGAAGAGAGAGAGAGAGAGAGAGAGAGAGAGAGAGAGAGAAGGGATAAGATGTTATGATAGTTATAAGAAAATTAGAAGACAACTTGCTGGGGTAGGCTGTTACCAGAGTTTAGACAAGAGCAAATATTATGTAAAAAGTGTTTTCATGAGGGTTGATGCAGGGTTCAGAGAGTTACACAAATGAGGTTGCTAACAGACAATTAATCAGGGAAGGCTTAGTGGGCTACCAAGGATGTTTGAATTAAGTTTTTAAGTGTATGAAGGAACCAAATGTCACAGAGAACAGTAAACATATATAAAGCATTGAAAATAGATACTGAGTACTGGTGACTTCCAGAATTCAGGGCTATAAATCTCAAGTACTGACCATTGAAGGAACAGGGAAGGATTAAGGCACTGTATGTCTGCAGGCAGTGAAAAACCCATAAGAATAATAAGTGATACATGAAATAATAACAGTAATAGCGCTACTTGTTCAGTCAATGTACATGAAGAAAATAGCTATTTTGAAGCTTGCAAAAATGGAAGTTAGTCTGGTAAGCAGGCAGCAAAAGAAAAAAAAAAGGCCAAATGTCATCCTCTTTGTGTCCCTGGGTCAAAATAATTGGATGTCCTGTTTCTGTTATTCAACTTCTGTTTGAATGCATTAAACTAGGACATAGAAGAGCACATTATCATGTATGTTAGGACATGACTGTGACTGAGGTTAACAAAATATCTGTGTCTACCTTTTGAGAGCTAGTGCAAGAGCAGTCAGAGAATGCATTGGAAGCATGAGCATTGTATTGTACATCAACTATGTTAGACTTGAGCTAGAATCATGAATGATATTTAATCCTTGCAATCTTGTGAGAGAATAATTGTTCCTTCCCTGACACACAGAATTAGAACACTTCAAGTTCCCCAATGTCTGACATCAGATAAAGGGGCATAACCCGAATTTGACCCCAGTGACAGAAATTAGTCCAAATACATATGCTAAGGGCTCATTCTCTAAATTTCCACCAAAACATCTAAAGAAAAGTAGCTCTTGATGTAACAGGAGGGATGTCTATGCAAAGTAGGAAATTAATGTCATTCTGATTTCCCCCTGATCTGTGCTGTATGTATCAAATCATGAGCCTCTTTGCAAAATTAAGGGCATTGGTTATCCTCCCATTCAGTTTCAGCAGCATTAGACTTGCAGGCAGACATTCCTAGCTAAGATGACGAATATCAAGTTTTTCCAAAATCATTCATCAAGAGGTGAGACCTAAGCCTGATTAGCGTTTCAATAAGAACGAACGCTGGGACAAAATAGAGAATAAGCAGATGATCACAGCAGTAATTAGGCACCTTCCAGACAGCCACACTTTCCTCAAACCAATTGAATTTGAGCAAATGAAGTTTTTTTCCTTTTCTCTTTCTTTTCCCCCTGCTGTGAAATGAACTGCCTTACATAACTGATGAAATGACGGCAAGTCTGTTAAAAGAAACGTTTGCCCATTAAGTAAGGCTTAATTAGGCAGAGCACAGGCTAATCGCCCTTCCATCTAATAAGTGATACACCCTGGTTAAGCTCACCTTGTTTGCTACGCATGGTCCAAGAGGCCAGTAAGCTACAAAAGCCACAATTAGAGGGGTAAGAACTCTGCAAAGTCACACAGGAATCAGAGCTATAAACATGCAAATAAAAGTCACCAAATATTAATACTGGGGTCCTGGTTATTCTCTCAAAATTTATTTCGAAAAATGAAACTGAACTTACTTTTGCCCTTAGATAAGCCACTTGGAATTAATGATGAAAAGTCTGTTTCTGGTAGTGTTATCAATGTGAGACTCTTCATAAAGGTAAAGATAAGAAGTACTGGGTTTTCACCTTATCTCTACTAGTAGCATTGTATTGAGTGCGTAATTACACTTCAGTTAGTGCTTGATGAATGAGTGCACAAGGAAAAAAAAAGGCATAAATGTGTATATATTTGTGCCTGAAAGGAAATCCTATATATAAGATTGAATGATATGAGATCAACTTTGTCAACCCCAAAAATGTTGATAGCTTAACTCTTAATAACTATGAACATAGTCTTATTTGCATGTAGCATCTTGGCAAACTGTCAAGTTAAGACAAACTATCAAAATTTTCAGTAAGAGAATCAGGTATGACTGATAACAGTATGAAAATAGGAACAGACACCAGGTGATATTTGGCTACCATCAAAGACAAATGAGAAGATTCTGGAATTGAACGGCAATGCATGAACCCACTCTTCCTCAAAGCCCACAGAAGAAACCAAGTCTGCCTACAGTTTTAGGTGAAGCAGAACTGAAAGACAATGAATTTCTGTTATGTAAGCCACAACTGTGTGGCACTTTGTTACTGTGGAAACCACAAGACACTAATACAAACAGGGAGGGACACATTGCAGACTGAGTTAGACTAGAGAAGAGCCTGGTTTTCTGCTGTCTCTCATTTCCCAGTCATCCATCCTAACAGCTGGAGCTGTTAGTACCAGCTCCCTCCATGCTAACGAAGAAATAGCCCACCTTTGTTATTCCTTATCCTTATCATGAGTCACTATTTGAAACTGCAAATGCTGTGTGTTTATATGGAAATAAAATGAGATAATTTTACAACATGCTAAGAATTTGTATTGTATATAAAATGCTCAATAAACAATTGTCTTTTATTAATTATCAGCATTAAGATATTAGCCTCTGAATTTAACGATGTTACATTTCCTTTCTATCCTAGTAGCATGGATTTGCTTTTAGTTGTATTACAGGGGGTTGGCTGGTTATGTGAGAAGAGTCTACATAGGTCCTTTGTCATATGTGGGGAATAACTGTGATTATTATCTTTAGTAATTGATCTGCTCTACTCCATTTATTCCATTCTTGCTCTCTTCCCCATTTCTCAATTTCTCACCAAGAGGCATTGGAATCTGCCAAAACCCCACTGTATTGGAACTGACCTAGGGAACCTGACATCCAACAGAGCCAGTGAAGGACTGGAAGTGGAGGGGCATAACTCATTTGCCTGTGGCCTTGGGCTCTGGGAAACCAACTTCAGTAGAGGACATTAACCCTAATTAGTGTTTTACTGAGTGGCCTGACAAACTGAAGAGAGATTCTCTGTCAATCACAAATAAATAAATAGATAGATAGATAGATAGATAGATAGATAGATAGATAGTAACCAAAAAATAAAAAATAAAAAACCATTTAGTTGCAATTTGGAGATTTTCTAGTCCCTTGCATTAAGTAATGTGCCCTGGCTTTATGGTCACTATCTTGTTTACTTCCTCATATTCTCATTGAGGTTGGTACTTCTATATATAAAAACATATATTTATGTTTTTAAATGAGGAAGTGGAATCTAGAAGATAGTACATAATTAGGCTAAGTCACAAAGTATACCAGTAGTTGAAATCCAAACACAGTGGAACCACAAAAGGGGAGAGTTAACTAATGAGACCCATGGCCTGATAGCATCAACAGCATCCCCTGGGAGACTACTACTAGAAAGTGGATCTTAATGAATAGGTGCTGATGCTGAAATTTGGATTGCTTTAACAGCCCATCTCCTGATGGTTTATACATACAGGCTTGACAAGGCACAAATGCATTGTGAATACCAGTGGCATCCACACTGTTTATGGAATATCCTGACTAGAGCAGTCAGGACACTCTCTCATATTATAGAGTACCTGTGATCGACAAGGTGCTTTTATGAGCACTTGATCATTTTATACATCAGTCGACTGACAATGGTGAGGATTATTTTTCTTCTCATTTAATCAATGGAGTGAAGAATAAGCCAGATATGGTCTTAAGTGCTCAAAGTCTAGGAAGTGGATAGTTATTATTTGAGAATAGATCTGATGCTGGAAATCCTTTCCCATGGATTGAAAAATGCCTCCCCCTTCCACATAGACAAGCTTTCGATCTCCCTGATGTTCAGAATGACAAAGCTCATTATGACAATTACCTGCAGTTGATCCTCAGTACTGTGCAGACTGCTCAACACACTCCTCTCATTAGTGTGCACACGGTTCTATGTTTTTTTTTCTCATGCTATTCACATCTTATAGATAAAGAAATTGAAGCTTTAAAAGTTTATATAACTCACCGAGAGCACTATCACTGTGGTCCTGGTCAACTGATCTTAAAGATTATATTTTTAGTGATGAGACTTTGGCAAATGGCCTAATCTGCACAGTCTCTTTAACAACCATATTATTTTCACTTGTCCTCTTCCCTCTGAATCTGATTTACCTTGTGGCATTTCTCAGGTCAGAAGTAGGATGTGTAGTTTGATACACAGGGTTGGCTTCGGACTGGTAGGAAATTAGGAGACTCTAGATTTGAAATGCAGCTGCTTGTAGGAGGAAACTTGGATATTCTCTTTCGCATAATTTTTTTCTTTCTGATGAAAGAAATCAATTTTGTGCAATCATCTGAAATCATTGTATTCAAATGTACTGATGGAGATAAAATCAGGTCACAAAATGAGTTCTAGCCCAGCACTATGGGGTAACCCATCACAGCTCACCTTAACTCATGCCAAGAGGCCTATTCTAGGGTTCTGCTATGAAATGTCTCCTGATAACTTTAGAAGCTTCACATATTCTTCCAAGACAGAACCCAAAAGTGTTCAATTCCAAGACAAGTAACAAGAACCGATTCCACCCTTCATAAGGGATGAACTTGAACATAACAAGTATTGCTCAGATGCTTAAGTCACAGTCTGTTTTCAACCAAAGCAGCCACTTGACTCTGCCTAAAACAACAGGAAAGAAAGAAATTTAAGACAGTAAGACAAATAGCATAGCTAAGATCACAGCGTAGATGAAGGTGCATTTGAAAGGAAATCATTGAAGCAAAATATACCATGGTCTGGGGCATTTTCAGTTAGGGAGATGGTGGAGACATCAAGGGACCTGCCAAGTCCCATCCTAAGGCCTGCCATGTGTGTCATCCCCGAAGGGAGAAGCATGACAGCTTGGTGAAGGTAGATCTGTCACTGAAACTCTGTTTGGGTGAGAATTGTCAGCTCAAGCTCCTTTTGTCGCCAGCTTCAGAGGACTAGGCAAATGAGTCATTATTTCTTTCTGTTCCTCTTCCCCACAATGGCCAAGGTGGTAGGAAGAAAATACAAGAAATGCATGCAGCATGCCTTTGCAATCAATCTCAGTGAGTTTCCTTCTCTTTTCATATTTTCCCTATTCAATCACTTACTCACAGAGAATGTAATTTTTTTTTCTAATAGAGAAATTCAGCTTTATCCTTGACCTTGGAAACCTGAATTCAAATCCTCACCTGTACTACTGACCCACTGACCCATGTACTATTGAACCATTCCATTAAAAAAAAAAAAAGAAGAAAGAAAGAAAGAAAACCTGGCTAGCCTGTCATACATGGATGGCATTGTTTATCCTGGAAAAGGAAACACTCATGATGAGAAAGCCTAATGAGTAACACTCCTGATTGCCTACAAAGAATGACAGGGTTTTTTTCCTGCTGTGTTTCTGTCATTATTTTGTAATAGGAAGCCAGTTAACCCACCATAACATCCATCGCACATCCATTGATCCTTGCGGGACCATTTATTATAGTTCATAGATTTTTTTTTTTTTTTTTTTTAGTGGAACCCAAAGTCCCAGAGGCAACACTCCACCCCCACTGACTTCGCCAAGTTGACAAATAAAAACAAAGGTTTAAAAAATAGGAAACAGTTGGGCAAGATAATTTGCTAGAGAAGTTTCATCCAGATAATGTCCTCTCTCTAAACCAACTTCCTTTTAGGATTAAATGACCTTCAGTCAATTACTGAATAGGGAGAAGAGCTGTCAGAGCACAAAGCTGTAGAGATCTGTCTGACTACAGGAGGTATGCTAGCACTTCATCATCAATAATCCAAAGTTGTTTTCTGAATTATTGCTATGGAAATTGGATGAATTTTTGGCTTACAATATCTCATCTGATCGTTGTAATTGTCCTACAAGTTGGTACAATTTGTGTTCTCATTACAGAAATAATAGTTCCCTAAAGATGTCTCACAATAAATTCCAAAATTTTTTGAATATGGTATCTAATATGGCAAAGGAGATTGTACAAATAGAGTTGAATTAAGGGTCTTGATGGTAATTCACTCCTGTAATCTCAGCACTTGGGTGCTGAAATTCGAGATAGTGAGTTGGAGGGCACCATGAGCTATGATGTAAAACTTGCCTCAGCAAAAAACAAACAAATAAAAAGATCTTGAGATGGGAAGTTAATCTAATAACCTGGTTATTCAATGTAATCACACAGATCCTTATAAGAGGGCAGCAGGCAGATTGGAGGTCAAAAGAAATATTAGGGGAACGGAGGTATAGTGATGCTCTCTGAAGGTAGAGGAAGAGACCATGATCTAAAGGAGGCATCTGAGATGTCAAAAGACAAGACCAAGAAAATGGCTTCTTCTCTAGGGTCTTCATATGGGACAAAGTCCTCCAGACCTGCCTGCAATTTGATTGTTGCCCAAGGACCCATGATGAATTTTGATGTTTCAAACAGTAAGATAAAGTTTCTAGTGTATTGTGCACTGACGTGGCATTTCACTACAGCATCAGATGCAAGCTAAGACAGCCTTTTGAAAGACAAAGCAGTGGATATTTCACAGGGCCTAATCACTTGGCTGATGTCACAAACTAATTAGCATAGTGAAGACAACATGTTTCCACAGCTCTGGCGCTTATGCAGAGGACTGTATTACTCTGAGGAAGAAGAAACAAATACAATGTCTCTCATGGGTGCAAAAAACGACAAGTCTGGCCTCAACCCTGAACATTAGTAAAGGCCATCACTGTTTTCCACTCTGTCTTCTTTATGCAAAAAGAATGTGTGGCTCCCATAGAGATAGTCTGCTATTCAAAGTCACAAAGTAAGAAACATGTGCAAAATTCCAGTGAAGATCCATCAGCTCTTATCAAGACTCACTTCTCACCCCATAAACTATGTTGCTTCTGAAGTCTGTGGGACGTTTTTATACACAGTGTCCTTCTGCAAAGAGGCTCATTTGTCTATGGCATTCAACAATTAGAGCCTCAGAGATCCATGCAGAAACCTGGCTTTCACTATCTGCATGAACTGAGCTCCTACACAGGCTACAAAACTTTGATGTGACCTAGAGTTACTCCAGTCTATGTCTACAAAATCCCACAGATGGAAACACCTGGATATCATATGGTATTGATACCCAAATCTTGCCCTGATTATCACTCTGCTCCAGTTCAGGTAGACTTCCTATTGGCAAGCATTGGTTTAGGTATATCAGAGATATGTCTGTTCTAATAATTACAAAATTCCAATGACTCAGGTATTCATTATTATATAATCAGTACCCTGGTAAGATAAAGATTGGTATCCAGGTGTTATTACTCCATATCTGAGCCTACCAATGGGAGAAAACAGTCCAAGATTATCAGGACCTATTTCAGAAAGTACCAATCCTTTAAATAGTGACAAATAAAAAGGATTGCAAGGTAGATTGATACTTCCTGTAGTTCCTTTAAAGCTAACCAAATTGCAGAGAACAGGGGAAAGAGGCCATTATTCCTTAAAATTTCCATTTGGTAAGTCCCAGTTTCTTTTCATTATGGAAGATCTAATTATATTTATGTTTCTTGAATGTAGTCAACCATCAGGGACTGCCTCATCTGAGCTCTGGCAGACCACAAACAGAGCTTTTGTTCTGATCTTACTGCTTGGGTTAATGCATCCTGACTTCTCAGCTGAAACCTGGTGAAACTGCTATTCCTCTGTCTGCAGGGGGAGAAAATGGTCACCCTAAAAGAAAGTGAAATGCAACACTGTTTACAAATCCTGAGTCAGATTCTCATCCTGTTCAGCAGGATGAGAACCTGACCCCTTATTGAAGTTAGGAAGCTGAAAATGACATCAAAGCTCTCTCATGAATGGAGGGGAGATAATGACTTAAGTGGCTTTAATCTAGACATGCTCCTTACAATGGAAACACACATCTTCTCATTCTACAAAGGAGAAAATAGACAACACTCACGTGGATAGTTAACAGACAGGCCATCTCATTCTAACCCTCGTTTCTAAATGCCCATAGGCCCCACAGCTCTAGGGTTTCACTTAGAAATTCCCCTCACATCAGGGAAACAAGATGCATAGAATAGTTTACAGAGAGATGGTGCTGAAAATGGAAGCAGAAGTGCATGGGAGATACTTGAAAGCCTGGGAAAGAGATCCAGTATCCCCTATACAGGCTACAAAAGCAGGTAATGTCTCTTTCTCTTCATATCTGTGCCACTAAGTAGTATTTCACCTCTGCAGGCACATATACAACCATCTCACAGGGTGCTATAAGAAAAGATGAGTGAAATGAAAGGATGGGGACTATCCAAAGTTTAAAACATTATGCAGAGACACATCCTAATGGCTGTTTCTCCCATCCATGTTATTCCTACATTCCAGGGTCTGTATTTTCTTAGAGGCAGGGGATAGAGTAAGAAGAATTTGGACATTGTAGCAGTGAAAGACAGAGATGAATCAATCCCCATATTTAAAGCCTCTGGGGCATGTTACAAGCTGATTTCCTACTTGGCTTCATATCTGCAGGATGGGTATATGTTTTCCCATTTTACTACATGAAGGATTTAAAATCCTCAATCTCCCTGCTCTATCCTTTCAGGCTGCATCAACTTATCCCACCTCGCTGAATAAGTAATACAATTTACAGTCAGTTATGTTTATGGTGCATAGCACACTTTAAAAGTCACAGACTAATATAATATTGAAAAGTCTCAAATTATGCCTTTTGAAAGTAAAGACTTTGGTAATATTCACACAACAATGCAGGAATCACTTGCTATCTAATTCTAAAATGGGTCACTCTCCCTCAAAAGCAATGCCTCATAGCCATTAGCAGCTAAGATTTCTAGAACATATACTGCTGATCAGCATCTCTCTATTCTTCAAGGCCTAAAAATCTTCTCTAAAGTCCACCGTGAATCATTCCTAAGTTACAGCACTTGTATACTTGGGGGTTACAAAGAGCACTCGGTGGTTAAGAGAAATCTGTGTTGCAGAAGACCCAAGTTCTGATTCCAACACTCACATCAGAAGGATCACAGCTGCCTGCAGTGCTACCCGCAGGAAAGCTGACCCCCCTCTTCTGGCCTCTGTAGACACTTCCACACGGAAAAACAGAAATAAAAATAAAAACCTTTGAAGTCCTTATATGTAAATGAAAATTTTATTAGCCTATATTTATCAATACTTAGTAGCCTATAACTTATAAAAACTTAATACCTAAATAACATTTAAACAACCCTACCCTAACCCTTTTGGAAGGATACTAAGCCGTGGGTTCTTAGGGCAACTTGTCAGCCACCTATCCACAGGCACTCCTCAAATAGTAATCAGTCTGGCTCTGGCATTGTTATGGCAACCTTATTTCAGTTTAGGTTTGAGCTTTCTCCTCAGGCTAAGGGTCTGTAGCTGCTCATCAGCTTGTGCAGATAGCCAGCTTCACCAGTTCAGCTTGGGACCAGCTTCATTCAGCCAAAATTGTCCATGGACAGACACTTCAGGTCACCATTTGAACTAGTTGAATCCACTCTAGGCAGCTGTTGTGAGGTGAGGCTTAGTCTTTGGTGTTGCAACCTTGCCGGGGCCTAGTCACTTGTCTGAGCCTTGCAACATCCTCACACTCCCCCCTGTTTTCAAGGTCTCTCACCATCTGTTTGCTGTGGCTTTGTTGCGTGTTTGCACCTTGCGTCGGGCCGGCGCAGTTGCTGCCTGTCTGCCCACCTCAGTTGCTCTACTCCCGCTCCTGGGCAGCAGCTAGTTCTGGCTTTCCTCAGGCTACCTTTACTGTCATTTCCAAGTTCTACTCAGCCCATGGCACCTTCTGCCTCATGTCTAGCTCATTTGCTAGCATACCTTAGGCCCCTCTGCTCCTCCTGCTGTGACTTTCTCTCAGCTTTTGCCTCCCATCTTCTCTGCTGGTCTCAGTTTACATGCAGAAGCTCAGAGCTCTTGCAATTAGCATGGCTTCACGGCACACATCCCTTCGCACCTTGTAGTCTCTTACACAGAAGTCTCTATCTCTCTTGTGCACAGGGCTCCTATCTCAGGCTTCAATAGGGTGTGGTTCTCAAGATAACTCACAGCTCACAGACTCTCTCTCAATCCTTCGTAGTCCTTGGACAT
Organism: Lophiomys imhausi; assembly: GCA_907164525.1. NCBI lineage: Eukaryota > Metazoa > Chordata > Mammalia > Rodentia > Muridae > Lophiomys > Lophiomys imhausi. The sequence continues at coordinate 1,935,828 of CAJQZJ010033967.1, read as the reverse complement.
GCCCTTCTACAGAATGCTCTCTCTCAGGTCTCTGCAACTTTGCGGCCATGCCTCTCAGCAAGGCACCACCAGCAGGCTTCACACTGCCTCAGTCCAATCTGGGCTCCACCCACCTAGACTGTAGTCTTCAGCTAGAGTCTTTCAAAGTGTGGCCGCATTTTGAAACAAAGCCAAGCCCTTTTCAGTTTCCCAGTATCTTCTCAATGGTTGCCCAGGACCATGTGCCGCCAGACTCCAGGTTGATCTGGATGCCCCTTAAGGTCTCATTTCAGAAGACCTTACATAATCCCTATACTTTTCTGGGTTGCCCAAATTAATGCCAGAAGTCTCTCTAGCCTTCCCAACTAGATGGTTTGTTGTTGATTGTCAATGGACGCACATATTTTTTTCTCACAGCCTTAAACACAAGCTTAGAAAGCACATAAGTAAGGAATAATAGACCCATGCCATTTCTTCCAAAGACCAACATGTTTGTCATCTGTCTGCATTTCTGAATGGGCAAGCCTCCACAAGCTGTCGTGTTTCCCCTAACATGTGTTGCTAATTTTTCATCTTAATGAACTGTCCGGTTGAGTTTAACAACCAGAATAGTGATAGGAACACAATAAAAATGGCTTATGCCTGGCTATTGTTAGAATTCTCCCTGTAGCACTGGCACATAATTGAAATAAAATATCTCAATAGCTACAAACACCATTTGTCAAGAATAAAGTGGTATAAGTGTTATTTCAAATTTTCATGCTAAGAGCCTTTATAAACATGGATTTTAGAAACATTCTTCCAATTGATACCTACTCAAGCATTTAAGTGCATGGCTATTATTCTCTGTTTGCTCAAGTGAAACCACTTTGGGTACCATACTACATGTCAGCCCCAATTTTCCACGGTATTACAGATACAATCTTTCCTGAAGGGAGATGGGTCAGGAGAGCCCAAAAGGCCAGTGTTAATGCATAGATGCAAAGAGAGGGAAAGCATTATGTAGCCATTGGCATCTCGGGAGTGGAGTGTTCCAGGACTGAATACCACCCACATCTGACTGATGATCCAGGAGGAGCTCATAGATGTCCAAAGATTCTGCTCACCCAAAGAAATGAAAGTGAACCCAAACTCACCCCAGAAACCCAGATGAACCCACCCCAGAAATGCAGATGAACCCATGCTCCAGGTTTTTTTTTTTTTTAAGTGAGTCAACACAACCATCTCATTCGTATGAACTCATACAGGAAACATTTAAAAATTGTACATTTGCTCTGCTGTTCACTCCGGAAGTATTTAGAAAGCTAACTGGTGTGGATCACATTGTTCTTGGTCCTCAGAACACAGACAAGGGCAGACTTCTAGAACTTTTATGGGTACCAATGGCATAGGTGACTTGGACGACACAAAAATTTACTGCAGAAGGAAACAGTCATGATAGGCTGGGAAGGGGCTTCTAGAGATGAGATAGAGTATACATAGGGCTCATATCAGTCTAATATGCCAGACAATGATCTGGGAAATTCACCTTGTGAAAGAATGTAAGCTTCTAAAGCTTAAACTTCAAACTAAAGCTACTAGACACAATGTGCACCACAAAAACCGCATTGCAGTTCAGTGGAGGTGCACCAAGTGAAAAAACCATGGACTTGACCATGTTCTCAGCACTCTGACTGCCAACCCTCCTGGCCAGCCCTGTGCAAGCACAGGATTGCTTTCAACAGTAGTGTGAAGGCTTATGCAGGGCACATGGTCCAGCCTCAAGCTTTGCAGAGAGTGCAACCACATGAGCTTTGTCTTTCATTGTTCAAGAATAATGCCTACAATTTAAGCCAATCAATATCAATCTTTATGAGTTTTCAACCTTTTCGGGGGAATTGTAGTGCTGGGTATTGAACCCAGGGCCTTGTAGGTGCTAGAAAACCAATCTACTACCTAGGTACATGCTTGAGTTCATTTAGTAAGTATAAATTAGGAAATGTGGTTAGAGGTGTCACGAGATCCAGGATAATACCTGCAATATGTAGAATTATGATGCTGGGGAAAATCTGTCAGACATTCCTTCAGCGTTATTTACTCACTAGTCTTTGCATATATGCAACCAATATTTTTTAAATGCCTTTTCTGTGAGATAAAATGTATAGGAACTGTTACTATGACAACCTAACAGCATTTGGCATGGTGCTCAGATACTAAAATTCAGAGCCTATCAGAAGGATGAACTCATTTGCCCCTTTAAAATTTCTCTAAATCTTCCAAATGAAGGCATCTGCCAGGTGTCTTGCTGTAACCTTCTGGATCTCCACAGACACAAAGAATTGGTAGTAGCTTTAATATGGCTTGTTACCTTTCTTTCTCTGTTCTTTCTTCTCTCATTGCCTTAAGCTCTGAGTTCTCTAAAGGGCATAGGGTAATCTGAGTTAGTAGCCTCTAGAGGAAAAGATAATCTTGTGTCTTAGGAATCACGTGATACCAGAGAGGGCAGATGAGCGAAGGATTGATTTCCTTCTGAAACTATCTAAGGACAGCTGAAATGTTTTATACAGGTCACCCTAAGAAAGACTCAGAAGGGGGCCAACAGATGCCTGCTAAGGTTCATGAGTTCCTTGATAATAGGAAGTATCATGATTTTATTGGCAGGTGTTTATGTAAATGTAGTTTCAGTACCCAGGCAATACATGTGAGACTGGGAGGAGAGGAAGGAGGGAGCTATGAACCAGATGTAACTTGAACACAAATTAAAAAAAAAAAAATCCTAAACCAACCCTGCAATCTGAGATGGTAGAGTAGATTTTAGATGACAATATCTCATGCATTTAGTAGAAAAAAACAAAACTACATTCTATCAGCCTTGAAGGATAGATGCTGTATTGAACCCAGGTGTCTTAGTTAAGTTTGATACAATGAAGTATAATGGAATAGAAGAAGAAGAGTTAGATAATGAGGATCTAGGAAATGATTCCTTGAAATCTCACCCCACTGTGCTCAGATTCAACTGCTTTTTCACCTGAGATATTTCTCTTTGTCTCATGTTCATCTCCTGAGAGGAGCAAGCTTGGAAAAAAAAATATCTTGGCAAAGATCATGAAAGAGTGTACCCTGAAGGCTGTTGGGACTTGTTTGCTGAGACAAAGAATGAATGAGGACTGGAGAACAATACTATTATATTTAGACTACATGACTACAAAATACTATCACATTGGCTTTTTAAGTTACTTCCTGCCTGCCTCAGAATTCAGAGTTCCTCTCACTTTGTATGCCCACTACACTTTGCTATGTAATACACAGCGGAAGTATACAGAGAAGTTAAGCAATGCTGAAATGCTTTGATCTTTCAAAGGAGAGAATCCTACACCAGCCTTTGAGATGCTGTGTTGACTCTGACAAGCAGAACAGAAGAGATAATGCCATCTAAATGGCTGGTTGTTGGAAATGATCAGATTGGATTTCAATTGAACTGTCTGCTGCTTCCCTGGACCACTGAGCACATAAGACAAGCACAGGGAGCTTGTTCCCCTGCCCCAAACAGTTGCCCTTGATGAGCAATTAAGTCAGGGTCAAATTCTTTCCCAAAAGCCAGGTATCCAAAGATGGTCCCCTCTGTCCATCTGCATTCTCACGGTGGATCAGCTACTTCTGGCAGGTCAAGAAATATGCTTTACCTGCCAAAGCATCTGGGCTACTTCTCTATGTAAGTACATGGGAATAGGAAACTTATTTAGGTCTCTGATTTAGTAACATACAAGGCATAAGCTGATTTGGGGTGAAAATTCATAAAACCATTGCATAGAATAAAACCAAACGACTTTCAAACATCAGAGTCTTAGGTGAAAGGTCATGAAGATTTCATGTAATCCTTTTTATTTTTTTTTAATTTCCTTAGGTTTGAAGTGTTTTTAAAATCAATTGAAATGTTTTAGCTTTTACAGGCATAAGTAAAAGAAGAAAGGAATTTTAACATTTTTTATTATAATGTAGAATTGTATTCAGAATAGAGTGCAGCTGGGTGCCACCATGAGCATAAATGGTTATTTAAATGTATATCCCCATAACTGTCTAGAAATTCTATGAATAGCTGTGTACCAAACCAAATATAGTGGTTGCCCACAGGGATGGAAATTAAGGTGTAAAAAATGGACAAGATTTTTCTGAGCACCATATTTTCCATTTTGATTTTTAAATCACCTTTATTCGATCATCTTATTTTATTGCACGTAAACAAATTATAATATATTTTAGTCCTGACCAAGGGTGGTTGAACTTCTGTAGCTAATGAGGAAGCTAATCCTCCCTCATTTCCTCTTGGTCAAAACTATCCCCGCTTATATCTAAACCCAGTGATTGCCTCTCTCACTGAAGCCTCTTCTGATGGTCTAGCAGAGTTAGTCCTTCTGTGTGGGTAGTGTTAATAGATGTGGCTGTGCCTACGATGTGTAGCTGGCAGTCTCACAACTGAATGTAGGGCAGGGCTCTTTAAAGGTACAAGCTCAGCTTTGTTGTCATATTCCCACATAAACATTTGATTTTTACTGCAGCCTCAGTATGTAGCTCAAGATAATAATAATAAGTCGTGTGTTAAAGAAGACTGATGAAGAATGACTTCCCAGAACCCTAATAGTGCTGGAGCCCCCCACCATGTAATTTTTAAATTTCTTATGGAGTTTTGAAAAATGACTACACCAAAATAATTGCAAAAAATATCCTCTAACTTCCTTCCATGAAAGTTGATTGAGACTAATAGTCAAGACACAAAAGACTTAGAAGGTGCAAAGTGATGGCTAGGAGACACCATATTGGCATGCACAGGGGCACGGTACCAGCCTATCCATTGTCACCCATATGACCCATTCTTTAGCTACCGTGAACCTCAGCATCCTCATCTACCAGAGTATTCAAAACAACAATCAAAATTTTGGCAACATCGAACACAATAATAGCTGCAAATTGTGTCAGGCAGAGCCTGACATAACGATGTTCAGTAAACATCAGCCAGTTATTTAAAATGGCCTGCTTGTGTGTTATGAGTTAAATAAAACAAGAAAAAGCGTCTGCACTTTAGGGTAAGCTCATCCTTTAGACTCAAGTTCATCTAGGGGTAAGACGTTCACTTCACTTCACCCAGCCCATAAGAGTATCATGGCAATCGTTCCTTGAGCCAGGGAGCAGCTGTCACATTATACATAGGGAAAGAGCTGCAGTATTTAGTTAAGAAGTGAATGGAGTGTCTGTGTGATTCCAGTGACACCTAGCTTCAGACAGATACTTGGCCTCCTTCTCCATGGTGGCCTACATCCTGAAATAGGAAATGTGCATTCTCAGACAGTCCCAGCAGGCGCAGAGGACAAGGCAGCAGGCTGCCAGCATTTAGAGCTGTCAGGGACAATTCAGAGCCTGGTGGATTTGGCAGCACAGGTGAGCTGCCCTCCAAGCAGCTTTCTGGAATTGACTTCCATGCAAATGAGAAATAATGGGTGACCTGTGACCTGAGGCCCCTGCTGATTGTTACTCAGCAGGGTGTGAATGTGCTTGCTTGCCGCCCTCTTCAGCAAAGAACACTTCCCTTGCACTTCTCTAAGACATTCCTTCACAGGCCCCAGTGCCCCATTAGAGACCCAGCAGGGTTATAGGGCTGACATCTACCCTACAGCCACCTGGTGAACCGGGAGAGTAGTATCTAAGTTGCAGGTAGGCTAGGGATGGAATTGAAAGTTCCGGGGGAATTCCTGAGAGGTTAGCCTAAGAGCTGGTCCTATGAATATGAACCCAGACCTGTCTCTACCCTGTGCTGAAAGTCTCTCCCCTGTTTCTGTCCCACTCAGATTTGAATGCATCATACAGATCTACTTGGCTGCAAGAGTCATTTAAAAAGGGGAAAATGACTTTTTCATCCCTATCTGTGTGGCAAGTCACAGCGACCCAACCAAGAAGCTCGAAAATCCGTATGTACGGGGAATCAGTATAAAAGAAATGGACAGGTTTCTAGATTCATCTGAGCTACCAAAGTTAAGAACTAAGTCTTGAGTGAAACTTGCTGTTTATCTTGCTTTGTTCTTCCTAGAAGATGATCATTAACAAACTGTTCTGTCCTCTGAGATATCAAAGCCTTTTCCTTAAAACCAGAACACTGTCCTGAGAAGTCCAAGAGTCTTTTCTGTGTCCTGGTTTCTTGTGATGGTAGCAGCTGTTTTTAATTTAAATAAGGATTTGTGGGGAATAGGCTCCCTGGTCTCAATGATTTTTTTTTTCTGGAAGCAAAAGAATATTTTGCTTCCTTGCCTTGGACAAAAGCCATGAAACATTCCTAAAGAGTGTTTTTAATTTCTAGGTGGAAAACCAAATCTAGCAGATTTCCTAGAAGTGCTTTTTTTATTTAACTTTTGACTCTGTTTCATTAGTACCTCCCTCTACGCGTCCCTACTATCTAGAAAAATAGGAAATGTCACAAGCACACCCTACTGAAGAATTAAGAGGACTGATGAAATGAAGAGGCCTATCTATCTTGGCGGAAACAAGATGATTAGCATTCACATCTCGACTACAGGAAGGATGCATGTCACCTGCCACATCAGGTTTCAGAGCAAAGGAGTGCAGAATATGCCACCACCAGAGCAGCCCATCCCAGCCTCACAGTTTACTAATTAGGCTGGTGTTTTGCAGAGAGGTGCAGCTTTGCTTCCACTGCTGACGCTATCATGCATTGTGGTTTTTGTTTGTGTTTTTCTTTTCCTAGCAACTGTTAACTGGAGCATGGTGAGGAAAACTTTGAAGACTTCTCATATGGAAATTCTCTCCCCAAACAGACTCTCATTAATATACAAGACTCAAAGATCTGGGAAATCTCCAAAGAATTATATGTTGCACACATAGTGACTAGATGACTGTCTTTTTAAAAATAGTTTCTGAGGGCTGAGGGAGCAACCCTATGTAGAATAAATGTTTTTAGCCATAAGTTAGCAGATTCATTCAGAGGAAAGGCAGAAGAGGAGATTGGTAAAAGACATAGTTATAGACGATCCATTGATACAAACTAAAAAGATATAAGTTGCAGCATATTGCCATGAGCAACTTTTATAGGGTAGAGTTTTCACATTTAATTTTTTTAATAACAGTAGCTGCAGCATAAAGCAAGGATGAGAAAAATGATGTTTTTAAATACAGTATGCTTCTGACACAGTGCAAGAATACAATGTTAGATAGTTGGTCTTAGTAATCTCTCTCTCTCTCTCTCTCTCTCTCTCTCTCTCTCTGTGTGTATGTGTGTGTGTGTGTGTGTATATTTGTATTATCTACTTGAGGTCCCTTTCTTCATCCTCTGTTAAAAATATACTGAATGTCTCTATTTTATTTTTCTAACAACTAATTCCTGCATACATACCCTGGGTTAGAAAAGGTGCTTGAAACTGGAGTATGATAGTCCCTAAAACAAACCTGACCCCCAAAACCCGGAGCTGGCAGGGTAATCAATTAAATATAATAGTGTGTTTTAAATAGAAATTGCCCCTCAAAGGTCCTGTGTTTGAATGCTTGCTGTCCAGAAGATGGAGTTGTTATAAGAAGTGATGGTGTTTTCAGACCCTGTGGCCCAGCTGGCAGAACTCAGTTGCTTGGGCATGGCTTGCAGTTTATGTTTGCCTCTAGTTTGGTCCAGAGCTGTTGCTTGTGCTCTGGCCACAGTGTAGGGAGCTCTTTTATACATCGGTACTGTGGTGCACCTATTCCACACCCCACCCTTTCATCACAGTGAACTCAGTTTCCTGAAACAATGTGCTGGAATAATGTCCTCCTGTGAGTTGTTGCTATTGATCACAGTGATGAGAACAGTGGATAGCATATTGACAGTTATAACCTGATGTGAAAATTACTGTGGATGGTATAATCCTTGGCCACTGAAGTATTGTCTAGTAGGCAACCATGACTTGATCTTGAGGAATTAAAAAAAGAAAAAAGAAAAAAAGCACCCAAGCAACCAAATTGTTTTAGAGACAATGAGGTCCAAGGTGAAATGCAAAAAGAAGAGAGATGCTGTTTCTTGAGGGAAATGAGACTGTATCCTAATGGATAGCTCCTGGGGGAAAATATAAAAAAAGGTGGGTGTGCAGAAAGAGCAGCTAAGATGTGAGTCTGGTCAGTAAATGGATGACTTTCTTATTAAAGGATTCTGGAAGTCCCTTATGAAACTCACGATTAATTCATATCTCTATCTTTAAAGGGCATGTACCAGAAGAGTAGCATAATATGTGGACTTACAAATGTTTCTCAGGGTGTGTATGGAAGATGGAACACAGTAGGGCAGATGAGAAAAGATAGCCATGGAGGCCACAGATGAGTAGTAGTAGAGAAGAATTTGCCTTGCGTTGAATAGTGTCAGTTGGAGAAGACGAACCAAAAATAATTGAAGAATAATTGAAAGTAGGATGTAGAAGAATCTACTAGAATTAGTTATTTTGAGGGATAAAGGACTGTCAGAAACAAGTGATCACTCTTGTGTTTCTAGACTGGCTAAACAGCTGAACTCCCACTGACACAGTGAAGGTTTACAAGAAAACACAAGACATGCATTTGTTCTGTACCCATGTACCACTGGGAATTATGTACATGCACACAATGGATGCAGACATTTGAACAGATATAGCTAGAATACCAAAAAGCAACAAGTCATGGCAAAACAATGTTAAATTTTCTATCTGGAAGCTGTGATGTTACATGTCTTCAGTTCCAGCACTCAGAAGACAGAGACTGGAGCATCTTTGAGAGTTCAAGACCAATCTGGTCTACACAGTGAGATTCAGACCAGTCAGGCTACCCAGTGAGACCATTTATGAAGCATAAATTTCTAATTGGGGATACGAATGACCTATGGAAATGGTGTCAGTCACCATTGAACAGACAGAATGAAAGGAAGTGGATTTGGAAATTTCTAAAACTTAAAAAACAGTCAGATATTCAAGATCCGGTCACTGCATTGTCTCAGAAAAGAGCTCAGTAACTTAAAGTCATTCAGTCAGTAAACAGCACAGTGGGGCCTAGAATTAAAATCAGGCATCCTGGCACACTATTGAGGCTTGTTTGGCGTTTGGCGTTTGAGATATGAAAGTTCCAGCCTCCTAGCAATTTCATTTTCTTGTAAAATGCAACACACCTTGTTTTTATTTTAAGAATTCCTTTCGAGAGTAAGAAAAAGGCAAAAACTGAAATGTAGTGATCATCTTAAATCAGTCTGTCAAGACATGTCCTTGTCAAAGAATTACCACTTTTAGTCTGTTTTCTTTCTTCCATATCAGATTTAGTAAAAAAAAAAAAAAAAAAAAAAAAAAAGATTGTCCTCCCTAGAGTGGCGCCTAACATACACAATAAAGAGAAACCAATCAAAGTAACATTGAATAATTACCTTCTTAAACCCAAGAAGACAGGGATTTTTCTTCCTCTCAAACTTTGCTTTGAATTTGGTGAAATTTCAGATCGAGTCAGACATGAGAACTCTAACTGATAGACATAATTCCCATCTCCACAAACATAGTAACATGTGAATCCCTCAGTACGACTGGTCCATCTTACCTTCTTCACCCATTGGATACTTGCTGCCAATTCCTATAACATACTCCACCCATCTGATTGATCATTCAACAAAAAACAACAGAAATGAATGTCTTCTCAAGGCCACAAAGCCAAAAGCACAGTGATTTCTGAAAGAAAGAAAGAAAAAAGAAAGACAGAAAAGAAGCATCATTAGTGATATAGATGTGGTGGGAATTAGTACATTTACACCTTCATATTGGGATAGACAGTTGTTGTATAAGACAAACTTTTCTCTCATCAAATACAATGACCTAGGCATACAAAGAAATTATAAATGAGCTATTAAAATTATAAGAAATACAGGAGAAACTTGTGAATTTGGAATTACCAGGTTAGTGTGATTGCCCACATATGTGTTTAGTAAATTGATAACAAGGTGAATCTAAAGTACTATCCAAGTGCTTGGGCTGTGAATATCGAGTTCACTTGCTCTAGAAATAAAATAACCCCCAAGAGTAGTTGGAAAATGTTCAGAGACAGTTTTCTAGTAATGTGTACTCTGATTCAAAGTCATGGATTTCCTACTGAAGTAGGAAGGAGAGCTCTCCAAAGCTGGCAGGTCCTCATGGGATGATCCACTCAAGGACAAGAAACAGAGATGGTGCAGATAGTTATTGTCCACATTCAACAAGAAAAGAACACAGGTCGAGGCATACTTGCCAATCTTCAACAGGCTTGCATTTTCCTCTCACTACAACAAAATCTAGATGTTCTGTGTGCTGCAGAGCTGTGTTCTGCCTAGATATTGGTCTGATTCAACTTTGTAAGATACTGAAGTGCCTAATAAATTCCCTATCCCACAGCAGCTGTTTAAATATTAGGTGAATGAATGGAGAAAACTATATGGAGTATATAAACAGCTGTGGTGTTTGAGAGCTGTGGCACTGAACTAACGAAAGTGCTGACCAGCAAAACATCCCAAAGTATCCCAAAGACTGCAGCCTAAAGATGCTCTTGAATATCCTTCATATCTAGAATATCCACCTTTTAGGACCACCTTGGCTTGCCTGGGGGCCTTAATCAGCCTTCATTGACTTTATTTATTATATTGTGTTTATTTCACATCTACTTTTCCATGCTCTATATAATAGCTCGCTAATGCAACACCCCCAAACAAAATAAAACAGACAAAACAAAGAAAAATCCTCATGGAAAGAATTCAGATGACATTTAAGTTTTCTAATCTGTGCTCCTAGCACCTTGTTGAGAGATGGTAGCAACAAGTACAATAAAGTTGTTTTATTGTATAAGATACTTAAGATGCTAAGGACCCAGTCATGGCTTATCTTGGACACACATGGAGGCATTTGATGAGGCAACCACGAGACATTGTAGCCAGGCAGCAAAAGCGTTGCCACCAGTAAATCACACATTTAGATCTAAGGACCTGGATGTCAGCCTACTCTGGATTACCAATAAACTGACAATATATGAACCTCAGGGGAGGGGCCTTTTCTGCAATGGATCTAAAAAGCAGATCCTTCTCACTAAAGCCAATTTTTCTTGACCCTTCATAACTATTGGTTGGCCCTCTTAAGTTTAGACTTGCTTGGGACCCATCACTCCTTTCTTCCTTACAATTTCTTCATCTTGAGATGAGAATACTCTATGCCTCCCATTTCTTTTTTTTAATAATTTATTTTTATTTCTTCAAGTTACATCTCAATCACAATCCCCTCCCTACTCCCCCCTCCAGTCCCACCCTTCCACCCTCCTCCCCCTCAACCCCCCATCCTCTTCCCTTCTTTTTTTTTTTTTTTTAGTTTAAGGTATTTCTTTTTCCCCCTAACAGCTCTCCCTTTCAGTCCAAAAAAATGGTTCTTTTTCTTATAACTATAAATACAATACAAAACAACAGAAATAAATAGGCCACAATTATAAGAGTTATATGGCTTAGCATACATTCCCAATGTCCAGTCCATATGTATTTGGCACCTGACTTTAACATTCTACTAGCTAACCATCTCCATGAATTTAAAGTTCTATATCTAACTCAGCTTTCATACTAACTTGCCTCATAATTTTAAAAATATCTTCTTAGATCCAGCACACCCTCTGGATTCCTAAACAACTCAAAATTTAACTATGAGACTCTAGCTATCTATTCTTCAACCACCTCAGAGACCTGAGAGGGATAAATATATCTGATTATATAGGAAGTGCAGGGCCTGCAGCTTCCAAAACTAAGACATGACATACTGTTTAGGATAATTAATAAACGGAAACTAATAGTCATGAAAACGTGTCATTTTGTTAGTTACTATGACAGTCTATCACAGTTATTTTCTAAGCTACTCAGAAATCACGTTGCTAAGAGACAAGCAATATTTGCTTATCTAAATATAAGAGATAGATAGGGCATCTTCAAAAACCTCAAGAGATCTGAAGAATATGCCATTCAAAGATGTTTTCTTAACTTAAGATTTTTTGATATCGAGACATGTCAGCTCCTGACAGCACCCCCTATTCTACTCCAAGTAGAAGATGAGCATCGAAGAATCTCCGGTGGGAGATGATTAAATTGGTGGTAAGCCGTTCTCGTGGCAAGAAAAACCCCTTGCTTCAACTGTAGACAGACTTCTGTCCAAAAAGGACAAAACTTGGAAGCAGATAAGTCGACAGCCTAGCTCTGCCAAGACAGGGTAGGTAAGTCCTTCATAATTCCTGCTCTACAATCAATGTCTGTCAGAGAAATGGGGCCAAATGGCTGAAGATTGATGCTGTAATGTATGGAGAGAAAATGGGAACTGTCCAGGCAGCCACTGGTATGCCTCCCATTTCTATACCACAGAAACACATGATTTATTTGGATTAACAAACTACAGTGATAGGGGATTTGCCTTCAAGACCAACTGTGATTCAGTTCTCCCGTGTCTGATGTAGATGAAAGTTCAGTGAAAGAAGGAACTTTGAAATTAGTACTACCCCATCCTCTGTTACTATATAGGGTTCAGGGGATCCCAAGGAAGACAGGGTAGAAAGACTGTAAGAGCCAGAGAGCAAGAGGACACTAAGGAAATTAGACCTTCTAAATACAACAGAACGTAGGCACATAGGAACTCACAGAGACTGTGGCAGTAAGCACAAGACCTGCACAGGTCTAGGCCAGATGGGTTTCCAGTCTTGACATGGGCAATGAGCATGATTCCCCATCTTTTACTTGGAACCTACCTGATTGCTAATTGATAACTGCTCACAAATGAAGTCTTATTTTTCTGCACAGAGTCTCATTGGGTATACAAATCATTCTTAAGTCCAGGCTCCATGCTTAGCAGTAGAACTCAATGGCATTTTTGGAGTTTCTTTCCCATAATGGTTTGTCAGGGCTTTTGTTATTGCTGTTTTACCTCATGGGACCTTTGAGTATTGTGGTTTCCAGTTTGGTGCTTTTATGGGATTTCTGGGTGTGGGTTTAAGAACATATTTGTATGTTCCTGTGCCTATATAAATTTCTTGAGGTTTTTCTTGAGCATTTTTTTCTGTCTCTTTTTTTTTATCTTATTGTGGCTCATCTGGTTTTATTTTGTCTTTTTTTTTTCATGTCTGTTTATATTCTAAAGAGTGAGAAGAAAAAAGGTGTGGATTTGGGTGGGTGGGGAAGCTCGAAGGGTCTGGGTGGAGTTGAGGGAGGGGAAGCAAAAATTAGAATATATTATATGAAAAAAGTATATTTTCAATAACAAATAAGTATCAAATTAGTGTTAGAAAAAGTCAGATTTATGAAGGTGTTCAAATTGGACAATTATATTTTGCATATGAAAAAGGCATGAATTGGGAGACTGGGTAATGTCTTGTAGGTTGATAGTTTGTAACACACCCCCAACATCTATGTGATAGTATTTGAAGGTTGGGGCCTCCTTTCATTGATATTTAGATGGAAGTTAGACTCCCTTCATGAGATTAGCATTTATGTAAAAAGAGAATACATAACCTCCTCCCTTTCTTGCCCCTCTCTCTCCATTTTACTCTTTTCTCTCTCCTCTCTCACTCCCTGCCCTGCTCAGTCTCTCCTTTTCTCTGTATATCCCTATCTCCCACTCTCCCTTTCTGTCTTCTGTGTGTATGCCATGTTATGTTGCATTATGGTATGGTATGGTATGGTGTGGTATGGTGTGGTATGGTATGGTATGGTGTGGTATGGTGTGGTGTGGTGTGGTGTGGTGTGGTGTGGTGTGGTGTGGTGTGGTGTGGTGTGGTGTGGTGTGGTATGGTATGGTATGGTATGGTATGGTATGGTGTGGTATGGTGTGGTATGGTGTGGTATGGTGTGGTATGGTGTGGTGTGGTGTGGTATGGTGTGGTGTGGTATGGTGTGGTGTGGTGTGGTGTGGTGTGGTGTGGTATGGTATGGTATGGTATGGTATGGTATGGTATGTTTGTTATGTTATGAAAATGAAATGCAAACGGATGACTATCCACAAGGCTGGAGAATGGTGACACAGGGAACGAAACCTGCTAGTGCCTTCATATTGAACTTAGTCTCTAGATTATGAGGTAAGTATGTATTATGTAAGCTATTCTGTCTGGCAGCATAGACAGACAGACAGACAGATACTGAGACAGAGAGAGAGAGAGAACACATTCCTATCTTTATTCACATGAATGAAGATGCCATTTTAACTTACTTTCAGTATTTTCAAACTTTTACGTAATTTTACTTATCTAATTGCATGACCTGAGAGACTCCAAGTATGTCTCCCATGTATTCACACAACATAGCACTGTGCAAGATAATTATGCATTGTTATTTATCAATACATTTCTGTGTATGATGTTAATGAGCAATAGATTATTAAAATATTATTAACAGTATGAAAATGGCATTTTCCCAAATCACCTGTGATACAGTCTCTTGTATCTGAGATACCACAGTTGGATTTTCCTGCCCAACTCAGTGAAGTAAGACTATTACAGAGAGTCACAGCCAAAAGAGAGGTGGGGGAGAGGCATGGTTAGAAACTATCATACAAACAAGCTCTTATTCTTCTGTCTTCCTTCTCTAGGCTAATAATGTTAATAGTGCAGTCTGTGGCTGGTACTATCTGTAAAGCTTTAATTATTAATCTATGGGAACCACCTCAGAGCCTCCTTGCAGTCCGTTCCATATGAAACGTCTTTCATCCAAAGATCACAAAGTTTTGGAAGAAAGAACAGCAAAAGATGACACATTGCATGAGTATTTAGATTTCCATTAACTGCAAAACATTATGAATGAGGAACTGTGAACTCTGTGGAAGGGGTTTTCTTCCAAGTATGCCAAGTCCCTTGGACACAAAAGGATAAGTGTAAATACTCTAAACTGTTATTTGAGTTTTTAGCAATGTTGTTGAGTCTGAGAGGACTGTCAGGTTGACTCTACACCTCCTCCCTCTGCACAAGTCTTCATGTTAAAAGGTTCATATTTCCTCAACATGCATACACTCCATTGCTCCCTGACCTGGGATCTGTATTCCCTTTTGTTCTCCTGAAACCAGTCTTACCACATTCAACCCTACCTGCTGTAAGATGTTCCTTTCTCATGTCACACGTCCAGAAGTCATTGGTGCCACCTTCTACTACAACCACTCTGTGCTCTAGCACCCTCTTTCATTGCTGTGCATGCCCACCCGTAAGACTAATACTGTTAGGGCCATGGGCATTACATGGCATACATTAGTTCAGAGAGGCAGAGAAGTCAGGAACAAGAACACTTGAACACTACAGTTATGAAGTATAATGGAGAAAACACTGTACACACACTAAAACAAGACTGCTAAACCAAACATAGATACACAGGCATGCAATTTGAACACTCAGGACTCTAGGAGTCTGGGACAGAAGATAGTTTGATACAAACCTTGCTTCAATATGAGATCCTATCTCAAAAAATAATGGATGGATGGAT
Source organism: Lophiomys imhausi (assembly GCA_907164525.1). Taxonomy (NCBI): domain Eukaryota; kingdom Metazoa; phylum Chordata; class Mammalia; order Rodentia; family Muridae; genus Lophiomys; species Lophiomys imhausi. The sequence goes on along the minus strand of CAJQZJ010033967.1, from coordinate 1,920,389 downwards.
GACTAAATCAATAACAGTTTGAGAAGAACCCAAATCTCACTATTTAGTTTATATACATTCATGTCCTTCTCTTTTCCAGATCTCTATAGATTATATATTATAGATCTCTATAGTCTTATAGATTACCAAGTGTGGGTCCTTTTCTGAGTCTTTGTGCTTAATTTTTAAAGTGTGTGTGTGTGTGTGTGTGTGTGTGTGTGTGTGTGT
>CAJQZJ010033967.1:1889689-1911646 GCA_907164525.1 Lophiomys imhausi | reverse complement strand
TGATTGAATTGGTGGTAAGCCGTTCTCTTGGCAAGAAAAACCCCTTGCTTCAACTGTAGACAGACTTCTGTCCAAAAAGGACAAAACTTGGAAGCAGGTAAGTCGACAGCCTAGCTCTGCCAAGACAGGGTAGGTAAGTCCTTCATAATTCCTGCTCTACAATCAATGTCTGTCAGAGAAATGGGGCCAAATGGCTGAAGATTGATGCTGTAATGTATGGAGAGAAAATGAGAACTGTCCAGGCAGCCACTGGTATGTCATTTTTTAGTTTTGGAAGCTGCAGGCCCTGCACTTCCTATATAATCAGATATATTTATCCCTCTCAGGTCTCTCATATGGTTGAAGAGTAGATATCTAGCGTCTCATAGTTAAATTTTGAGTTGTTTAGGAATCAAGAGGGTGTTCTGGATCTAAGAAGATATTTTTAAAATTATGAGGCAAGTTAGTATGAAAGCTGAGTTAGATATAGAACTTTAAACACATGGAGATGGTTAGATAGTAGAATGTTAAAGTCAGGTGCCAAATACATATGGACTGGACATTGGGAATGTATGCTAAGCCATATAACTCTTATAATTGTGGCCTATTTATTTCTGTTGTTTTGTATTTTATTTATAGTTATAAGAAAAAGAACCATTTTTTGGACTGAAAGGGAGAGCTGTTGGGGGGAAAAAAGAAATACCTTAAACGAAAAAAAAAAAAGAAGGGAAGAGGATGGGGGGTTGAGGGGGAGGAGGGTGGGACTGGAGGGGGGAGTAGGGAGGGGATTGTGATTGAGATGTAACTTGAGAAAATAAAAAATAAATTATTAAAAAAAATACTTATGAAAAGGAGAATGAATGAAAAGATAGAATTGAGTATATAATGAAGGAGACAGAATGATTATATAGCTGGGATACATTGGTTTATCACTCAGTGCTTATTTTTAAGGGGTAGAAAGTGAGATATGAAAGAAAGGTATAAGAAAAGAGCCTACAGCCATCTCAGTGACCACATATCCTGCATCTTACATCCCCACATCTTTGTATCTTGGCCTTATTAGCACTGCAAGCCAGGTGAGACGTCTAAAGGGACCAATGGGAATAATGGCACGTCTCTTCTAAGGACAGAAAGGAAAAGAATTATAGGCAGAGGCAACGTCAATCTCGACTTAGTGTCAGGGGAGAGAGAGGAGTCTAGGAACTGCAGGAAACTAGGTCTCCATAAATAAGAAACTGGGTTGGAAATTACAGAGCCCATAATTCACACTATGCTTTTCTTTCCTTAAAATTCATTTTGCACACCTATACATTCCCAGTTTTATTCCAAAGGGAATTTAGGACTACCTACAAAGATACATTAAGTACCAAAAATGGTTGCATTTTACATAATACGATGTTATGTAGTGGGAAATGACATCATTAAATAACTTGAACTAAGGTTTTAACACAAAGCTTGTTCTTAGCAAAAGTCATGCAGTTTCAAAAGTTCTGTCACTCAGTAGAACAGAGACATACAACCAGGTTCAGTCTGATTACAGCCATCCTAGGTGCTGGTGTCACTGTTTTATTTATTCCATTTCTTTTCGAGTAGATAGTCTTGGAAACAGGCATCATCCTCAAAGGCAGAATTTTGGGGCCTCACACATTATTGGCATGTGAAAACAGAGAGTCGATTTCAGGTGAGGGGTGATGAAAATGATATTGAACAATCTTGAAAGACAAAAGAGATAAAGCCCATCCTCACATAGATACTGAGTGCTCACATGAATTATAGGCCTGTGTACGCCACTCTGAATTTCAAAGCACCAACATCTCCTATTTCCTATGTCCTATTTTAAGTCTCCTATTTTGTATGTCCTGCTTTGGGTGTAGTGTTGTGCTTTAATAGATTGTCACAATGATTGTCCCTATTTCAAAGCATGGATATCTGAGACACACAGGGTGACTTAGTGCAGGCACATAGCCTATAGGAACTCATACCTAGGGAATCTTCATCCATGGCTCCAGTTCCTGACATTTTATGTACATGAGTCTCTGTCTCAGGGAGACTCTTCAAGTGAGACTCACCTGACCTTTCACTTAGCCCTGCCAGTATCTGCCAGGAATCCACTGACTTCCTAGGTTTGGTATGTTGTTTCACCATGCTTCCTCCATTCCTTTCATTCTGGGGAGAATGCTTTCCCTTCCTCCTGAAATCTTAGTTCTTTAAGACTCTGACTCAACACCACTTTCTGATAGTCAACCTGCAGAATTTATGTGGACCACACACAAACACCCTTTCACACACAGCTCACAAAGGCATCATCTATATGGACCATTCATTGTGTCCATGAGCATTTCTTAAGCCCTGACCATATGCCAGACACTGGTCAGTTCAGTAAGGAACCAAAGAAGCTTACTCTCCCTCCAGAGCCTTCCTCAAACACACAAACAGACAAGAATTGGAAGGTGATCAAGGATGTAGAGAACATGTTGAAAGGCTTTTGAAACAGACTGGACTGTGATTTATTTTCTAGTACCCATTTACACCAGGACACACTTGCGAGCAAGCCACTGATATTCAGTGAGTATGGCACAAGGAGAGGCTACAGCAACTGTTCTCAGCCAATAAGAACTCTGCCCTTGAATATGGATTGAAGAAACTTCTTCCCAACCACTTGTGAACCATCCCTTCCCTATGGAGTTATGAAGGGTGGAGGCTCTGTCCTCATTGCTTATTGCTCTGCAACATATACTGTGTAACATTCTGCATTTGCTGTAAGCCTCACTCAATAGACCCAGACTTCAGGCTTGAAAGACATCATAAATCTCAGGAACTAAGAGCCAAAGGGAAACTCAGTGATATAATCCAGTGATTTTAAAGTGGATTCTTGAAAGGCCTGGGTATCCAGAAATATCCCAAGGCTACTGCAAGGACAATGTTCAGGTAGAGACAGCTGGGGGTCCCGCCCACCCTTTTCTCTTGTTTAATCCATACAAGCTCTCTCCATTATGTCTTTTAGATGTTAGCATGTTCGGTTAAGACCTTTTTCTTTATTATCATAAACTTGTTCGTTTTTCACTTTCAGCTGGGTTTTCAGTGTGATGTAACTCAGCATGCTTTGTCATGGCTTGCCTTTCATTGGCAATCATGTCAATCTACAGTACACTGCTCTCAGGCTCCATGTTGCTTGCCTTTGTTTACTGTGTCTTTAAAATGTCTTTTTTTTTTTTTGAACAGCCATTCATAACCGTTGTTCACAATAGAATCTTCTATATATACGTGGGGAGTTGGGGAGCGGGCATGCACATGCCGCTGCCTGTATGTGTGTGCCAAGATGAGAAAACAGTTTTTGGGGGTCAGTTCTGTCGTTCCACCATGTGAGTCCTGGGGATCGAACATGGACAGTCAGATTTGGAAGTGGATGTCTTTGCTTGTTAGGTCATCTCAGACACCCTGCATATTAGACCCTCATAGGAAGCATGTAAAGAGCACACATATCTGTGACACCTAGACTTTGGTTCTTCTTACTGTAGATGGTCTGAAATAATACTTTCAACCTAAAAAAAAAAAGGAGGGCTACTAATATTAAATGACTAAAGAATAGGCAAGGCAAAATGATGTCATAATTGGATCTATGAGACTGTCTATTTTTAGTGGCCCAAGAATATTCTTCAGCAATCTGCCCAATTGTGATGTAAACCTAGTTAATACAAGTTTCTCCATCCTCCCTAAGAAGCCAACTCATTAACATGTCCTCTTCTCAGACTCATACTCTAAAACCCTGTCCCCTCGTTGAAAGACTAATCTTTACAGATTTGACCTGAAAGTAAGCAAATTCATTTAATGTAATTAGTGACATGCCTTCCCATTTGTTTATGGGGGAAAGACTTAAAAGATAAAGTTATCTTTTTAAGAGTTTAATTATTTTTTGTATCTTTTTAAAAATATTTATTTATTACTTCAGGTTACATCTCCATCACAGTGTCCTCATTCCACCCTTCCCAGTCCCGCCCTCCCACCCTCTACCCCCTATCCCTTCCATCCCACTCCTCTGGAATGGAGTGTCCCTACATAAGAGTCCCCCACCTCAGTTCAGCAGTCATATGAGGGCCAAGAGCCTCCTCATACACTGGGGGTCTACAAGGCAGCACCACTAGGGCAAAGAGTTTCATTGACAGGAAACAAAGTCTATGTTCCTGTTCCCTTTGGTGTATTGGTTGTAGTATAGTCATCCTGTACTATATGGCTAAAATCCACTGCATGTATTTTTATGGCACCCAACTGAAATGCTACTCACTTTCAAGAACAAGGGAAATGCTTCTAGCAACCATGAAAGCTTCTTGCTCTCAAAACCATCTTAATTATTTGAATTATAAAATATGGAAGAAGAACAAAAATGTTGTACTGTAGATTGAAATGCTGATATTGACTATTTCAGGACCTTTTCAGCAATGTATGTTTTAAGGATTTTTTGTCTTTCATTGCAGAAATAAAACATCAAAGTTTTCACAGTATGACTCTGAATGAAGTAACTGATGTGATGAGGTTAAGTGCCTCATAAACAAAGTGATTTTTTTTTAAGATTTATTTATTATGTATACAGTGTTCTGTCTGCAGGTATATCTGCAGACCAGAAGAGGGCACCAGATTTCATTATGGATGGTTGTGAGCCACCATGTGGTTGCTGGGAATTGAACTCATGACCTCTGGAAGAGCAGCCAGTGCTCTTAACCGCTGAGCCATCTCTCCAGCCCAACAAAGTGATTTTTTAATAGTCCTATTCTTTCTGCCCAGATTGGTAAAATGAATTATATTCCTATATCCACATAATATCAAATGTGTCTTATTGTAATAAGAGAACATCTAAAGTGCTGCCCACAGACCTCATGAAACAGCAAGCATTTCCCACCTTGGCAATTCCATGAATTAGAAGCAATAGGGAAGATGCAGCAGGCTACTTTGGCATATAGTTCACTTTGAAATAAAAACCTTACTCAAATAACACTAATCAGAGTTATCCTTAAGATTTACACCAAAAGGGAAAGATACTTTATGAGTCTCCATGAATAACACGTAGTGAGATTTTCTTTCCTCTTCCTCGATGCTAAATCTGCTATCTGTCCTAGAAACTGGTATGTAACATTGTAAGCTACATGATCTCAACCTCGATGTGCAATATGGCATATTTCTTTTGCAAGGTGGAACCCTAAATTGGAAACAGCCAGAGTGAACTAGGGTGCTGAGGACTAAACCCCTTCTATTGCTTTCTCCAAGAACCAGGAAGAAATGTTCCACCTACAGCTGCCAAAAGAACAAGCCAATTTATTCCAAAATAGAAACAGGAAAATAGTTTACAACACTAAATGCCTGAATCATCCAAGTGTCAAATTAAATATTGATAGCATCAATTTGAGTCTAAAATACTCTTTGGTGTTTGGAGAATCCAGGAAGAGAGGTCAGCAAGTACCAGACTGATGATGAGAGCCAAAGAAGAGTAGTGCTCCTGGAGCCCCATCATTGCATCTAAGGCATCCCTTCATCTCTCTGACCACCTTTGGTGCATGTGAGGCTGTAGTAAGACTGAGGGACACACTGATGGATAATGCTGGATCCCTGTCCCTAATGACATGGTATTGTACTTAATTTTAACTGCTCTTTCTGCATCCTGGATAACACTGACAAATGAAACACATGAGATCCATCTAGTCTCAGAATAAACTAGGTAATGCACCATAACCCACCCAACCTTCCTATAGACTGAGGCAACTAAGTCATGTCCTATGACCACAGGCAAACTCTTTTATCACATGTAGCCCAACACTTTCCTCATCTCTCATAATTGAATCTTCTTCTATAAGTCCTAACTTACAGAGTTGCTTGATATATTGTGGAAGATTCATAATATATATTACCATGAAACTGAAGTCACAGGCTTTCATACTAGACACACAGCGGCCTCTCAGTAACTGTCAAGTCAAACATATAAAATTAAGGTTATTATTATTAGAGACACCTGCTGAGTATGTATATTGCTCATTTTCTTTTTCCCAGTTCTTGTTATAGGACAAGCTTATAGGAGAAAATAAATGCTAAATCTGATGAACTCATACTGATTAGGACCTTTGATTGGCAATTAGATACATATGATTAACTTAATATGGGAAAATAATTTGGTTGTTGCTTTATCCAGTTTGTTCGAGAGAGTAATTTTCATGGTGCAAGTCAAAAATGGTGATGAAGGGTTCCAGATACTGGGATGTGCTAAACAAACCAACCTCACATTTACTTAGTGAGGTTAGTATAAACAAAGGCCAAGTAGGTGAGTCACACATAGCTCAGCAGTGCTGAGAAAGGGACCAATTGGAACTACTTGCTATCCTCTGTAACTGTCCCAGCTGAAATCGTCATTCATTAAACAGACAATCTGAAAAACCCTTTGAGGAACTCCCTGTGCCCTTTGGCAGAAGGCTACAGTGTTAAAATCAAAGAGGGAGGGAAGGACCGTGAGATCGGTACTCAAGGGAAAGTACTTTCTGTAGAAAATGCAAGAAGAGCAGACTCAGCAACCAGACAGTCTGTTAACTGTTCTGTACAGACACACAGCCCCATTTCCCAAAAGCAGATTCCCAGCACAGCGATGTAAAATGAGGGAGAGCTGTTGGGGGGAAAAAAGAAATACCTTAAACTAAAAAAAAAAAAAAAAAAAAGAAGGGAAGAGGATGGGGGGATTGAGGGGGAGGAGGGCGGAAGGGTGGGACTGGAGGGGGGAATAGGGAGGGGATTGTGATTGAGATGTAACTTGAAGAAATAAAAAATAAATTATTTTTAAAAAATGCCAGCTTCATTTAGGAAGATGAATCCCAATTACCCCTCCCCCAACCTGTGCAAGTACACACATACTCTTCCAAGCTCTCATCATACATATATACACATCCACCAACATATACACAAGGGAGGTAACAGGACACTAAAATGACAAAGCCTACTTTGAATCACAAGAAACAAAACATTAAGATCCATTTGATATGATGAGCAAGGGATTACATGGTGGCTCCCTGTAATTAGGTCAGACACCAATTGGTAGTCCACTCCACAGGCCCAGACATATTTAATGAGGAGGGAACCAAAGGCAGAAGGTGGAAACAGTGCCCCAAGCACGTGTCCCCAGACTCTGCAATCTGGCAGCAGCACCCAGTCCACACTATCTCTCTCACAGAGAGACCAGAGCAAACTTTCAGAAGTTCCTAAGACACAGATCCATGGTCCTGGCCAACCCAGCCACAGTTCTGGCTGCAGTGACCAGGGTGAAATACAAACAAACTGACTCAAATGACAATCATGACCCAAGGAGAAAGGATAGAAATAGTGAAATGGTGTTGAGCCAGCAGCTGCAGTGACACAAGCAGGACATAAATAAAATGGCAATGCCAAACTAAAGCTTGCAAAAGCTGGTCCCTTCTGCCAGGATCTACAAGCCAGTGTTCCATATCTGGCCTGCCTATGCTGGACAGAGTGACTGGCACCTGTGCATTGGCTGGCAGATGGAGAGGCCAGACCTGATAAATCCAATGCCTATTCACTCTACCATTACAAGTTCCCAAGTAGCACCTGGCCACTTACAGTTATCCTAGAGGGTCAGGATCCGGCTATGATGATGAGAGTTCCAAAAACCTTCCTTCTCAGTGATTTTACATGTGGAAACCGAGGGCCAGGGGGCTGTAAGAGGGCTCAGCCTAGCTTTGTTTTGCATAGCAGCCTCCCAGGATGGCTTGAGAGGCTGTCCCAGCCCCTGGCACCACTAGCAGGCCTGTGAATGAACCACTGTGTGAGACACATATCCACTGCTAATGAGCCCCACACAGACACAAGCCAGAGAAGCCAGAGCAGTAGCTGTTACAGTAGAGGCAGATGAGAAGCAAACAGTAGTGCAGTAGCAGTAGCATGTGGGCCCACCTGACACACAGGGCTCTAGTCCACAGAGGCTGAAGGACCTCAGCAGCCAGGATTGGAAATAGCTATATTCCTCATACTAGAAACAGCCCATCCTTTCCTGGCTCCATTATCAGGAGTGAGGCTGTCAAAACTACAAACAGAGCTCCCATTAACTATCGCTCTCCTTTCATTATTTTGAAGAACATTTTAACTTGCAAATATCAGAAGGCTATATTCAGAATAACAAGGCGCTCAGCGATGTAGTGCTCAAACACAGAAAGAAAAGGGGGTGAGTTTGCTTTAGAACTTTGAGGATGATTAAACTTATTTTACACAATCCTATGGTAGATCTCAGCTCATTAAGAATGGAAGAGTAAGAATCAGCTTTGGAGTAAACTGCAGGTTTTGAATCCCTCCTCAGTTTACTTGCTGGATAATGTTAGAAATATCTCCACCCCCTTATCTAGGAAACAGAGATTAAAAAATTCTCTGTCACTTAGGCAGTCTCAGGAAACTGGCTGATGAGTTTGTACTCATGCAAAGCTCCATGATTCTCACTACCTACTTTGATCCCTGTCCCATCTTGCATTGTGATTTCTGCCCTGCCAGTTGAGCTGGCCTTGAGACTTAAAGTTCAGATTATCACACTAAGTTCTTTAGATCTAAATAGTTATTGGAAATTTAACAGTGGATAGGTAGGCAGCTTAAAAATCAGAGTGACTCAGTACAGTTTCGCTGGCTGAAAATTCAGAGGAATTAAAGAAAACAAGAAATGCAATTTCCCACAACTCCACCAGCTACTCTTGCCTTCTCCGACAAGGATTCAGAAGGGAAAAGATGGAAGATGTCTAAGAGCATGTGTATGTGTGTTTATTAAATATATATCCATATTTTTTAGATATTGTTTATGCAGATGATGTTTTGTAGTCCCCTCTTAAATTATGTACCTGCTCAAGCAAGTGCTAACTCATTCACTCATCTTATACCATAGCAGCCTGGCCATAAATTTAATCCTCTTCTGCTGAGAGGTTCTTCTGTTCCTTTCGTGTACAGTTCACCTGGTTGGGGAGGGGGGAACTTTATTAAACCAATTCTACTCTAGGAGGGCTCATGGCTGGTAACTCCTTAGGAAAGAGTAAGCAAGCTCTTGGTCCAGAAACAGCACTGGAAGAGAGCAAGGCCTTGCAGGAAGCTGATTCTAGGGTACATGGAAGACATTCCCATTGGAGCTTCATTTTGGTGTCTCTTTGATGCCAGGGCCATTTTCTGACAAGGTGAAAATTCTTTCATTATTCATAGAACCACTGCTGTTAAATATGCACTTAAGTACTTGGGCCCGGAGGTGGGAGCATTGGCTGTTTTGTTTCATTCTAAATCAAACAACTAGAATAAAGCCAATACACACTGACACCTGGCAACTGCCCTTTGGGGAGTTCATTTAAGTCCCCCCCCCTCCTTTCTTTGCCTGGCTGCAGAATTAGAGGTAGGAAAGCCACAGAAGAGGTCCTGTGCATCAGTTCACATTGTCAGACCAGGAGTATCTAAAAGGAAGGAGTGGGTGATGAGAGAAAAGTAAAACATGCCCTCATCCCATACACGTGACTTGCATGCCTTTCCCTGCCCTTCTACAGAACTCCAGGGAACAAGAGCTGCAGTGCAGATAAAGCTTCACTACTTGCTTGCTGCACCATGTTGGACAATGGCTAAGCCTCTCTAAAACTTAGGGGTTTTTTTTTTCACAGTCTGAAATATGATGCCAATGATGTTTATTTGATAAAATTACTGCTGTGAAATAGTGCCTAATTAAGAACATGACGTTACTTCTTCCCAAGCTGCTCAAAAGGCATGCACGAGTTGCACTCTGTAATACCCAGGGGAGCATCTCCAAAGTCCAAGCCCTTTCTCAGATTGTGATGTTTGTGTGGGAGAGAAACACAGAAGCAGAAGGATGAAAGCTGGTCCTAGGAGAAAGGGAAGGGGGAGTTTTCCAAGGCAAGCAAATGAAGTGAGTTTCACCAAAATGAAAAGATTTAGTAATACTTCCTAATTATTCTACAGAACACTATAAACGTTTTTAGAACAGGGTATCATTAAATGATTTCTCATACCAAAGAAGAAAAACAGTTAATATTTTTTATTAAAACTCATTGACCTGAAAATATCCTATGAAGGGAAAGAGGCATTCCCTAGCACACACATGCATATGTGGATTGCCTCCCTCACATTCTTCTCCCTCTAGCACACAGCTGAATCCTACACATGGTGGATTAGATATGGGAAGATTTGAACTGAAATCCTAAAACTAATAAAATATATAAAATAAAATAAAGATAAAATTAAAAAGGAAAAAGCTCATGTGGATTCTAATGTGTTCCCACACCCCATTTTGTAGTGATCATCTTCATCCTGGATGGCTAGCCAGAGAAAAATAAGGACTGAAAGAAAGGATTGACAGTGTATCTTCCTTTAATTTTCACAACTCAGAAGGACAGGGCATTAGTCAATATTTTTTTTATTAAACAAAAAAAAGGACATAGGAACTCTGAGAGAAGTTTCGAAGAACCCAAAGATGACAGTGGCTTCTCAGATGATCCTGTGCTCTTTCTACCCTCCCTGTGGTGATAGAGGGCTCTCCTCATCAAACCCTACTTACAAGGCCATCTGTGTCCCTGCCCATACAATCAAGCCCTCGGCCTCCACTCAAGCATTGTCACAAACAGTCCCCTTCTTGATGTTTTTGCTCAAGGCTGTGGGCCACTGCAAAGTCCCCTTCTTTCATTAGGGATTTTTCTGTCTAAACAGGATTTATGGTGATCCCTTGGCAAGGATCTGTGAATCACTTGCTTTCACAGGACAGCCAAAAGAGTGCTTCAGGAGAATCTACCTCTGACAGGCAATACAACCCTAAAGATTTATCTTCTTGAATCAAACAGGCATAGCCTGATGCTTCCAGGAGGCTGCAAAACTCTGTATGGGCACTAAACACACAGGACAGTGTCAGGGTCCCCAGCCCTCTCCCAGCGGGTGACCCTAAGGATTTGACCACCTTTTCTGAACCTCAGCTGTGAGACAGAAATGATGGCTTTCTATTGGATCTGTCATATATACTAAATGAAATAAAACAAATCTTGATTTTGGGGGTGTGACTTGATACAGTTGATCAGTTTTTTGTGACAAAGGATATATGGCCTGAAACCATGGCTTTAACAGACAACCTGGACCTTTCCTTTATAGGGGACAAGAAGCTGTGAATTGTTGGCCTCCAGCTGAAGCAGATCCCTGTTGCACCTGTACCTCCTGAGAAGTTGCCAAGGAGTGATAGACCCCTTCAAAGTGTAGTAATTACATTTCAGTATGAGAAGTACAAATCCTACCTCCCTGTCCAGGTAGTTTTTAAAGCTAGGTTTAATTTATATTAAATCAAGACAATTTTCTTTGATTGGACTCCTACATACTCCTCCTCCAGTTCCTGCATCCATACTTAAAAAGCATGACTTCCTTTGATTTTTCTTTTCTGTTTTCCAAAGATGTTGATAAACCAGAAAGTGTTCCATCACATGCCCATTGAGAGACAATTTAGGTATCATAATTTCACATCCCAGTCTGGGAAAATTGAGACTAGAGAGACAGACAGAAGATGGAATGACTCCTCCATTCATCCAGCTTGTTCTGGGGACATAAAATTTCTAATCTTGTAAACATTTGGAAAGAAAATTCTAGTCTGAGGAGTAATGAGGACCTAAAGCAGTCTGACCCCAAAATCTATGTAGGACATGTCTGGCAGTAAATAGAGCTGAGATTTGCCTGGGCACATATCCCATACACACTTTCCATTACATCAAGTTATTTTAAGGAAGGGGGAGGGAGAAATCTTGTTGGCTTTCATCCTTCTGCAAATATTTCAAGCAAAGGCCAGGAAATCGTAAAGACAACAGCGTATCTAAGTTCTGTCTCCATCAGTCTAACATATGAACACCTGAAAATCTCTTGATCCCCCTAAATGTCAGTTTTCTTATCTGAGGAAAAAAATAGTATGGGCATCTTTATAAATGATTGAAAATGGATAAAATGAGATAATCTAAAATACAGGAGGACTTGTAGAAACTCATAATATGTGTAGCTTCCTTCCTTAACTCCAGAAAAAAATATTTTATTGTAAGGTGCATGTAGCAGAAAAATTGAATTTTAACATAAAGAGAATAATTAGACCAATGGAAATAATACTTCCTCATCTAACCACAAAGGCAACACTCTAATGAACAACACAATGACATCTGAGAAAAAAAGTAAAAGTAAATGTAAAATTAATAAGTGTTATATATCACCCATGCAATATCCTAACATGTTGTTCATGGTCAAGACAATGAAAATCTTTATTATGAGGTTTTGTAGAAAGAACCATATATGGGACTCACATCCAGCAAAATATGTTTAAAGGAAGAAGTCCTTTTCAATCAAATATTAAGTTATCGCACATCTACAAAACTCAGCAACAAGAAATTTCACAAATATCTGACGGACTGCATTACACATCATAGCATGTGCTGTTCTGTTCGTCCACAAGTCACTGCAATGCCTTCCTTGTCTGGTTCTCATAGTGATGAACCACGCCCTTCTTTCTGTGAACCACTGACACATCTGTATGTTATCTGTGAGTCTAAAACCCACACAGATGTGAAAACACATGTGCATAGCTTGCTTGCTGAAAGCAGAAGGTAACCACTGGGCTGGTCCTCTGTTTCTTCAGCTGTGGTCACCTTCTCTAGCACCCTCCCCTCCCCCACTCCTCAAGGTTCATTAACTCAGAAACCCAACAATGGCATCATTTCTCCATTTTGCTGCATATTTTTATATTCTGACAATATAGAAAAATCAAAGAATTCTCTCTCATACTGAGGGTAAAACGAGAACTATGCATGTGATTGTGTTTGTTCGAAAGAACTTACAGTTTCATGTTCTCATATTGCTAATTCCATGTAGAGGAAAACAGTTCACAGATACTAGTTAATAAATGTGTATGAATGGCCTGGGCTCAAAACCTCTCACATTCAACTTGAAGTGTGATATATATGCTTCTAGAGGCACTAAGCATACTTCCTATGCCAACAGAGTAAGTATGCATTAGTATGCCAACATTAGTATGCATGTTCTGATGACATCAAAGAAGAATCTTAGTGGCTTAACATTCCCAATATAGATGAGACAGTCTTCAGCTTTAAAGCATGGAGCAATTCTTTCCCACAACCTATGATTCTGTTTTCCTAAGAACTTTCCAGAAATTGTTATAGAGTGACATATACTCCAGCTAACATGATAAAGGATCATAATATGGAAGAGATTTTGATTCATAAGTCATTGAGTGTTGATAAAGTAGTGCTTGCCAATTAACTTCATACTAAAATCCATGAGCCATCTTGTGAATAAGAATCCTTGGTATAGACTCCTGGTATCATCATCCCAGATTGATTCTACATACTCCATTCACAGGGGAGAAAAAAAAAAAAAAAACAGGGTAGGAAGTAGAACTAATGCTGTGCAGAGAACTTGAAGCCCAGTCTATACTTCAGCCCATGGCTACTGGCTGCCTGATGCTGAACAAACTGTAATCCAGCTGTTTTTGTCTCCAAGTTTAACAACAATGTCAAAATCCATGTCAATTTGCATATGAGACATGGCATGATCCCTGCCCAATATGCATGTGGTGATTCCTACACAAAGAATGAGTGGTCTGAGTCAGAGTGAAATTTAGCAAGGTCAACTCATGAATTTGACAAAACCTTTTACATGAAGAGATTTTGCAAAATTCGTTCAGGGTTCCAATCAGTAATTACCTGCATGCCACGTGCTGGCTTACAAAAAGTAGAGTAATAGATTTCTATCTGCATGTTATTTGGGATTTAAGTGTCTGATTCCTGACAAATTGCAAGTAGAGGGAAATATATGACAATGAACAGTTAGTCAGGGAGTCTCTCCAGCACAACCATTTAACTAAAGGAAGCCTTCAAGGACAGAAAAAAAAGCCCATGTACATGAGGAAATACATTTTAAGTATGTTATTTTTTAGAAAATAATATTCTTTGGATTTTTCTCAGCAGAAAAATCTTTGTTTGTTTGTTTAATGTATATGAGTGCTCTATCTGCATGTGTACCTGCAGCCAGAGGAGGGCATCAGATCACATTGTAGATGGTTGTGAGCCACCATGTGGTTGCTGGGAATTGAACTCAAGAACTCTGGAAGACAGTTGGCAGCAAAAGGCCAAAACTTTACATTTCATTTTTAAGCATTACCTAGGTACAATACCTTAAAAAGAGTTAACCTTAATTTCGTATCAATATACAAAAATCAATACTGATGTAGCCCAATACAATCTTAATTTTGCATCAATATACAAAGATCAATATCAATTTAGCCAAATATAATCTTAATTTTATATCAATATACAAAGGTATAAGGGCATATTCAATGATCTCTCCTTTTTTCTTGATCATTCCTATATCATGTCATAAACTGTTTAGGATAATTAAGAAATGCAAACTTATAGTCATTCAAGCATGTCATTTTGTTAGGTACCAGGACAGTTTATCACAGTTATTTTCTAAACTACTCAGAAATCAAGTTTCTAAGACACAAGCAACATTTGCTTATCCAAATATAAGAGATAGATAGGTGGTCTTCAAAAACCTCAAGAGATCTGCAGAGTATGGCATTCAAAGATGTTTTCTTAACTTAAGATTTTTTTGATATCGAGACATGTCAGCTCCTGACAGCACCCCCTATTCTACAAGATAAACATCGAAGAATCTCCAATTGGAGATGGTTGAATTAGTGGCAAGCCTATCTCTTGGCAAGAAAAATCCCTTGCTTCAACTGTAGACAGAATGTTGTCCCAAGAGGATAAAACGTGGAAGCAGGTAAGTCAACAGCCTAGCTCTGCCAAGACAGGATAGGCAAGTCCTTCATAATTCCTGCTCTACAATCAATGTCTGTCAGAGAAACAGGGCCAAACGGCTGAAGATTGATGATGTAATGTATGGTGAGAAAATGGGAACTGTCCAGGCAGCCACTGGTATGTCATTTCTTAGTTTTGGAAGCTGCTGGCCCTGCGCTTCCTGTATAATCAGATATATTTATCCCTCTCAGGTCTCTGAGGTGGTTGAAGAATAGATAGCTAGAGTCTCATAATTAAATTTTGAGTTGTTTAGGAATAAAGAGGGTATTCTGGATCTAAGAAGATGTTTTTAAAATTGTGATACAAGTTAGGATGAAAGCTGAGTTAGATATAGAACTTTAAATTCATGGAGATGGTTAGATAGTAGAATGTTAAAGTCAGGTGCCAAATACATATGTACTGGACATTGGGAATGTATACTAAGCCATATAACTCTCATAATTGTGGCCTAATTATTTCTGTTGTTTTGTATTGTATTTATTGTTATAAGAGAAAGAGCCATTTGTTAGACTGAAAGACAGAGCTGTTGGGGGAGGGGAAGATATACCTTAAACTTAAAAAAAAAGGAAGGGGATGGGTGGGTTGAGGGGGAAGAGGGTGGAAGGGTGGAACTGGAGGGGGGAGTAGAGAGGAGATTGTGATTGAGATGTAACATAAAGAAAAAAAATAAATTAAAAAAAGGAACTCTGGAAGAGTTCTTAACTGCTGAGCCTTTGATTTTTTTTTTTTTGTTTGGTTTTTCGAGACAGGGTTTCTCTGAATATCTCTGGCTGTCCTGGACTCGCTTTGTAGACCAGGCTGGCCTCGAACTCACAAAGATCCGCCTGCCTCTGCCTCCCAAGTGCTGGGATTAAAGGCGTGCGCCACCACCGCCCGGCTGATTTTTTTTTAATAATGAAATGTATAATTTCATTTGCCTGTTAACATCTGCACATGTATGGCTGCATAAGTATATGCCTGAGTATGTATTCCCTAATCAGCATTCTATAGTTAGGCTTCTAGACTTTTTTTTATTACCTGTTCCCCTTAAACGCTTTAGCATAGTTAGAAAATAAAACATGTTTCACTGCCTGGTACTTCTTTGCCTTCCTTGGCTCAGTTGATTCTTAGTCTCTTCAAAGTCTATGCACCAGTCACAACCAATAAACTTCATTCCTTGAACCATCCAGGTATGTTTATGCTAATATAATTAGCACAGTGTAGTCTCTGGGAGGCCTTGCAGCAACCAGCTTCCTTGTCTATTGGAAGATCATGTATTGATCCCACCCATTTCTTTCCCTAAGTGTGTGTGTGTGTGTGTGTGTGTGTGTGTGTGTGTGAGAGAGAGAGAGAGAGAGAGAGAGAGAGAGAGAGAGAGAGAGAGAGAGAGGAATTAATAGATTGAATCCCTGGAAACCTCTTTCCTTGGTTTATATCCTGTATCTCACATGGTGCTATTTGTATCAACAGAATTTTTAGATTTTATTTATGCATATTGTTCTTACTATACATCAATGCATACTCAGGGTCCAAATTTTAGAAAAGAAAATGACTAAATGAGAAAATGAGCATTTCTTTCCACTCTTTTTCTTTTGTTATTTTTTTAAACACACTTGAGATTTTTCTCCTTCTGTTGTACCTGACTGAATGTGCACCCTGGGCATTTTCATGCACCAGTACTCAACAATCTTTGGGAGCCCTGCTTCTAATGGTTTCATAATTGCCTGCCAGGATGAACAACAAACTATAAAAACATCCAACTCTCTACTATTGGGCTATGGATAGCTTTTAAATTTTGTTATTGTAAGTAACAATGCAGCAAATGTTTTGTATATTAATCTCTATCCTCACTCCTGTTCATTCTTTTAGAATGTATGCTAAGAAGAGAAATCACTGGGTCAAAAGAAGTGGGATTTTAAAGCTCTGCATACACATTAAAGAATATTTCCCAGAAATGATGTCTTAATTATTGTATCTCCAGCAGTATAATGAGATGTACTTTACAATCCCTTTGTCATCATAGTATTACTATGATAATACAAAGAGAAGGAGAAGCAAGAAGGAGAGAGGGGAGGAAGGAAGAAGAAAGAAAAAGACAGAAGGAAAAGAAGAAAAGAAGGAAGGAAGGAAGGAAGGAAGGAAGAGAGGTCATCAATTTGATTAATTTGAAGAGAGTGTGGAAGACATGAGTGGTAGAGAGAGGGGCATGAGGAATGTGAGTGGAGAAAAGAGAAAGGGAGAAATAATGTAACTTTATTCCAATTGTAAATTAATGTAATTCATTATGTAAAATAAAAGGGCATAAAAAGAACTGCTCATATACTCATCCTTTGACTAGTATCATGGCAGGATATTGTTTATATGTGTATATAGAAAATATTTAGTATTTTAATATTTCTCTTTAATAGTTAAACTGTATGTTTTAGAGTTTGGTATAAAAAGTTAAAGGTAGTCTCTAAACAAGGAAGTCAGTGCAATAGCAATCAAATGCTGACTTATATAGAGTAAGTAGGTGACATCTGACACTCATGTTTATGTAATAGTGTCCAACAAAATACTAGCTTATTAGCTGTCTGTGAAACAGTATTGCCAGCTGTCCACAGCAAACCTTCAAACAACCCAAAGAAAGCATGAGAATTATTTTTTCATCTTGGGTAAACAATAAAGACAGCATGTCACTCAAAATTTTTTCCTCCAGATATATACTAAAATGAAGTTTTCAAGGACAAGAAACTATGTAGTAACATATATTGGTGTGTCCTGAATTCAATATGTGCTGTAAATATAGGGGTGATGTGTGATACGAGCAGAGAATATCTTCAAGAAACACCATGCAGATTCTATGTCATGCACCTGAGTGGAGAGGAGACCCTGAGGATGACTGATCTTTGTTTGTTGGTTGGTTGGTTGGTTTTTCGAGACAGGGTTTCTTTATGTAACAGAGCCCTGGCTTTCCTAGACCAGCTTTTTAAAAAAAAATTATTTATCTTCTTTTATGTACATGAGTGTTTTGCCTGCATATGTGAGGGAGTCAGATCCCCTGGAACAGGAGTTATAGCTGTTAGCTGCTGTGCGGGTGCTGGGAATTGAACCTAGGCCCTCTAGAAGAGCAGCTAGTCCTCTTAACCACTGAGCCATCTCTCCATCCCCAGGATGACTGATTTTTTTCTTTCCAATGCTTTTCCATTTTCTGTCAATCAAGGTTCATCCTACACACACTCTCACCCCCACACCTGGGTCAAGTCCCACTCAGAGGCTACAGACAGGCAATATCCAACCCAAGAGTGAACCACAGAGCCCCTTGACCACACACATCTTTTCTAGAGATTTGGCTTCATGTTTGGAAAATGTTAAATTAATGCCTGCACCAATGCAAAATCTGAACAAATGTGGAGCTCAGCCCAGGTCATTCCTCCCTAGGTGCTTAACAGGAAACTGGAAGACCAGTTTGGGTAGACCAGCAAGTTCCATAATATAGGAGTAAGAGCAGCTGATTAGAACAAATACCATGCAGTACCTGAGCATGACTGGGAACAAGAAGGTCATACCTTAAGCTAATTACAGAAGCCATTTTTCCTGACTATCTTAAACCTAGTAGTCAACTATCCCATTTTTGCCATATAAACTTTTGCCATATAAATCTTTTCTCAGATTTGAAGGAAGAACCAACTTATCTGTGGAATGGGGACCAGAGTGTTTGTCAGCCACTCCCTCTACACTCATCAAACTCACCATGACATTCATCATGGTCAGCAACATAGTGTACATCCATCACCGTCCTTCACATTGACTAGTAGTAGGTATCAATGTTGTCTCTCACTGTTCCTTGTATCCAAACTACCTAAATTGGAACTATCAGTGTAATGTCTTGGAAACAAAAAGTATAGACTTTGTAGTAAAACAAACATGGACTCAAAAGTAAGTGATAAGTGGGTGCTGAGTAATTTAAGTGTGATACCCAGTGCTCTGTGCCCTCGTGAGTGCTTTCTGAAGGACTGTTATCATTTCTATTCAAAGCAGCCTTATTACTAAATCTTAGTTGACAAACAATTTTTTGCTGGCAAAATTACTCTGACAAGTGAGTGAGTGACAAAGGGAGAATAAAATCAGAAAGGCAACATCTTCCAAAAGATCTCCTTACAAAGGCTCTAAGTAGTAGGCGTATCTGGTGTCTATATGTCAACAGAAATTATCAACAGTGTGTACTTTTACAATGAAGTCCCCAGAATCACATAATAAATTGTCTTTTCCATTAATAAATAAATATTAAATATGGATATAAATTAAGACTCAGTTCTGTGATCCAGCTTTCAGATAATTAAGAGGACAAGAGGGACAATCTACAACTGTTCTTAATGGAATCAATTTTTATCCCTCAGGAGATATTTTGCAGTATCTAGAGATGCTTTTCACTGCCACAACTAGGGAGGAAGCAATAATGAAGTCAAAAGTGGGTAGAGACTGGAGAGGTTAGTAATTGTCTCACAATTTACAACAGAATAGAGTTGCCATACTCAAAATGTCAACATTGCGGAATGTGAGAAACCTTGGCTTGTATGATAAAGAAAAGAATTTCTACAATGTGATAGGTTAATAAGGGCACTTGTAGTTTTAACTAAATTGAAAAGATCTACCTGGATATTAAAATGGGAAATATGAACTGTAATATTTGACAAACCTCTCAGGGACAACGAAGGGATGATCATTGCATAAGTAAAGAGAGCAGGGCACACTTGTCCAGACAGAAGGCATCAGAGAGGTGGCCACGATTGGCAAGGTGATGGTGGCTTGAGGATGTAAGCCTAGTAGAAAGTCATTCAACTAAAGAACTGTCTTAAGTGTTCTCTATATTCTACATACAACAAAAAGATAGTTATAATAGCTACTCTTGGTTGTCAACTTTGGAAACTTGAAGGAGGGACTCTTAATTGAAGAATTATCTCCATCAGACAGGCCTTTGTGTATGTCTGAAGGAATTTTCTTGATTGTTAAATAATGTGAATGGAATGATCCCACTGTTGGTGGTACCATCCCTAGGCATATAGGTCTGGGATGTATAGAAAGGTAGCCAAACATAAGCTGGGAAAGAAGCTCTGTAAAGCAGCAATCCTTCATTATCTCTGCTTCAATTCCAGCCTCTAAGTTCCTGCATTGAGCTTCTGTCTTGACTTCTCTAAATGATGAACTTTAACCTGTTTTCTTCTCAAGTTGCTTTGGCTATGATTTATTACAGCAGCAGAAAACCAAACTAGAACATCAATTTAAAACACTATTATGTGAAAAAGCATAGTTAAAATTCTACAAACTAAAAAGCTTTCTCTTCTCACTGTGGCTAAAAGTTAAGTGATATATAGGTACCAAATTGCAAAATCCCCATTAATGGTTCATATACTTCACCCTGAAGTCAGACAGTTGGAGCACCATCCACTCCATCTTCACTAATTCAGTTTACCTCTTCTGTAAGTAAGCTGAGTGGCTGTAATTTCTTCATGGGGCTGTTGGTAGTAAACCCTCTCTTCTTCCATAAAAGTGCCTTAGGCTCTATTCTTACTGATATTCACTCTGTTCTGCTTAGTTGTTGAAATTCATCATCTTTTAGACGCAACATGCATTTCCCATTTGGAATAAGGAAAGCCAGGGTCAAAGTATGACACTGAGTATCTATGGTTACATGCCTTATAATGTTCTTTCAGGCTTTGCTGATTACTGGGTCGTTAAAAGCATTTTCCATTTGTTGTCTTGTTTAATGTTCAAAATTGCCATGTGAAGAAAAGGTACCATCACTACTCCTTTTCAGGTATAAAAAGTAAGACTCCTGGATATCCTTTAACTGTCCTAAAAGCTACACAGCTGGTAAATGTCAAAGCCAAGATTCAATTCAATTAGCTTTAACGTAGAAACCTGCCATCTAATTTAAGGCCCAACAGGTCTTGTCATGCTATTTTGATGCTGCTTTTAGGAGAACAAGCCATTACCTTCTGAGTAGAGCCATTACTTTTTTTTTTTTTTTTTTTTTTTTTTTTTTTGGTTTTTCGAGACAGGGTTTCTCTGAATATCTCTGGCTGTCCTGGACTCGCTTTGTAGACCAGGCTGGCCTCGAACTCACAAAGATCCGCCTGCTTCTGCCTCCCAAGTGCTGGGATTAAAGGCGTGCGCCACCACTGCCCGGCTATCCATTACTTTTTTTTAAAGGCAGCATTTGCTTGTGACATTGATTCTAAAATTTCTTACAAGGGTATAAAGTCAGGTAGTTTCTCTAAAAGCAATTATGATATGGAAGAAGGTGATGTTTAATCTTTGGCACATATTGATAAGGTAGATGATGTAATAAATGGATCTTTGCCCATAACTCTGAAGCCCTGGAAATTGTATGTTAGACCAGTGGTTCCAAAACATCAGAAATATCCAGTTATTTAGAAGGATTTTTCTTTTCATGATGCTAGAGATGGTACCCAGGACTCCCATATGACAGTCAAGTTCTATACCACTGACCTGCACTTCTACTCCTTGGGGAAGCTTTCAATAATGACACCAGGAGTTTATGATTCCCAAAACCAGAAAATGATTGCAAAATGTGTCCCACTACCATACTCCCAGGGGATATAGGCACTGCTGGTCCACGAAACACATTGTCAAATAGCCCCATTTAGGTCCATTTCTACTGGTGCTGTGAAATTAGAATGCACATCTACCTTTGTGCTGTAGCTTGTATATGATGTATCCCTCAAAGGCATGTGTATGGAAGGGGTGGTCCTTGATGGTAGATCTAGAGAAAAGCAATGGAATCATAAGGTCTCTGCTTTAGACAACAAATTAATTCATAGTTAGAATGAAAATTGAATGGACTATTGGGAAACACTAGATCTGGGGATGCAAAATGGGCTACATTTTCTTAGGGTCCTATGTCACATTGGTTACCTTCTTTCTCGTAGTATCTTTGCTTCCTGGCTTCAGGGATTAACAGCATTCCCTGCCATACCCTTCCCCTCTGATATTTCTGACTTGCCTACCACAAGCTGAAATGTTTTGTCACCGTAAACCCTTCCTTCTGCAAATCATTGTTTGCCAGATGCTTTGCAACAGGGCTGAGGTGTTCTGATTAACACACTCTGTATGAATATCCAAGGGTCTA
>CAJQZJ010033967.1:1875261-1889289 GCA_907164525.1 Lophiomys imhausi | reverse complement strand
TGTCAGGCCAGATACTTTGTTTCTTCAAGTCTATTGAGTCTTTCCTGCTTTTCGCGACTTCAACCTTGTTTTTCAGTCTATTAAGTCTTTCCTGTTTTTGCTGACTTCATGCTGATAATGCTCTTCAGGCCCCGAATTAAGAGGCAGTATCAGAAACTCCTATATATTTTCTAAATCTAATTTATCTAACCCCTACAGGGACCATTGCAAAGAGCTCAAAAACCTGGACCCAAAAATCTCAGGCTCTTAGTCAAGAGGTACATTGCTATGACTTCAATGGGCATTGTATTCCTCATGGTAAAAATAATAATTCAAGAAGGAAATGAAAAAACTCCAAGCAGACAACAATAGTCTAGGTTGTTGTCCCACAGTGATGACTTCCTTTGAAAATAGGTAGGCCACATTTACTAAATAACTAAGCACAAAGTAATACCAAAAATAAGAGTTTCCTTGCAAAACAACAACAAAAACCCCAAGACAATAAACGCAAAACAAAACAAAAGTACATGTGTCAACACAGCAAATAATTTGAAGCCATTCTGTGTTTGAATAGTATGAAATGTCTTTTAAATGTTCTCCCTGTAAATTCCAATAGCCCCTGTGAAAACACATTCTAAAAACCATCAAAGAATGGAAAAGTGACTAATTATGCAAGAATTACTCTCATGACTTCTCCCATTCTCCTGAGTCATGCTGTGCTTAAAAAAATAATAAAAGATTTGTAACTGTTAGCTATCAGCCCTTCATGTAACTTTTGATTCAAGTAACAAATAGCATTTCAGCATTATGTGTTCATTATGCTACTAAATTGCCAAGGAAAGAAGCCAATTCTAATGAATTGTAACCATAGTTTCTTCTGGGTATTACATATTAAAAGTGGGTAGCACTTTAAATTATGGTACACAAAACAGCATATAATTAATTCTGAATAAAAGATAATGTATTCTTGCTAAATACGAGTTATTCTAAAAATCTCTTAATGAAGAACTAAGCATATGCTGTGTCGCACTGTGAAAATGTTTAGCATATGCTGTTACAGCCAACATTTCACATTTATTATTATATTTATTTTCAATAATAATATATTATTTTAAGTGAACATAGGGGAAAGAACTTAATCGCTAACATTCTGAATGTAGAAAATATATGCAAATTACAGGAAACTTTTTGGCTCCCCATAAGTTGTCACTAAATAACTTTTTGATGACATGGTGCGATTGCAATTTGCAATCGAATGAGAAAAATGGAAAAGACTGTTACTTTTAAATCACAGAACATATGCACAATGAATTTTAAAATTCAGATATGGAGATAAACATTTCTATTCTGAAACCTGACATGTTCTAAGTTTTCATGGAAAAGCAAAGCTCAAAACTAGATGGTGAACTTCACATGGTTGACAGTGGGTTCATTACTCCCTTTATGACATCGTGTTTCTGTTGGTGAAAAAAAATCTATTTTGAAGGTTCTACACTTGAAATCACAGAGCATATTGTACCTCCCAACTGAACAGAAGCCCAACTTCTTATTCTGTCTTGATCATTAGTAATAAACATAAAGGTAAGAGTTGGTTTGGCCAAACTTTTTTAGCCTTATTTTCTACATATGTATCTTGATGGCACATCATGTGCCTGTAAGACAGTTATGTGACAATGCTCTTTCTAGAGCTTTAAGACATTTAGCTCACTGTCATTAAGTGACCACACCAAGGTCCTTCTCATTTGTGCTATTCTGTCACCTTTCCCCAAGTCATCTCAGGGATGGCTACAGAAACATAATAAAACAAGGTTTTTGAAATTCTTGTATGCCTCTGATTCTTGTTTCATTTTAATTTGGTTAATTTGGAGAGGAAAAAATGGAGGCAATATCACAAGTGCCTCAAGTTGAAATATTTTTATAACCCAAGTCTCAGTTTCTTTTCCAGTGTTTGGTCTGCTTACTGAACCATCCAAACCATCAAAATAATCTGAAGCCAGAAAAGGTTGTTTTTCCATTCTTTTCCAGTTACTCTCAATTGGAGGTGATTTCAATTTCATGTTTAGTATATGAACCCTGATATAAGGCAATGAAAAAAAAAACAGAAAAGCTTAGATTTTTAAATAAAAGTGTAAAATAAAAACAAACAAAAAGGCATATCAGTGATGTATAGTTCTCCTGGTATTTGGTAATGATTTCTTTCCATCCTCTATGTATACAGTTTGGAAAATTGAGTCAGACTGAATAAACAATTCAATGATCTACCACTTAATATTTTATTTAAGGAAGTATCCATTTATGTCTTTATTATACCCAGTGAATAAATCACTGCTTATATATAATTTGCCTAAATGGCCCCTTCTGTTTGATATCTAAATTTCTTTTTTTCTTTCCTTTTTAGGCCACATGCATATTTTGGACATTGTGGTGGTTAGTTTTTTGTTTTTTTTTTTTTTTTTCTTTTTTGTCAATTGACACAAACTAGAGGAATCTTGGAAGAGGGAACCTTGACTGAGAAAATACCTGTAGAAAATTTACCTGTAGGAAAGTCTGTGAGGCATTACCTATAGTCTGTGGGGCATTTTCTTGATTAATGATTAGTGTGAGAGGGCCCGCCCACTGTGGGAAGGGCCATCCTCAGGCAGGTGGTGTTGGGTTACATAGAAAAGCCAACTGATCCTGGCCTAGAGAGAAAGTCAGTAAGTCAGACTCTGTCTTAGTTACTGTATCCAGATTCCTGCCCTAAGATCCTAACCTGTCATACAATGATGGAGTGTGACATGGAAGAATAAACCAAATAAATCCCTTCTTGTCCAAGTTAAGAAGTCATGGTCTTTACCAGATTAATAGACATTAAACTAGGACAGGAACTTTGCTTTTTAAAAGCTTATTATTACTATTATTGTTGTAGTTAGTGGTGGTGGTGTGTGTGTGTGTGTGTGTGTGTGTGTGTGTCTGTGTATGTCTATGAGTGTGTTTGTGTATGTGAAGGTGTGTGTGTGTGTCTGTGTCTGTGTGTGTCTATATGTGTATGTCTGTGTTGCTTGCCTGTGTATGTATCTATGTGTGTATGTGTGCGTGTATGTGTCTGTGTGTATGCTTTTTGTAGCATGTGAACTTTAGAGTAAAACACTCTGGAGTCAGGTCTCTCCCACCTTTATGTGAATTCTGGGAATGAAACTTAGGTGGCCACTTTGCATAGTTTGGGTGAAAACACCTATACTCAATGAACCACCTCACCAATAAATTACCCACTTTATAAAATATTTTGAAGCTATTTATTTAGTGCTAATTTCAGAATATTATTACATGATTGTAATGAAATACATGTAGAAATGTCATCACTTCCAATAATATTGGTAGCTTTTTATTACCCAGACATTCATCCTTAGCATTTTGTGTATTATTTTGGCAGTTTCATAGTCTCTGAGGGCCCACATCCTTTCAGATCACCTTTGTTACAACAATAAAGAAAGATTTGCTTCTATAGATCTCCTTTGCCTCTAGATTAGCCCTTGTTAGAATAAAAGTCTAATCAATTAAAGGCACTGAACTCAATTCAGGTGCATAGTAGATGTTCTACAAATGTTCAGTAGATTGATTAACAAATCTTGAAAATTGTGTATCAAACTCTGTCTTAACTACAGAATTTTTTTTTCTTACTGAAGTTACTAAGATTTATCACTATTTATTTTCCTTTATTTATGCCTTGACATATTCCATAAAGAACTTAGGGCAAAAGAATTGCTTGCTGAATCAATTCTGTCTGCTACTGTTGTGGCTTATTTATATAGGGAAAAAGTCTACTCTTTAGATACATGTTTAACTGGTTTGCAATAATGCTGAGGTAGGTCAAACCATAGCAACTCCTAGCACAAATCTTCCAAGGTTTCCTTAGCTAGAGGGAGCCATTACATCTTTCATTTTGCTTCCTGACTCTATTCTTTCCTTTCCTGATAAATGTCACCATCCGAGATAGTCCTGCCATGTGGCTAATCTCAGGCTACTTTCTACACAATGTCATGATCATAGATGATATCTGTGATGCCCACTGACTTACCTCTAATCCATGGTCTGTGGCAGCCCCTCAGAAATGAAAAGTATTGAAGGTCACACTTTCAAAAGAGGTCATTATCTAAAAATATGTGTAAGGAGATTTCCCAAGAGGTAAAATGACTTGCTAAGGTTTGAATTAAAAATAACAGAAACTAAATAAGGATCTAAAATCCCAGACTTCTAGACAGGTCGTCACCCCATAACTGCCAAAGAGTGCCTGCTTATGAGCCACTGAGCCCAGTAATAAAGTGACCTGGGCCAATTTGAGAGGAATCGTTCTCCTAGGCTCTAAGTGGCACTATCAAACCCTTATCAAGTGTGATATTTTGTGCTGACACACATACCATTTTCATAGCAAACTGAACAAGATGGGGAACCCATTGTCTCCCTCTAACTATTCTTGGGGACACCTCAGAGCAAGAAGGAGTTGTCAGAACATGCCACAGACAAGTGACAGGGGCAGACCAAAAGCCAGGTGTCCATTTCCTCAACTTAGAAAAGTATTTCCTGGTTCTCTTGCAACTCAGCCCAAACTACAGGTTGTATTTTTTCCTCATACTTGTGCACAGGCTCATTAATGATGGTTCTGCCCTGGTTATGCTGAGTCTCCCCTTTCACTTGAGAAACATTTCCTACGAGAATAGCCTTTATGCTCTCCACATGAAGGGAACAAAAGAAAATAAAAAAGACTTGTGTTCAAGGTATTAATATGGGAATGTGATTTGCTTTTTCTCAGAAAGTCACAATTTTGAAAGGTTTCCTCTTTTTGTTTTTTGGTTTTTTTTTAATTCAAGGAAAGTCTCCACAAGTCAAAACACACTTAGACACTGTATCAGCTCATTACTTATGTCTGAGACCCAGAGACCTTAACTTCATGGAGGCCTACTGCTGTGTATATGCAAACAGAAATGCCTTGTCTATAATTAAAAGAAGAGGTGGACAATAGGGATGCAGAAAGTCAAGGTTGCTAGGGATTTGAGATCTGTAGATTCTGATGCCTTTGTGTGGTTCCTTCGGGCAAGTCTACCTCTGTTCTCCAATACTGTCTCTCTATCAGCAGTCAGTGTCATCTTCCATCCTGAGAGGAGGCTACAAGGCAGTGTGTTAAAGGAACATGGAGATGAAGACCAGAGAGGGTGGGACTACAGAAGGTCTTTAAACCCCTATAAGAGACACGAGTCTAGGGTTTCTGAGATGGTCATGGACTGCTCCAATTGGTTTCTGTATGAATTAAATAAATACATATGTAGTTTTCTAACTATTGTTGGATTCCTACTGGTTTGTGTTGATTTCTCTTTGGGGGAAGTTCCCCTGTCATCGGCTGCTAAACAATCAGTGTTCACCTGAAGAGTAATGCATTTTTACTTGGTGGTAGCTCTCTTGCTACTGCTACTTTATGGTTGCTCTGGTTGCTAGGAAACAATGTTCTATACCATAAATAAAGCTACACTTTCCAGTGGAGGTCTTCAGTTCCTCTCTCAACTTCCCTTTTACTTTCTTTCCCCTCACACTGACTTCTGCAAAATGTCTATTTGTTGAAGTTTCAGCTCATTGCTGCTATTTATGAAAGTTACCTCAATTCCTTTTTAGAGTAGAGAAGATTGTAAATAAAACTACAAGTACATAGACCTCCCCAGCTGGACTTTTCTCATGGTCAGCTGCTGGAAATAGAAACCCGTTTCTCCTGGAAGGTCTGCATAGATTTAGGTAAAGCCAAACAGCAATTCTTTGCTCAGGCACACTTAGTTTCAAAGTCCATCCAATGAATACACACCTGGAAAACTAATTTAGAACTAAATAATTATTATTTCAATTATTTAACACTCAGAGGTCTTTGTATGGCTTCAAACATATATGTTACTGAGTATATCAGAACAAAATTTTCACATGAACAGTATTGCACTTCAAAGTATATTAGCACTTGGAAGTTGGAGACTATGATAGTTTCAAAGTATGTGCACCTAGGAGCCAGCACTGTGACTACTATATATTATATACTTTGATAGATGAATAGATGTTCAATAAAGTAACTCTTATATACATGTGTGTTCTTACAACTCTATGTATGAATATCTAGATCTATGTTGCCAACACTCTGCCATTACAACTCTCAGGTAAACCTTACCAAAATCTATAAAACTGTTAATTGATATCTCCTGCTTACTTTCCATAGCTCCCATCCTGTACTGTATCCAGACCTTCTTCATACTTTGCCTCATCATGGCTCAGAATGACACCACAGTGAGGTTCAAGACAGAGCTGGTTATATACAAAGATGATTCCTCCAAGAAGGAAAAGTCCATCAGAGCTTAAGAGAGAAACAGTGTGATTTGCATTTCTTTCTACCTATAGATTTTGATATCCCTATCTCACCAGCTAAAACAAAATTAAGGTTAGAAAAACAATAGTCAAATGTGTGGAATGTTTAGCTGTTTTGTGCTGAGAATTGCACCCAGGATATTGCATATGTTAGGTAAACACTACTACTAATCTATGTCTCCAACTAGAGACATAGATGTTTATTAACTTGCCCAAGTAAACAATCCCAATAATATAATCAAAGAAATAGCATCCATTCTCAGTCTACCTTAAGCAAAATTATCTTAGATAATTGGGATGGTTCTTATCCCAAGAGTTAAAAACTGGTATGAGCAGAAGAACTGAGCCTACCCTTGAGACAGTGAACATCCTCCTGTGGTCTACAGCTTCATTCCATGGTCTCCTCTATCAGGGTTATCTTCCACTCTTTAGGTTTCAGATCTGTCTGACAAATTCATGCTAGGGTGTGAATCTGACTACCCAATTCATATGTTTAAACATGCCCTGCAATGCAGCAGAAGTCCTTCAGGGAAGTGATGAGTTATAAAGGTCCTGTCCTCTGATTAGTGTACTTAGAAAAGAGACCTGAGGAAGCTTCTGTCCCTATTCTACTATGTGAAGCATTATCTTGAATAAAAGGGCTTTAGTGGACACCAAATCTTTATCACCTTGCTATTGGACTTAATAGTCTCAAGAGCTGTGATCATCAAATTTCTGTGATAAATAATCCAGTCTCACCAACTTTATTTTATAGAAGTATCACATGGACTTAGACATACATTTGCCTAAATATACATATATGGAACACACACACGGTATTGGTTTGTACTTTATTAGAACTCTTACTAATGTGGTGTGTGTGTGTGTGTGTGTGTGTGTGTGTGTGTGTGTGTGAGACGGGATGCATTTTCAAATGGAAATATCATATCATCACTTCCCACTGGTAAAAATAAAAAGAGGCTTGCCAATCTCCTGACAGCATCCAGAAACATATTTTAACTTCCCTGAATGACAGCTTGTTTCCTTACCTGTATCCAAAGGTCAAATTTCAGCTAGTTCAATAACTACAATGCAATGCTTCCAGCTTGCAATATTTTTTTGACAAGCTCTGGGCAAAAAGTAATTCATGGTGGTCTATTACTATGTTTCAATAAAGGCATTATTGAAGGAGATGGTGTGAATAATATTTTTATAAAGCTTCTTCTGGTTACAACCTTTTTCTGGTTGTTTTATACATGCACACACACACAAACACACAGATAGACACACACTCATTCACACATACAAACAGATACACACACAAACAAATACACACATACACACACACATACAATCTCTCTCTTCCAGCTATGAGAAAAACATAGTCATAGTATCTAAAGTATTACTTTCTACTGCAGGAATAGCAAAAAAAAAAAAGGATATATATTGTATAAATTTGGATTTCATAAGGACCTGCATTCTTACCTGTGAGATCTATTAGCCTCAGATTCCTCAAATGGGTGATAAATATACATATATATGTATATGTGTATATATCATTCATATACATATTCATATATATATGTATATGAATGAAAGTGGCCCTAGTCTTCTAGCAATGAATCTTCATGATTAATTCTCATGCTCTAGGCAGTGATTGTCAACCACAGCACTGTGGATGCTTTAAAAAAAAAAAACTAGACTATCTTGAAGGGAGGGATATCCTATGCTGTGTTTATTTAACAGAGCCCCTAGCTTCTACCCACTAGAGACCAGCAGTATCCTCTCCCAAATTTTGACAAAAAATATTTCCAGATCTTTCTAAACAACTTCTGATTAAACACAAAACTGCCATTGTGCTACGCATGCAATTATTTTTAGTAGTATTTGCTTTTTGTTGCTCCTAAATTTAAAAATATAATATGCATACAGAAAACAATAGCTCCAGAGCTAATTTATGTATTTTACTAAAAACACACACTATGTCATCAGCCCTGTAACAAAATAGAGAGGGGTATCATGACCCCCTCCCCATGAGGAAACCCCTGGCATTCACGACTGAGGACTCTAGGAAAAATTTTCAGACATACAGGTTTTTTTTAATACAAGAAATTCAGAATATGAGTTTGGAAGTTAACTACCCATGATATTTAATCCAGGAAATAAAAAACAAAACTCTGCAAGGGTAATAATCTAGCAAAAATGAGAGAGAGAGAGAGACAGGTTTTTTTTAATACAAGAAATTCAGAATATGAGTTTGGAAGTTAACTACCCATGATATTTAATCCAGGAAATAAAAAACAAAACTCTGCAAGGGTAATAATCTAGCAAAAATGAGAGAGAGAGAGAAATACAAACTCAGGCCAGGATTGAACAGATTAAGCTAGGTATGCACTCTGGACAAGGAGGTCTAGAAACTGGTTACAAAAGACTGGTGTTTAGCTTAAGTTCCCATGACTGAACTCTGGAAGCTTTATAAAAAGTGGATCTGTCACATGGCCATACAGAAACAAAAATGTTCTCATCATGATGGGATACAAACAAAGAAACTCTATGTACAGTTTATATAATGCTTCTTGTCCTTATATGTCCTGAGATATAAACCCAAATTATACATTTTTTAATGAAGTAGTCTGACTCATGCGTTTTGTTATAGTGATGAAAAAGCTGCTAGTGCAGATTGTACAGACTGTCTACACTACGAAGGTATTCTAGTTTCCCTTCTGCTGTGGTAAAGCATTCTACCCAAAATCAGCTTGGGGTAATAAAAGACTTATTTTATTTCAGCTTTGAGATTAGAGCTGATAATTGAAAGATGTCAGGGACATAAATACTTAAATGGAAACTTGAGGCAGAACCCATGGGGGAATGCTGTTTGTTCAGTTGCCCCCATTCTCCTGCTTAACTAAATTTCTTATACAGCTCAGGACACCTGGCTTGTAAATGGTAAATGGCACCATCCACAGTAGGCAGGGCCCTCCTACATAAACTAAAAGTTAGGATAGCTCCCAGAACATACCCATGGCCCATTCTGATATGAGAAATCCCTCAGTTGAGACTCCCTTCCAAGGTGATTCAGGCTGTGTCAAGTTGACAGTTAAAGATTTTTAAAAAAATGATAGTCATTATTTTTCCTTCTTGTTGAAAATCTCAGCTTTATTTCTCAACTTAAAGTAATGTAGAGATTACTCCTTACCCCTGTACATGAACTAGGAAAGATGAGCCATGAGGCTTGGTAGAGCAATGGCAGGAAGGATCAACACTGTCAATATGGTATCTTTGGAGACCATAACTAGACCATTGCCACGGCATCCCTCTCCTTTGTCCTTAAGTCCCCTGAGTACTGAGATATAAAAGACCTGCACAAAGACGTCTTCAGCTGTGTCTAGAAAACAAGTCAAGGGGGTAGTCATAAAAATAACAATAAAAGAACAGAAAATAAAACCAAAGAAAAGAAAGCAAGTATTGAGTCACCTGGCAAGAATAAATCCCTCCTGTGTCTTATGCTTGTGAGTTAGGCCTTTGTCAATATCTTCTCATCTGTCTCCTTATGAAGAGTATGAGCTCTAGGAACTCCTAGAGCATTTCCTGTTGGATCTACAATGTAGTAGGTACTTATCCCATGAACATTTATTGAGAGAATAGAATAAATTGTGTAACAGAGTTTATATCTCACTAGAACATAAAACTATTAGTGTAGCCATGTATGGTGGAACAAACTGCAATTGTAGCATTCATGACTGGACAACACCGAGGTGCTCTGGTCTATAAAAGAAAGCCCAAACTGCCAAATTTTTACCCTTGCCTCTGCCAGGATTATGCTATAAGACTAGGGTTTAATAGCACATTTCTCTAAACAATCATTCCTAAATCTACATAAAAAAAGAAAATATACCACAAAGTCACTTTCATATCTTTGATGTATTAGTATTCAATATATTGGACAGAAATCACAAAAATATCTTATGACTATCTATTTTCTCATTTACTTACCCGTATGCATATTCGTTCATACTTTCAATCAACCAAGAATTCATTCTATCTATTTCCTAAAAGTTGCTACCATGGATTTTGAGGGTGTATACTAATTTATACTTCATAAAATGCAAAAGACTGAGGCTTAACCCTCAGAAATATGCATCATAATGAATTCTACAGAGGACTTAAAAACACAGGGAATATTTGAGGAAGCCAAATATTAATTAATGCATCCACTCATCTGTGTACCCACCCAACAATTTGGAGCATCTGTGTGGTTAGTGAGATTTGTTTTCTGTCCAAACTCCACTGTTAACTGTAAGACTGAATGCATAGCTCACAGCACACAGAAAATATCCTCAAAGATGGGATTCCTAAAAGGCAATCTCAATTCTTTAGAGTTTACTGATGAGGGATCAAAGATAGTTTTTGCTTACTTTCATAATCCATAATCACAAAAGATGTGTTTTAAGACTTCCAGTGGCCACTTTATCATTGTTTTGCTACTTAGGTAAGCCCTCCTATGAGCAACAATGTTTGGAGTAAACATTGGACAGGAGGCAGATTTCTATGTGTACATATGGTGAAGACACACAAGGACAGAAGTTTGGGAAGACATAATTCAGAATAATTCGAAGGTTTAA
This sequence comes from Lophiomys imhausi, assembly GCA_907164525.1. Taxonomy (NCBI): domain Eukaryota; kingdom Metazoa; phylum Chordata; class Mammalia; order Rodentia; family Muridae; genus Lophiomys; species Lophiomys imhausi. The sequence goes on along the minus strand of CAJQZJ010033967.1, from coordinate 1,878,337 downwards.
GTCCTGTATCCACTCCTGCCTGATGCTAGACAAAAGTTGGAACTACTAAATTATAAGCAAAGTATAAGCTTTTTATTCCCTTTCAGCTCTTTTGATGTAAGATTATGTAACCCATTTACACTGCAGTCTGCCTTGCCCTAGACATGGAGAAAGGGGTGATGTGACCTGTCATGCCAACTGCACTCACATGGAGGAGGGTGGGAGGAATTGAGGGTTACAGATAAGGAGAGCAGCTAGGAGAATAAAGAGAAATCTCAGAAGTAAAATGGTAGAATGGAACTGTGACAAAGGCATTAAAATTATTACAGTGCATAAACTCTGAAAGAAGTCTCAGAAACAAAAAATAATAGTAACTGATAATGGACTCAAAATGAGGTTTCAAAGATGGAATTTTAGATTGTGCATTTTCTCTGAGTGGATAGCTGGGTGAATGACATTGGTGTCAATGAAATAAGGGACACAGGAAATGATAATGTTTAAAGGTTGCTAGTCAGAGAATTAGCTAGTGCTAGCATGATTGACAACACTAGAAATAAAAGAGTCATCATTGGAAACAGGGAAATAGGAACTGAGATGATGCCTGGAAAAACCACTGAAGGAAAGCCACTAAGAAACTGTAATAGAGTTACAGGGGATAACAGAATGACAGGGAAGACAGATTCAGGAAGTATAGATGCTAAGGTTTAAATAAATGTTGCCCAATGTTTTATCCAGTCATAAAACATTGATACTTGGCAGAGGTATATTTTTGAAACTGAGGACCCTGAAGAGGAGGTATCTGCTGTAGACTGTTAGATCATTATGGACATGCCCTCAAAAGAGATTTGCAAATGTTCCATCATTTCTTTCGCTCTCTCCCTTTCTTTCTCCTTCTACCTCTCTCTCACCTTCCTGAATAGACATGTCAGCATTCACTCTTATATTATATGTTCTGCTTACTGCATGCCCAAAGTGTGGGTCCATCTTTTGTGGATTTAACCATGTATATACTCTGAGCCAAAAGAAACCTCTATTTCATAAGCAGACAGTATCAGGCATTTCATTGCAATAATTTCATTGAGTCTGACTAACACACTGAGAAAAAGTTTATCATCCCTAGAAAGGGAAGAAAAAAACTATTAATTTAAGGAAGTTGGTCTCAAAGGACAGCCATAGAAACCCCGCACAAGAATGGCATTTATGTGGGATGTCCAATTTGACACTCCAAGATAACAATTTCATGACCTTCACTTTGAGCTAACATCTCTTATCAAGGGAGAAGTTCAGATTTAATCTTAATATCCCATCCTAAGATACACACACACACGCAAACACACACACACACACGCACACACATACACACACACACGTGCACAAACACACACACACATACACCCACAGACGCACACACATACACAGACAGACAGTCAGTCAGAGGTGAAAATCTCCACTGTTCACTATAAGGCTTAATGCATAGCTCATAACACACAGAAAATATCCTCAAACATGGGATTCAAAAAAGGCAATCTCAATTCTTTGAAGTTTACTGATGAGGAATCACAGATAGTTTTTGCTTGCTTTCATAATCCATAATCACAAAAGATGTGTTCTAAGACTTCCAGTGGTCATTGCATCATTGTTGATACAGGAGGTAACATCGTCCTCAAAGCAATCCCTCAAATATGTGTCAGGTATTTTCTTTCAGATATTGCCTCAAAACTGATATTCATTATTCAAGAAAGCTATACACTAATATATTTTTCCATTCCAAATATTTATTTACAGAAACCTGTTTACCACTCCCTTGGCCTTTCAAAACCCAATGAGAAGTCTGTCCCTCTCCTGATATATGAATGTTAAGGTAGACCTTTCTTGCTATAATGTATTTAAGCAACTAAAAGCATGGTCCTGACATGCACGGCCCTAGCATGCCTGTAAATATGATGCTGCCTGTGGTTCTGTCCACCTCTGGGCTTCTGTTCTAGTAAATGGGAACCCAACTCCCAGGACAACTGTGGGGGATATAATTCATGAAAAATGTCTGCCATCATAATACTTTGCCATCCCTTCCTATTTTCATTTTTATTTTTTTTATTTTTCCTTCCTTCTTCCCCAACTTCTCCTTTCTCCACTCACCTCTCTTGTGTGTCCCAGTAATAGTAAGGTGCATCATTGCTGTCTTTCCCTCTGTCCTGTGGCTCACAGAGATGGTGGCTCTCATTTGTGACAAACTGCCCTGCTGTGTTTTACTCACCACTTTTGTCACTACTGGATATTGTTTCAGTCACTGGTCTGTGTCTGTTGCTGTTGTCTGCTCCCTCAAACAAAACATGAAATTTTAATTTTATTCATGCCCTTGGGTAAAGTTCTTTATACACTGACTCTGGACTGAGCCACCTTAGCTACCCCTTGACCATGTGATATGAAGAAACATAAGATGATCACGCCATGGACACAGATACACTGAGACTTGTCCTTTGAAATATACACATTTTTGAGTTATTTTCTCTTCAATGTCAATCACCTTGATTTAAATCATCCAGAAGCCATGTGCATGAAAATTTGAGACTCCAGTTGAGTTCCAGGCAGGCTCTCCACTGTCAGTCAACACTAACTTGAATTCCCATGCCTGAGATATTTTAGAAGTAGATTCTTAAGTCCAAATACATCTGCCTCATCTCCAGGATCAATTAGCATACATATAGTGTATCTCTGAATCGACAGACCCTAAATAAATAAGTGGTAGTTATTCACATAGCCCAAGTACCAGAGCTCTCCCAGCTACTAGTTGACATGTTCCATCACAATGCTCTCTGATCTTCACTGGCCTCAGTGGAAGAGGATTATCTTATGCCTGATGCTACTTGATGAACAGAGGTGGATTGATAAGAGGGAGCTTCTGTAGGGGTTAGATAAATTAGATTTAGAAAATATATAGGAGTTTCTGATACTGTCTCGTAATTCAGGGCCTGAAGAGCATTATCAGCATGAAGTCAGGAAAAACAGGAAAGACTTAATAGACTGAAAAACAAGGTTGAAGTCGGGAAAAACAGGAAAGACTCAATAGACTTGAAGAAACAAAGTATCTGGCCTGACA
>CAJQZJ010033967.1:1862682-1874861 GCA_907164525.1 Lophiomys imhausi | reverse complement strand
CAGGAAAGACTCAATAGACTTGAAGAAACAAAGTATCTGGCCTGACATTGTTTTCAGCTGCTAAGTGGGCAGAGCCCAAATTAAGCTGAAACAGAGTTCCTCCTATTTAAGGACAGTGCATGGAGCCCAGAAAGAAGAAGAGGCCCCTGATGCTAGAGAGCTCCAAGAGTCCTGCTGAAAAAAGGGCTGGCCATTGATGGCCAGCTCTCTCCCTGAAGCAGAAAGAAGCCGGTGAGCAAAGAAAGCCTGAGCAAGACACCAAAAGGCCAAGGACTGGACCCCTTTGCCTGGAGGGGTTTGATCTGTCCGATCAGTGGCCTAGGGGAAACTGTGCCTGGCTTTAAGGACTGAGGCAGAGCAGCTGAGTTCCTGATTCAAAAGAAGTAAGTTGGCCTGCAGATGGCTGGGGTATCCCACAGAGAAGAAAGCATGAAGCCTTATTTAAGGTGAGACTGCAATAACCAACTTACCCTGACGAATCTGCATCTGACAGATCCAGAAGAAGGACTGCTAAGTGCGTTAAAGAATCTACAACAAAGACTGCGTTCCTGACGACTGAGGACCTGCCCCAGAGACTGTATCATTCTAAAAGGTTATGAAAGTAGTTGTTATAATTATCAATAGGTTTAGTGGATAGGTTAAAGGGGTTGTAGGAATTTATAGGATTAATAGTTAAGAAATTGTTGGTGTTTGTTATAAGTGAATTTAGTAATAAATAAATAAGTGATAAATAATAATTTAAAAGTTCGGTTACAAGCTTCCTTTATCTTAGGAGAAGAGACAGAGGGGGAAAAGAGCAGGAGGGTGGGAGGATGGGACTGGGTGGGAAGGCAGAAGGGGGCTGCAACTAGTATATAAATGCACGAATGAATGAATGAATGAATTAATGAATAAATAAATAAATAAAAGATTCTGATTTCCTAGACAAACTTGACATTGGAAGTAGCTTGGTTTATTGGTTTATTTCATCTTTCTGCTTGCTGGTTAGCTATGAAAACCAATAAGGATTCATTTGGGTCATAAACACATATGAAATACAAACAAGCTAGAGTATATGAGAAGCATATAAGAACATGTTATCAGCTTATCAATGTCCTGTGTTGAACGGGTTGCTAGTTCTGTTGCTTCAGCCCTGTTGTCATTTTCTTCTTTTGTGTTTTTGGATGGCTACCAAAGCGTAGAAACAATTCTGGTCAGAGAAACAAAACAACCAAGCATGAATTCAAGTTCTGCATCTTCCTTATAACAGTGATGAGCACACTAGAAAGGCTCACTTAAGATTTCTGAGGCCTTTGTTTACTTATCTACAACATCTGGGTGGGGTATATGGTGCTTCCACTGTGAAATAAGATAACACAAGGTGTTCAACAGAGCATATCCTTCATCAATCGTGTTTTTTGAATGTTGTGCGAATTCTTCCTTGAAGAGCTGAGTTCGGCACTCATTTGCATAGCTTCCTCCAAATGCATGTAGCTATAGAGCATTTAAAATGTGTATAGTCCAAGCTGAAATGAGTTACAAATTCCAAGCACATGCCTTATGCCTGAGATGCAATAGAAAAATAATCATGTGGTTAACATTAAATACATGATTTATATTTTGTTATGTGCTACATTGTAACATTTTATCTATGGCATAGATAAGATCTTGTACAAATTAACACAATTATTTATCTTTCACTTTTTAAAATATGGTTGCTTCAAATTTTTAAATTATGTGACTTCCACTAATGCTAAGGCGTTAATATAGTACAATGGAATATAAGCATTATAGTTCTGTTGGCAGCACTGGGTTGAAGATTTCTCCTGAAATTTCAATCACAATCATATAAAAGCTCAAAAACAAAGGATTTGGCAGAGAAAATTGAGTTCTTAACATTCTAGCCATTATGCAAATGTGACTCACGCTGAGAAGGAAGCATTATAGATGTCAATGTCTTTCTGAAGTCCAGCATTAAAGGGTCATAGGTAACAAGAAGCTTCTCCTAAGCCTAAGTGACAGTGTGGTGTGGAAGGAGCCATAACTTAGTGAACTCCAGTGATGCTCCTAAGAGGAACACATGTGCTTCAGTACTTGAGGATCATACCAATTTCACAGTGCCACTCACTGTGACTCAGCACAGAGACGAAAATCTCTTGTATCTCCACTTCGCCATAGAACAGAATCTCTAAGTATACTTACACTGGAGTACAGCTACAATTCGTCATGTACTGTTTGAATCTGAAATGCTCCCAAAGGCTCATGTGTTGAAGCCCAGATCCCTAGTGCATCACTGCTTTGAGAATGGGTTTTGGGGGATATGAATGGATCATGAGGACTCTGTTCGTATCAATGGCTTAACTCATTAACTGCTTCATAATTAGATATAATATAGGCAGGTAATGGAAAATTAAAGGTTGGCACCTAGCTTAAGAAAGTGATTCCTAGGAGTCTGTACCCTATCCTTCAACCCTCTTACGCATTATTTATGCTTCCCAGGCATAGAGAGATGAGCACTTCTGTGTGCCAGGCCTCGTTCTGTCTCACCACCAGCCTCATTACTATGTGACTACAAACTGATAGCTTCAAATCCATGAGCCGGAGGAAACCCTGCTCTTTAATGTGCATTCCTCAAATATTTTGTCATAACTAGAGAAAGCCAACACAAGTACTCACTGCATGCTTGGCTTCCAGTAGGTACTGCTATCACTCTAATTATATAGATGAGAAAGTGTCAAACAGCTGTAGCCTGAACTGCCCTCAGAGCCCAACAGATAAAGACTAGAGTGATGGAACTGAATACAATTCTTTTAATCCCCTTTGTGATTTGAGCCTTTGATCATTGCTATATACATAGATGAGACTTTTATGCTATATCAAAAGGGAATGAGATGATGGGACATAAAGCTAAGATCAAAGAACGATGTGTATTTGTGTTATTGTTATTGTCACAATGGGATATAGATTAAATGATTCTGCCCTGTAAGCTCAGAAGAAAAGCCCCCAAATATAAGAAGGGACAGAAGTCAACTTTGTAAACTCTGGAGACCTAGATAGGGATCAGTAAATCAGAGAAGAAATATTTATGAGTTAACCCATTAAGAATTTTTACCTGTTGCTACTAGCCCTGGAACATTTGCATGTTCACTACCGCAAGGGTCTTCCCAGGTCTTCCTTCCAAACCACTTTAGATTTTTAGATTTACCATTATAGCACCAGAATCCAGTCACCTTATTTTTTTATGAAGTAAAGCATAAATGCCCTAAGAATTCTGAGATTTTTGTAAAGGTTGGTGGGTTTTATTTTGTTTGCTCTTCTAAGGAGGCTAACAGGCACTGGGGATTAAGAGATAGAGCTAAATACAGAGGATGAGATTCAAGGAAATCTCCCAGCTGAGATGAGCCTGCAGTCAGAAACAATCCCTAAGAGTGTCATAGAGGATGTAATGGGGACCGGTGGTCTAGAAGATCTCCATCCTACAACACAAAGGCCCCTCACAGGGCAACAGTCAAATCTCCATAACAACCCACACTGGCACCTCTGTAGACATAATTTTGACAAATGAATTTTTTTGTTTGAGTTGATGTTGAAATTAAAGTTAGATTAGCACATTTCCTCCTCACATTTGAGGTCATGTGAATGGCATCCTCAGTGCTCCTTGGTAGTAAAGCCAGCTGAGTCTTGAAAGGAAGAGCAGTAATACAGGTGGCACCACTGTTCCCAAAATTGCTAGACTGTAAACCAAATCAGCCCTACGCAAGAAGGTATACACCACAGGGTGCAATCGGTGTCACTTTCTCAGAATGAAACCATCTTCTGAAGTAATAATGTGGCTTAAATGGACTGTGCAAATGTAAAATCAGGTAGACTAATGCCTGCATAACATGAGTATTCTCAGAAATGAGAAAACACAAGCATTTCTCCAAGATTAACACGATAACCATTTATTTAATCAGTTCCTATTCTCACCCATAAATCTTTTGCTTTCTTTGTTTCAAATGCTATTCATTAAGTGAGCTTGGTGACACATTTTGGAGGCTCCATGTAGGACTGAGGATTAAATTCTTGGGTGTCAAGTGACCTGCCATTCATTTAGTTTTTATTGTCAAAATAAAAACTATGATGCCTATGAACTAGAATAGGAATAGAGTCTCTGGTCAAGCATGGCACAGGACCATCTGTCCATGTATACATTTGAATCAGAGTTCAACTATTCTTTTCCATGTTTTTCCACCCAATTTTCAATCTAGTCTTCTACAGAGGAAATGTGAATCCAGGCAAAGTGTGTTACTTCTTGGACACATTCAGTTAGGTGAAAATAAGGGCTTGGCAAAGAGATGCATCCAATGGCATACAAATAAAAAAAAAAAAAAAGACCCAAGAATATAAGATCATGGTACATGAAAGCACAAAGAGTATACACATCTGGTGACCTTTATTTGTGCAAATATCTGTCCTGTATTGGCAATTACATTGGTTTTGAAGTGCTTTCTTGGAATGTCAATGTCAGTTTTGATACCACTTAATGTACCCCTGAAATCCAATTTAGATTATGTATTTGAATACATCAATGAGTTCTGTCTCTTTGAAAATGTACCACAGCCTCTGGAATGTAACTTTCTTCTCTGTCTTACACATGTATCTCATCACAAGAAGTAGATAGTGACGACTGATGGATCAAAACTAAGTGCATGTGTCTTCCTTCAACAACTCGCAGAGGCACACTGTAAACTCTGAGTATGAAATGCATACTGTGATCTGACACTTCTAGTGACATCCTCCTTTCATATCGCTAGGACTGGACGGAAGCCCAAACTTCAGGAGAGAATATGAATCTTGGAAGTACAACTTCTTGCTATCTAACACTTCTTTTTAAAAATATTTAAGTTGTGTGAACACATCACAGAAAACATAACACTCTGTGTCATCTTTAAATCACCCTGGATGGGTATCATGCCAAGAACCCATCAATTCTAGATGCAGTAGGAATATCATAGGAAAAACTTTCTGGATCATTTTAGTCCTGAATTCAAATTCTCTGGAACTATCTGCAGGCTATCTTGGGCTCTTATTACAGGACTAACAAGAAAAAAAAAATGAGATGAATTAAAGGAGGTCCAGTTTCAGGCACTCAGTCAAGAACTTCATAAGAATCCATGAACAATCAGTAGGAAATCTCATGAATCAGCCAGTGGCAGCATCTTAAATCTGTTGGCTATAACAGAACCTTAAAAACACAGGAACTTTTTCTTCAAGTTAGAGTCTCTCCACTTTTCAACTACACAACACTAAGAACAGTTATTTGGCCATACCTAATCTTACTTTCCACCTTTTATAAATGGAGATAATTACAGTTTCCACTTCAGTGAGGTTGTACTAAAATGGGTTGAGGTAATTCATGGAAAATGCTGAGCATGGTGTGTTCATTTTAGTTATTACAATAATGCTTCAGTCTACTTGCTGCATCTGCACCATGATCCTGCTCATGCAGATTATTATTATTATTATTATTATTATTATTATTATTATTTGCCTATTTTGGTCCTGAAATCATTTAACAAAAACAATGGACACTCCCCTGATTCATACCCTAAAAGAAAGTTCCCAGGACTTAGGGAATAATGCCTAAAGCCTTGAAGTTGGTATTCAAGTACAGCTTCCAAAAAGGGATCTAAGAGTGGGTGCCACTGCTTCCTGAGAACATCTATTCTGCTCAACCAACACCTGGGCTTTCACATTCTGTGTCTTTCCTCTCCATGTCCCCTGTTCTAGAATCCTATGATGTAAGGGTCAGCAGATACTATGTTAAATAATTAAAGTCAGTCTTTTTTAGATCTGAAAAGTCCCCAAAACCCCACTTTACAGATGAGAAAACTGAGGTCAATTGGCTTTCCATGGTCACAAAGCTATTTATCAGCAAAGCTTTTGCTGCATCCCTGGTCTGCCTGGAGGGACGAGCCTCAGGGCAGCCTGTTAGGAAAAATATTTGTCAGCCATTGGGCACAAACTTGCTGACAAATGATCTTTGTCCATTTGGGATAAATGGGACAGAAGGTGTACACCTAGTAAGAAAAGAACATGAGGTTTGTTTTGAGGTGAGGACCAGTTACATTTCAGGCTTGCAATGCAAGGAATGATGGAAAGAGGGGAGAGATAGGAGAAGGCTTCGGAAATGATTCCTTGTGGTCTGATCTACCCTTTACTTCAAATGCCTGGTCTCTCTGCCTGGATTTGGTCCTAACTAATGCTCCCAACTACGTTGATGATATTTACTAAGTTAGTGATTCTCTGAGATGTCTAGATTTATGTCTATGATAACCAGAGAGAAAGTAGCACATAGGAAATGAAATGCATGGCTCCAAGAGCTCTAGCCTCAGCAACTTAGTAGCAAGTGGGTTAGCTTCAATGAAACATGTTATTAATTTTCTTTTAAAATTCCTTATATGGCCTAAATACCTAATCCACTATATGCACTATGAAGGCTTCCGTTCCTAAGAAGGTAACAGAGTTCAAAAGTGAATTAGGAACAACATCCTGGAATAGTAGGGAGCAAATTACAGAAGGCAGTTTCACTGTGTGCCCTGCCACTCCCACTCACCCAATTTCAAGAACTCAAAACTGACAGCTATTTAGGACCAAAATAGAGGCTGTCATACTACCTACCAAGAGGTATTCAGACTGGTCTGCACAGAAGCTGAGATCTGATTTAAATTACTTGTCCATTCTGATGATGGTCCACATTCATATGCTCTTTCAATGCCACAGAACCCCTATCTAGTCTAGATTTGATGATTTTTGCAGTGACTATCTGTAGAGAGCTGTGATGTGCCGCGCCCTAAAGATGGCTCCGGTTTCCGCCTTCCACCAGCCCGACGGTGAGCGCTCTCGATGATAAACAAGTCCATATTTGGCTAAGATCGCTGATCTGGCTTGCTTCCGCATACGTGGGCCTCTAAGATAGCACCACTTGGCTTTACTTGATTGGCTGTTCATTTAGTATTTAGCCTGTGGGTTGGGTTTGCCCGGGCATTCGGAAGACTGTTTTCAAGGGACCTGAATAAACTTCTGGAGAAGAGCTTTTGTGAGTTGCGTCATCCTTGCTGGTCGAGGGGGACGCAACAAGTGGTGGCCCGTACGGGGACCCAAAAAAGACTCAGAACTCCTGCAGTCAGGGGCAGTGCGCTGGTAAGTTCCTGGGATAATTTGGGACAATAAAGTTTCACGGAGATAGCGAACATACAGTAAAGTTTTGTGGATAATAGCGAACATACGGTAAAGATTCGCGGAGATAGTGAACATACGGTAAAGTTTCGTGGGGAAGCTGCGAACCGAAAGTAAATTTTTAATCATGGGATTGTCTCAGTCACATCCAATTTTTCTGGCTCTTCAGGAGCTACTTTTAGCTAGGAATTTGAAACTTAAGAAGTCTACCCTAGAGAGATTTTTGAATGAATGTGATTCCGTGGCTCCGTGGTTTGCGGTGTCCGGGAATCTTACGGTATCCTGCTGGGACAAATTAGGCAGGGACATGGATTTTGCCTGGGAGCAAAGTACATTGCAGGGAGGAGCACAGCCTATTTGGAGATTTGTTCGGAGTTGTTTAGGAGATCAGAGATATTGCAAGGCAGTGGAAAAAGGACAAATGGCATTAGAACAGTTAAAAAAGTAGCGCTCGGTCAAATCTGGGAAAGATACTTTGGAAGAGGATAGCTCAGAGTCTAAAGAGGAACTTAAAATGTTAACAAAGAAAATGGAGAAGTCATCTTTGAGGAAGAGTTCTGACTGCACCCGGATAGAGCCCTCAGGTCCGGGGCCGCCTGTGCTGGTGCCGCCTTCATATAATGAGACTTCCCCTCTGAGTGATCCTAGTGGGCGGTCATTCTGTCCAAATGTCTGGAGGGAAGTGAGACATGAGCTGTACTACCCTGTCTTTCAGGATGGAGGGGGAAATCGTTATCATGAACCTCTCGATTTTAAGGTAATTAAAGCACTCGCTGAGTCTGTCCGCACTTATGGGATTAATGCTGCTTTCACTGTAGCTCAGGTGGAAGCTCTTAGTCGTTATTGCATGACTCCTAGTGACTGGATGAGCTTGGCACGTGCCTGCCTGTCCTCTGGGCAATATTTAGATTGAAAGGCTTTCTTGATTGAGTTTGCTAATGAACAAGCTGCTGCTAATCGTGCAGCAGGAAACTCAGCCTGGGATGTGGACATGCTTCTTGGGCAAGGTCGATATGCTCAACAACAAACTGGGTATCCTGCTCAGGTGTTTGAGCAAATCAATTTAATCGCAACCAGAGCTTGGAAATCATTGCCTAACAAAGGGGCAGTGAATGGCAATCTAACCAAGGTTATTCAGGATCCCCTGGAGCCTTTCTCAGACTTCGTGGCTATAATGGTTGAAGCAGCTGGAAGGGTATATGGAGACCCTGATTTGGCAATGCCCTTAATTAAACAACTTATATATGAGCAATGTACAAAGGAATGTAAAGCAGCTATCACCCCTTATAAGAACAAGGGGTTGGAAGCCTGGATGCCTCAGTGCAGACTGCCGCTACCTTGAATAATTTGTCAGCCAATGTAGCCATGGCCTTGGATGTATTGTGGTAGGTGGCCCAGATTGGCTGTGAGTGGAAAATGACTGGTTTGTGTGTGACTGCTGTACTATATCAAAATTATACTGTAGTTGCAAATTTGTCTAAGCAACTCTCTCAGTATCTTACAGGAAATTGGTCTGGCGAGTTTGATAAGCTGATGCAGAATCTGAGAACTGCCATCGTGCATGTGAATTCCACCCAGGTTGATGTCTCTGTTGCTGAAGGACTGTCAACATGGATAATCCGAGCCATGAATCATCTGAAGGAATGGGCAGGAATGGGTGCCCTAGGAGGCATGCTCTTCCTAGTCAGTTTCATTGCCCTATGGTGTATCTGTAAGATGAGGATTTCACAGAGGAGAAGCAATGCCATGCTGGTGCAAGCCTTTGCTGCCTTGGAGGCTAGACAGCCACGCTGGGCACCTTTTTGTAGAGGATCCACAGGAGAGGAAGGACCTTTTCCCTGGACTGGATGTCAGGAGCGCAGAGCAGTTTGGGTTCAACAAGATTATTTTTCCTTTAGCCCCATGATTAGTAATATAGTGAATAAGTCTTGTACAGGAATGCTTGATATATCTACTAGGGATCCTCAGTAGACTGCCACCAATCCTTTTGATTTGTGGCTTTTGTGTTGGGTAAATGGAAGTTGCATGGACTTGGGACCTGTCATTATGCTTGGGGGAGGAATTTATCAAAGAGGTAATTTTTCCCTAGGGTCCGCTACCGAATTGGATTTTTCTAGTGGTAGTGGCTCTGTTACTTGGAATTCTTCGTTTCATTCTTACCGTAATAAGATCTTTTCAGCCTCGCCAATGTGTCTCTGGCCTCTTTTTCTGTGGATTGTAAGTAATGGGAGTGCATCCTTGGGTGAAGAAAAGTTAGTATGCACTCCGGGCACATGTTTTTATGCCCTATACTGGAATGCCACAGCCTTTCCTGTGGCTGTGGTGACTAGAATGCCTCGATATGTACCAATTCCTGTAGAGGCCCCTAATACCATGATGCTATTTAGGTTTAAAAGAGATTTTGGCATCACTGCAGCTATTGTTACTGCCATCACTATTGCTGCTGTGGGGGCTACTGCCTCAGCTATTGCCTTGTCCAGTTCTATACAGACTGCCAATGCCCTGAATGACATCTCAGCCAATGTAGCACAGGCATTGGATACCCAGACCTCTATGAATTCTCATCTCAAAGGAGGTCTTATGATAGTTAATCAATGCATAGATTTAATACAAGAACAGATTGATTCTCTTTGGCAACTAGCACAATTGGCGTGTGAGTGGAAATTGCAAGGTTTGTGTGTTACTTCCGTGCAGTATCAAAATTTTACAAAGGCTGCTAATTTGTCTAGACAATTGTCAAAGTTCCTCTTACAGGATTGGTTGGCTAAATTTAAAAATAAGATGAGAGAGCTGAGAGCGACAATTGTCCACATCAACTCCACTCGGGTGGATCTGAGCCTGGCTACTGGTTTGACTTCCTGGATTCAGACGGCTATGGATCATCTTAAGGAGTGGGCGGGCATAGGCTCTTTGGCGATACTAATGATACTAGCCTCTCTGTTTGGCCTATGGTGCATCTACAAAATGAGAGCCACACAAAAGCGTAATGCAGCCATGATTATACAAGCCCTTGTCACCATTGAGGCGGGCCAGTCCCCTCAGGCATGGCTCGCTGCTGTGAAGTAAATCTTCACTAAGCATAGTCCCTGCCCACTGAGGTATTCGTTCCACAGATATTAGGGTCTGGCAAGTCAATGACGGAGTAGACGGGTAAGTCTCAGCCACCTAAGACAGGGCAGTCCCGGGTGGGGAGGCTGACCCAGAGACGGGCAAGATTTTGAGCACCGCCCTCCTACAGGCTCAGGCCCACCATGAGATCCCCAGATAGAGGGATTACGAAGCCTTTCCAGGGACTTATACCAACTTTAGAAAAAAAAATAAAAAAGGGGGAACTGTAGAGAGCTGCGATGTGCCGCGCCCTAAAGATGGCGCCGATTTCTACCTTCCACCAGCCTGACGGTGAGCGCTCTCGATGATAAACAAGTCCATATTTGGCTAAGATCGCTGATCTGGCTTGCTTCCGCATACGTGGGCCTCTAAGATAGCACCACTTGGCTTTACTTGATTGGCTGTTCATTTAGTATTTAGCCTGTGGGTTGGGTCTGCCCAGGCATTCGGAAGACTGTTTTCAAGGGACCTGAATAAACTGCTGGAGAAGAGCTTTTGTGAGTTGCATCATCCTTGCTGGTCGAGGGGGATGCGACAACTACCAAGGCTCAAATCTGTGGACCTCCACATAATTTCCCCATCCTATGCAAGAAGTAATTTGTCATATGAAGGGCAATCTATTTTACTCCCTCCTGTAGGGATACCCAGAAATAAAACCTTTTCCACTGAGCTTTGTGAAGAGTCTCTGCTAAAGTCCTAATAGGTAATGCTGCCTACCACACTGATGTTCAACCTAAATCAAGGCAATGTTTAACAAATTTTCTTTGTGTTCCACTCTATCTATTCTATACAGCCTTCTAGCAGTACAAAAGCCAAATGTCTCACAAGAGTCTTGCAAGAGATGTGGGGAAATGAAATATTTGGAGTTGCTTGGTTGAAAGCAATAAAACCAAAATCACAAACTTTAGGCAGTACAGTTCCTGCAAAATCACTAGAGAGACAGGTTCTGGCAACCACCAGGAATCTCAGGGAGTGGAGAATTGAAACTATGAAAGGGACCCTGCCATTGAATCAAAAGGGTGGAGGCACCATGGCTATCATTTCCATAAATGGAAGACCACCACTACAGAAGTACAAGTTGTGCTGAATCATTACTGTTATAAAGGAAATGATATCTCATCATCAATATCAATGGCTATCATCTCCTTTTACCCTCCCCCACATCTTTCCCCTCCTCCATCTCCTATTCTTCTTCTGTCCATTTCTCTCCGTACTTGTATACACATAATATATTGAATAGAAATTTAAAACTCTTAGAAGTTGAGGCTGAGTTGTTGCTCTGGTTTCCACAGAAACTAATAGAAGCACTTTCTGGCCCTTTAATACTCTTAGGTAGAAAGAAGTTTGTTTTTATAGGAACTTTTACAGGAGTTTATTCTCCAAACACTGAGACCAAATTCTGTGACCAAATAGAAGATCAAGCAAACAAAGCAATAAATGTGCCCCACCACAAGGAATGAGTTACAGACAGAAGGTGTGCTTGTGGGATACTGGATCACTCAAATCGAAGTCCTGTATAATTTAACAGTACTCTAGTCCTGACTGCATCTGAGTACCTGTCCCTTTAGTCTGTTTTTGCCAAGAGATGTTGGTAAACCAACACAAAATATGAGATTAACAGAGATGGCAGGTATTCTGTTTAACAGAATAACGGTGTACCAATTCAATGGACAGCATGTAACAATATGGAATACAAAGTGATTGTAGTAATAATATGTTGACATTCTATCCACTGCATAAATATTTTATATATTAATATAACTTCATATCAGAGTCACCTTATAAGGTAGATCTCTAAATGGTAGAGAAACTCAAAAGAAGAAGAAGAAGAAGAAGAAGAAGAAGAAGAAGAAGAAGAAGAAGAAGAAGAA
>CAJQZJ010033967.1:1819354-1853813 GCA_907164525.1 Lophiomys imhausi | reverse complement strand
TCTTCTTCTTCTTCTTCTTCTTCTTCTTCTTCTTCTTCTTCTTCTTCTTTTTCTTCTTCTTCTATACAATAAGCCCACTTTCGACAATCCCCAAGTCTAACCTCACCAGGTTATCTAATTCCTATCCTTGATAATTATTTGTTCATCCCCATAACCCTAGGGGGTGAAGATGGTTATCTCTCTCTCTCTCTCTCTCTCTCTCTCTGTGTGTGTGTGTGTGTGTGTGTGTGAGTCTGTCTGTCTGTCTCTCCCTCTGTCTCTCACCATATAACAGAGACCAGTATATGCAGACATTGAACTAATAATTAAAATGTCAGTAACCACTTATTATTATTAATGATAAAAGTATAGACTCCCATACTTCCACATGTTTGTTCAGATGCAACATCTCATCTCAGAAAGCAAGAAGCAAAGCCCCATTTTTCAGACTGCAAAGTTTGCTGGCCTTTGGATAACTCTATCTGATCTCTACGGAGCACTGCTCGCATTCCTTTGTACTACGCAGGATAGATGTTTTGCACAGACTGTTCAAATTCCAGGGCCTAACTGGCAACCCTAAAACTTAAGTGTCCGAGATTGTTTAAGGAACTTAACGTGCCTGTGGCTTCAGGGTCTCTCTAGTACTGGCCACAGCTATGTCTCTTTGTTTTGTAACTTTTATTTCTTTGTTCTACTAAAAGAAGACCAAACTGCCTGCAGCCAGGGTTGAGCATCTCTTTCTCGGTTGGGGGGGGGGGGGCTTCTGCCTCGTTGTTTGTAGGGGAAATAATCCAACATTATTGAAATGAAGGTCAGTCCCTTCTCTGTTTTCTCAGCTAGCCTCAAAGGCAAGGCGCTTGCACTCATCTTAGCCTTCCTAATACGCTGATGTGATGAGAAAGGATCCTCGGTCCTGAGAACACGTCTGCATGCTGGTCTCCAGAAAACCCAGACACCCTACAAAACCCTTCATGTCGGCTGCAAGCCCTAGCGATAAGGAAATTGATCTATCCTCTCGCCAGATTAATTATCATTGCTCTCTGTGGTTAAAGAGAAAACCTACTGCTTCCTAGTACTCAAATAAGAATAATCAGAAGAAAATAGAAAAAGATTTAGGAGCCATCGCAAAAGATTTCTTGAAGAAGACAAGGAACGGGAGACTTTAGACTAATCTCTACCCTCCTGCAGTACCAGGCTTTCATTAGCAAACCCACTCCCAGCCCTTAGGGACGACCCTCCGTGTTGCAGAAATGGCACCGTTAAATAATTAGAAGATGCAGTTTCTTCAAAGCAGTGCGTTAGCCCGTGAAATTCCTGCTGCATTATTAGTAATAGCAACAGGGTTTCTTCGAACATCCAGCGAACCTTTCACCCACGGAAGACTGAGGTGAGGAGCCTTGGCGAAATCCTGGCCTTGGCAAGAAAGAGAGAGCGGGAAGCTGAACCCGCGGCCTCCTAAGTCCTCCTTTCTCCAGGGATTCTTAGCATCCTGGAGCGAAAAGACCCTGCCAAAGCGAGGCTGGGTTGGGGCAAGAGGGAAGGATGTTCCTGCTGCCACCCACTTCCCTCGGCTCTGGGCTCTCCCTATAGCGCCTCTCCGAGAACAAGCTAAGCAAAGGGAGGGAGGCCGGCCGTGCGGCAGCAAAGGAGGCTTGGAGCGCTCAGAGAGCAGGCGCAGGCTTTCGGGGAAGGTTTGATTCTCAAAGTTAACACTGACCCTGGAAAGCTTCCTCCAGCCCAAGCTTGATCCCAGCCCGAGTCTGAACTGCTCGCAGACAAACCCCTGCACATCTGAGAGCATAGGGAGGGTGACTGGAGTCCCCCGAAGAGGCACAGGCTAGAGGGCTAGTGCGCACCACAGCCACTGTCCTCGGAGCCGCAATGGACAGACCCAGACCCACGCTACAAAGTGCGGCCAATCGCCGCTCCCCCCGCTCCCCTCCCGGCCACCAGCTCCCTTCTAGGCTTCCCCTGCACTCTCTACACCAGGACTGAGTCCTGCGGAGCTCTCTGCAGAGATGATGGAAGACCCCTCCCCCCCCTCAAACCCCTCAGAAAGAGATCTTGTCTGGAAAACAGGCACAGCGCGGGCGGGCCAGCACCACACAGGGGTCGACTTTCCCTAGAGACGTGATGGAAGCAGTCTGCTGGTCCAGAGCTCATCTCCTCAGTTCCTTGCCCCAACCCAAAGCAAGTCACTGAAACCTCGGTGCAACAACCACCCCCTTCCTGGTGGGGACAGCACATCAAAGACCCGGGAAGCGCACATCTGGCACCTCAAACCCCTGCTCTGCCCGAGCCCAACAGCTGGCTGCCTTCTCTTTTTCTCTGATTTTTAAAAACCAATACTCTTTTACACCCCCCCCCCCAAGCCTTCCCGCCTTGGCATTAGTGATCTCTTGCAGCCAACAGCCTCCCCCTTCCTCAGACGGTCTCTTCCCAAAACGATTCTTTCTCCTTTCTGCCTACTCCGAGAAGCCCCATTTAGACTGGCAGAGAGCCTCACCTGGGGCCCTTGCGGGTGGACGCGACCTCCAAGCCGGCGGTCCCTGGCACTGGGCGAGCGCAGCGGTGTCAGCCCGAGCCTTAGTCCGTGTCCCATTCACAAGTCGGCGGCGGCTGCGAGCGGCCCCCGCAGCATCTGCTCCTCGGCCCGCGAAGCTCCCCTCAGCTGGCGGCGGCCGCGGAATGAGCCGCGGAGCGCGCTAGTGGCAGGAATGAGAAACCAGGGGGGGGAGGTGGCGGGCAGGCGGGCGGGTAGGGGGAAGGAGGAGGGAGGCCGCCGCTGGGAGGGAGGGGAGGTGCGGAGAGGAACCGGGGCTGCTAGACTCGGAGAATTGGACCTGGAGGAGGCGACGGATGCCTACCCTTTCCGCACTCCTCCCCTCGGGGGCCAGCAGGATGCCAAACCCAGGAATAGGTGGCCGCCCCTCCTGCCCAGGGTCACAACGTCCATTCTCCTGTGGGGGCTCAGACACAGTCTGGAGCAACTGAAGTTGGGCTGCAGGGATACACAGCCAATCAGGAAAGGCGACGGGGGGAAGCAGGAGAGGGCTTGGGAGCCCCCATTTTTCTCTTTTGCTGAAATCCGCCCCAGCTGGACGAGCTAGGGCCTCGACCACCGGCCGGCAGAGGGTGGTTTGAGTGGAAGGCTTTGGTGGAGGGTGGTTTGGGTGGAAGGCTTTGCCGAAGTATGGGAGGCAATCGGGAATCAGGGAGCGCATTCCATTCTTTATCAATTAGCACTCCACCCTCTCCAAATCTCTCCACGTTGACCACTCCTGCCCAGCTCCCTCCCCCGCGAGTCTTCAGCACCCCATCACCATCACCTATCCTTGGCGAAATCTGCCTTCTGGGAGAGTAGACCCTAGAAGACCTGGAGACCCTAGAAAGGGGTATTCGGACTTGGAAAGAACTCAATCTGTTTTTTCTCAAATTTCTTCTACCCTATTTGCAAAGCCTTAGGGTCAGTCGCGCCAGGAGGGTTCCTTGGTTTCTGCTTCAGCGAGGTATAGGCAACACCCCTGTCCTGTAGTTTCACTTGTTGCCTCCCCAGTGAACACCGCAGGGCATCCACCTCCCTACCCCTACCCCCCAAGGCCCCAGAGAGAATGCCACTCGGCCAGAAGATGGGCTTATGTGAAAAAATACCTGCACCCTGGACTCAGTCTCCTGTTTATCTCTTTCCCACAAGGACCTACTACAACAAGGAAGGATACCCCACAACTCTTCAGGCCCACTCTAAGGTGCCTGGGCAGAAGGGATGAGTCCTGGGGGGGGGGGACTCTAGGGACTAGGCGGGGCCCTCTTGGTACCTAGAGCAGTGTGGGACCCGCGCTGTGAGCAGGGGACTAACGATCCTATCCATGTCTCAGTGAGGACCTTGGGCTAGGACAAGATTCCCGTCTGGAAGGTGGTGGAAAGAGCAGAGGTGGGTGGAGGATGAAAGAAAAATTTAAGGAGGGTCGCAGTGGCTTGGGAATGGAGACCCCAAGAAAAGAAAAACAAAAATACAAGGGAAAAAAAAAGCTGGGCGATGCAGCAGAAGGAGGAAGACTGAGAAGGGAGTTTTACCACGAACAAGAAGTTAAAAAGAAAGAGGCTACCGAAGACAGAGAACGCCAGAACCCAAATCGCACTGGGAGAGCTCTTGAGAACCTAGGCAGAGCTGATGTGGCTGAACCCCAGCACCAAAGCACTTAGCCACCAGCGCGGGGAACCCAGAACTCTCTCAGATACCTTGGTTCCCCTTGGGCTCCGGGAAATGTGATCAGGAACCATCTGGACTGTAGGAATATCTGCCCCGTGTTTGCAGTTTCCTCAGTATGCCCTGGTCCCTGTGCCACAGGGTGCCGCCCCTCACCCCCACCCCCATTCCCACTTACTATCTATCCTGCTGGGAAACGAAGCGTCTGTCACTCCGTGTGGACGTGTCCTTTAAACTGCCTACTCTTCTTCTGGGAAAAGGGGGCGCTAAGATTTCAGCTACCCACTTCACTTATTCCGCGGCTTCCCTCATTTCCGATCTTACCCAATGTTCCAAGCCTCCCACCGCCACAGCCTCAACACACTCCGGGTAGGAGCTGCGGAGCGCGGGGCCACCGAGTGCTTCTCCGGAGAGTGTTAGCTTTCTGCCTGTTTGTCTTGGTGCAGGCAGGGACTTGAATCCCTTCCTCCATGAGGCTAGATTTTGCTTTCTTCTTGATCTCTTTGGCCCTGTAGTTTCATATGAGGTCAGCTCTAAACCCTAAAACTTTGGGTACCGTCCAAACCACCACCGGAAGTCCCCACTATAAAAGAGCGCAGGGGCTGAACCTATGCGCTCCCACTTACAAGTGACTTTACTGGGAGGGAGGAGGGAAAACTGTCCTAGTAGCCCTTGTATTTACTCCAGTTTGACTCTGACTTGGCTATCAACCTGTGCCTGGGTTTTCGAATCCTTTCCTCATGGCATGAAGGGAGCAAAGAACATCTGCAGCTAACATCAATCTAGGCACTTGCTAGAGAAAGGCTCAGAACCTGTGATGACTAGCACACACCCGTGAGGAAAATCTTCTGAACTCCAGTTTGAGGTGTATCCTAGGCTGAGCCTGTTTACTTGTGATGAGACTTTAGCTGGGAATTGCCCTCCTCCTTTTTTTTTTTTTTCAGAATTCATCAAGTAACAGCGATTGTTCTTTAAAGTATCTGCTTCATGAATTACGTCATCGTCGAATTTTTTAAATGAAGCTAAATTTTGCTTGGTAGGTTTCAGCTGCCATTGCACACTTGAATTAGAGTTGTGCAGTAGATAGCAGAAGTAAACAGGCTTTGCACACAATTCTACAGCAACGATACTACTCAAAATTAAAGGACCCCTGTCATACCAAGACTGAAGTGAATGTTCATAGTTGCATTAGCTACAATGGCATACATATGAGAAACAAACCAAATGGCCATGGAGAGATGAGTTGGATACATAAAAGGTGATGTATCCATTCAATGGAATACTATTAAGCGGGAGAAAGGAAAGGGACACTGATGCTTGTTACGTAATAACGGAATTGCAATACCATAAATTGCAAAATTCCACTAATATGTAATGTCTAGAAAAGGCAAGCTTACAGATGCAGACAACAGATCCTTGTTGCCTGAGGTTGAGCTTACAAACAGGAATTAGCTATTATGGAGTGGGGATGAAAGCAGTGTCTGTTCAGAAATATTGTAAATAAAACAACAGTGATGGCTGTACAAATTTGCTAAAACATCTCAGACAATAATTAGCAAGCAAAAGCCTCTTCTTTCAGGGTGATTCTCAGGGAATTCTGTGACCTGCAACTAAACCCCATAGGGAGACCTTCTTACAAAGCATTTGAAGAGAGAAAATAAAATGAAAACTTTCTTTTCAAGTCTGGTTCTTATGGAAAGATAGGCATAGGTCAATTTGGCAAGTTCTGTTTTGGCAGCTGCCCTCAGGAGTCTTACACATGTTAAAGTGAGTTAAGTCCCCCCAACACACACACACACACACACACACACACACACACACACACACACATACATGCACACACACACACAAACACACACACACACATACATGCACACACACACACACACTTTAACTCTCATAAGTGATTACTTCCTAGGAACTGGGGTCAGGCTCCATGACATGCTAGACACACCTACACAGCTCAGAATGTGAATCTCAGTGGGGATTTTTTTCTGCGTTTAGGACTGTTAGGATCTGTCTTCGAAATCCATATTAAGCGCTTGGGTGGAATATGTGTGATTTCAGTTCAGTTTGTAAAGGGAAATGAATAAAAAGGAAAAAAAGAGAGATAACTCACCAAGTTCCACCATTAGCTACCAAGTTCTACTGCTTATCTTCCATGATTTTCCTGTTTTTCAAGGGTGGAAACTAGGGTTCAAGGTTGCTTGTGTCTTCCCACCCAAACCCAAAGGAAGTTCAAATACGCCTTCTCTAGTCTCTGTTTCTATCTGTGGAGCAGAGATGATAATTTCCTGTCTCTTCCTCATCAAAGGGAACCCTTTGATGTGTCTCTCCTCTGACTCTGAAGATAGCCAGGGCTTACATTGTTATTCTTTGTTTCCAATCAGAAGCTCCAGGCTTCCCAGATCGTCTAGAAACTTCTTATACTTTTAGACCTTTTGGTAAAAGGCCTTGAAAGTAAGAAAAAAAAAAATCCAAGCAGAGAGTGGATTTCCACAGATTGATTTAGCTTCCAAACATGCATTTTTTTCTAGGCAGAGAGGGCTCATGGAGAAAGATGGAATGAATCATTTTGAGTCAATTCGAAAGAAAGAAAGAAAACAAAACCTGTAAAGTCATGTGTCTTTCATCTGTGTCAGAATCCTCTCTCTGTCTCTGTGTGTCACATCTCTGGAAAGTCTTAAACAAACATCAGCTCATTCAGACCAAAGCAAGGATACCAGCACAGTCCAATTTGGTGACCTAGTGAGTTTATTGGGTTTACTTGCAGCAATGACTCAAAAAGATGTCTGTCACCAAAATCCCTGCCTAGCATGACTCATCAAAAAAACTTCAAAGCACCCTGCAGGACTTACAGTTATATCCAAGTGTCTCTTCCAGGCAGCCGGGCTTCTCTGAGACTATCTCCGAATAGTTTTTACAACTGATTATATAAACTTGGAAAAGGAGAAACTGAGTGAATCTAGTCAGTTTCCAGAGTTTCCTGAAATGATTGAATTGTTTCTTTCCTGAGCTTAATGAGTTGCCAAGAAGGGTAAAAGGCCTTTAAAGGTTTCTGCCAATGACAGAAGGTTATTTCAGAGAAAACTGGTACACAATAATCACTCAACGGTTAAATGATTTTTGAGCAGTCTGTCATCTATCCCCAAATAGGGATTCTAGATCTGTAAATTAAGACTATTGTCTGAACCCCAATTGCTGTGGAGACTGAGTGTCTACACATTCAGAAACAATAAATGCTTTTCCTGGAGCAGAGTCTCAACAAATACCTATCAGTTATTATTAATTGTTCGATTTGATTACTGTACCTTAGTTGATTTGGTTCAGAAGAGGCTATGTTATAATTATGGATTATAATTGTGAGAATCAGCAATATGAATCTCAGCCTAGAATATCATGGCTGTTGAAAGCTGTACTAACATGACAGTTTGCAGTGACATCAGGGACAAAAAGGCTCTGGGTGTATTCCTATGCCTGACACAAATTCCTCAAGTCACATTTGACAAGTCATTCCTATTCTCTGAGTGTTGGGCCCAGTAGCTGTGACTGAAAGTTTGTCCAAGCTGGGCTCTTGGGTGTAGGGGGACATGATTTTTTTTCCCAATATTTATTTACTCACGTTACATCTTGATGACAGCCTACTCCCACCTCCCCTCCAGGTGGTGGCACCCTCCCATCCTCTTCCCCCTCACCCTCCTCTCCACCTCCAATTGGAATTTGTGTCTGACATAGTTCATCACTTACATGAGGGCTAAAAGCTTCCTCTTGCACTGAGGCACAGCATAGCAGCCCAGCTAGGATAAAGTGTTCCACTAACTGACAAGGGAATAATGGAGTACTTTATAGAGACTGCCCCCCGCTCCCCTCCCCCACTTGCTAAGGGATCAGTGTGAAAACCAAGTTGTCTATCATCTATATGTGTATAGGAGGGCCTAGGTCTTAGTCTATGCTCTGTTTTGGGGTTTTTGTTTGTTTTTGTTAGTGTTTCAGTCTCTGTAAGCCATGGTAAGCCACTAGGGGTATATACTGGTTAGTGCTGTTGACCTTCACGTGAAACATCTCAGAGGTGCAATTCTATTTTCTGTCACTAGGAGCAAGCAGCTCACCACCTCACATAAAACTCAGGCTGCAGACTGCTTGTAGGAAATACCTCCTTCACAATTCTATCGGTAATATTTTAATCTCTCCCTTCTCACATACCCTAGATGGAAATGGTGATGCCCTTATGATTAATATCTACAACCACTTCTAGCAGCTAGCTCACTGTCTGATACATAAAAAAAAGAAAATAAACCGGTGAATATTTTTGAATGAGCTAATATTTCTGAGTGGATTCAAACCAGGGTATTAGCTAAATACAGTCATGCTAGTATAAAAGTATAAGTGGTCTCCATACTCAGTGGCTTAAAATAACACTTACGTAGTCTCCTATTTGTGAGTTGACTGGGGTTGTTTGGTCTAGAATGAGTTGGCCTATGAAAACTCGGTTTGTCTTTCTGAACTCATCCTTCCCAGATTTTGTGGGCCATATTCTCATAGTGAAGGAAACCATACAAGACATCATCATGTGGGAATATACAAACTTCTTGAGTCCTAAGGTCCAATACCAGAGACTCTCCTGACTTACTCTGTTGGCCAAAGCATACCACAGGATCAGATGGATAGTTAAACAAATGGAAAAATAGAATCTGATTTTTTTTTCTCAGTGGGAGAAACTTCAGAGATGAGTGAGGAGACATTTCTCTAGAATAGAGGTGAGTGTGGGATGTTAGAGCAGCTGATGCGTTCTCCAAGAGGAGGAAACCTGCCCCCATCATCCCTCCTTCAGAGCCATCTTGGGTTTTCAAGACCCATAGGTTCTGATAGACACAAATACAATTCTCTAAAATATTAGAGGAAAATGATCAGCCTTACTTCAAATCATTATAATTATGCCCTCCTTTCTTATTAAGGTTCATGATGGAAAGGGAGAAGATAAGTTGAAATAATAGTGTAATAGTAATAACCACTAGGTTTTATTCAGTCTGTTTTATATTCCAGAAGCATTTGCATATAAAACTAACAATCCTCAAAACACTCTTTCAAAGCCCATATTAGCATCCCTATTTTTCATATGACAGAACTGTGGGATGAAATTACATGCACTGACCAATTGACTACAGTTGGTAAGCAGGACTGTTGGGGCTCCAGGCTGCAGGTGTATGACTCCCAAGGTGTCTGTCACATTAGCCTGCCTTTCAATGGGGAACACTGAGAGGGTCTTTAGTCTTGATATGATGAAGTTGGAGAAGAAAGATAAATGAACTTTGTTCCCCATATTTCTAAGGCAGAGGAGGACATCTATCAGATCCTGAGGCACAGTGTTTCAAACATAAGCAAATTTAACTGAAGAGTAGATGATAAACGGGTGAAAAAGGTGGAGAGAGAAGAAAGAACAGCAGAAACAAAACAGAGGTATGAAGGTGACTCTGCATGTAATCAAGTTTGCCACCAAGCTTGGGAACCCAAGTTCAATCTCCTCAGACATGCATGGATGGCTAGAACCCTGACCTCTGCAGGCTTTACCTCTGACCTCCATGCAAATTCACACTCAAGAGTAAACACAGTACACACACACACACACACACACACACACACACACACACACACACAGACACACACACACTTTAAAAACTTTAAAATATAAACAGAGAAAGTATGACAGTGAGAAGGAAGCAGTAAGGGAGACCAAATGCACATGGGGGTGCATATGGAAATGGTCCTATTTCCATGCAGAAATCTGTGGATTTGAGGACATTGGATCACCTGACCTCTACAAGGATGCTAAGTAAAACAGTCTCACACAGGTCTCCTTTCCCTGTTAGGAAATCAGCAGTCTTTGTTTACCTTGCGGATTCGCCCTTGATCGTTGATGACCTATTCATCTCTTTGCTGTTCTTTGAGGAAAAGTAATTCAACTTCAAGACACTTGGATGTGTTGATTATACTTTATCTATCAAGGATTTCTTATCTCTATTAGGTTTTTTGGTGTGTGCTTACTCTTTCACTTTGCCCACTTACTGGGGATTCCCCTAACTCTCATCAGCATCAGTACCCACTCATCACTCCAAACACCACTGACCATCGTTTCCTATCCATTTTGATAAATTTATCCCTGCCCATAATGCGTATAAATAACACTGTGCAATTTATTGACTTATTTGTGTTCGTGTTCGTTGCCTCACCCTACTGGGATACAAGCTTCCAGGAGGGCAAAATACATATTCTTCCTTGTTCACTCCTATAACTTGAGCATTTAGCACAGTGCTGGGCATATGGTAGGCACTCAGTAAATATTTGTAGAATGAATTCATGAATAGCAAATGCATGAATAATGCTATCTGAATGAATGAGTCCTCAAGCCTAAAGCAGATGGATCATCTGCTGGAATCTAAACATGGTGCGAGTGTCCCTTATTTACAAAGTGAATTTTATGATGCCAGTTATTCACAATACAAAGAACCGAATCTTCAGTTTACCAACGGTTTCATTCAGACTCTAGTTAAAATACGTACCTCCTTTAGTGCTTTTTAAAAAGATAATCCAATTTACAAAATGATAGGATGCAGACAACTTTCCTAGAGTGTATGAATTTCCTAAAATTAAGTATACAGGTATGCATAATGACAGTTCTGCTGCTGTTTTTTGACTCCACTCTGTTTGCTGTTCAGACTTGGAAAGGGGTTTACTGAAACACCTCACATAAGGCTATTTCCATGCTCATATGTGCATACATTTACATCCTTTTTAAAAATCCTGAATAGAAGCATTTAAATGTGTTTGCTCTCCGGGAGAAGCATTGGAAATGTATTCAAGTTTGAGACTGGCTTGCTTTGCAAATAGCCTACAATTTGAACAACAGGGTCCCATAGAGATCCGTGCTCCAATTTTCATGACCTTTCTTTCACTCAGTACTGGGAAAGGAAAGGCAGAAATCATCCCTAATCTTCCTTCATGTTCTAAGCCTAGGGCAGTTGAATCTGCTCAGCCTTAACAGGTGAGTATTTCTACATTTGATCTAGCTGCCATACATGTCTCCCTTTCCCAGCTCACTTCCCTCTTTCTGGCTCAAGGGCTAATAATAGTAATGTTTCCTTGTAACACAAGGTGTACCAAAAACTGGCATAGATTTAGACTGAAGATGGCCTGAGGGTTTTCTTCTTGGACACAATATTCTAGAACAGTCTGTCTATTCTGAATGATAGTCACCTTAGTTCTGAGATGTAAAACATGAGTCAGTCCTCAATGCATAGGCTTCTGTGCTACTCATAAGATTAAAGAGCATCCAGAGAACTCCAGGCATGCTCAGCAAGCACTTCGTCAGTAAATCATGTCCAAGACAAGAGCAATATTTTAAAACTTATTATTTAGTGCATAAATATTTTTATTCAAACTCTTTCTATTATCTTCCAGGGCATTGTGGACACTTTATAGGTAAAGATGGAAAATTTCAAACACTGCATATTTTTACACAAAGTCAACCAATATCTGCTTTTAATTCAATCAGTGAATTATTA
Organism: Lophiomys imhausi; assembly: GCA_907164525.1. Lineage (NCBI taxonomy): Eukaryota > Metazoa > Chordata > Mammalia > Rodentia > Muridae > Lophiomys > Lophiomys imhausi. The sequence continues at coordinate 1,842,068 of CAJQZJ010033967.1, read as the reverse complement.
AATACTGTGCATTTGCTCTAGTCCTCTATGTAGAGTAACTGTGCACCTAATTTCCATGGCAAAGTTGATGAAGAAAGGCATTGGGCATTGTAGTGTACAGAAGACCTGAGATACATGCAGAACATAATGCTTTATGTGACAATAATAAATTGTGCAAGGACTTTTAGGTAAAATAGGATTTGATAAGTACTTGATAACATAAAAAGGGACCAATAAAGCTTATGCTTACTGAGCTTCAGTAGAGAATGCTGAGATACAGAACTCAGAGCTCTGTATCTTATGAAAAGAATCTCAATTTTTGTCAAAATGTAGTGGCACTTATTGGATAGGATTTGTTATTGTTCTTCTGTTGGTATACTACTAGGGACAGGCCACTTAAGCAGACGAGGGCCTGCAATTTCACTGAAGTGTCACAGCAGAGGAAATGATTTTGGATTTATTTTAAAAGTTAAATCAAGTCATCATGTTGGACTAGTAGCAGCAAGAACAAAACATATACCAGGAATAATTTTTGTATAACTAACTAAAGTAATTGGTAGTTAAAGGTGCACTTTGTTGCTTAGTAGAAAGATGGATGAAATATGGACCAATTTTCACTACAAGGGAATGATTATTGGGCATAGGCTTTCAAGCTTAGAGTTGTATGAGAGTATTTTGGATATGAGAGTGTTTAGAGAACTCCTCCTGGGTCAAGAAGACAGAAATTTCCCTGACATTTAATTAATTAAAGATACAAAGTCTTCATATTTGAGGCAAGAAACTTAGTTTCTGGACTTTGTATGATCCCACCTTTTCTCCCTGTTTCCTTTTCTTCTTCTTTTCTGAAATGTGAATGTTTGTCTCAAAGAAGTCAATATCCCAACTTTCCTCTAAAAGTCTATGATTACTGATTATGACCACCCCAGGGATGATATCTGTGGGAGCTCTTCTGAGAAACAAAGAAGGCTGTGACACAATATCATGATGGGAAACCACCAGAGATATTCAGGTAGCCCAGAGCTCTGTGTGGAAGTGCCTAATATCACCATACTGGCCTTTTGTCAATAGCTTGTTGATATTCACAGCATCCCAGGATCATCACCTGTGATCTTTCTTACTTAAGATGTTCATTCAATGCTCAGCCACATTTTATTCTCTCTATTTCTATCAGGAGTAGGGCAGACTCCCCTGACATAGAACAGGGGCGTGCAGATTGAACAGGCTCAGGCTTCAGCTCACTTTGTGCTTCTTTCTTTCAGACCCAGAAATCTCTGACTCTGCAGCTCTAAGATGTAATGTCTTCTGTACTTGCTTCTGAACGTTGTTACTTAAAGAAGAAAATTGGCTGTAGTTTGAACACCCTAAATTCTCAAGGAGTGCTTAACCCCACCCCACCCCACCCCACCCCACCCCGCTCTCCCCATTCTCTGTTCTTTCTTGCCTCCTTTCTGTGCCTACTATTATGCAGAATGGAAACATGAGGTGAGACAGTTTAGAAAAATATCCGCTTCTCCACAAAGATTCTCATTGACAATTCGGTCTCCTATATGTGTATCATCCCTTATGATGAAGGTATCACATATGCCTATGCAAAGATATATAAAAACCAGTTACTGTTAATACTTTATTGGTTTAATCTCAAACATGCAGACATTCAGGAGGTCTTGAATAATTTCTTCTTACCAAAAGGAATTATTGTCAAAAAGCTATTGAAAGTAGGAATTCTAGAAGAGGAATGAAAAGAAAGAAGGGGGTATGTCATGTGTCATGTCAGTTCTTCAAGAATAATTTTGGAGTGTAATACTCAGGACACATAGCAAAAGCAGTATTCACTGGCTGGTCCAAATTGCAGGGCTAGTTTTTCTCTATGCAACATGCAGTCATCACGGACTCCTCAGTGCCAGCAGCCTTTGGTTGACTAAGAAATGTTTATCAAAAGAAGCAACATTTGCCATGTGTGTTTGTATTCTGAAATACTATGTTCTTTTAGCTTTGCTTCCATCAACAGAGAGAGGGAGGGGGAACAACAACCAGGATGCCTAATTACCTTAAGTCAGATGACTCATGGAAGCAAAAGTTGGAAGATGTGTTACAAAATAATAAATCACCCGGATGAAACTGGAGGTGGCTGATGTATAAAGTGAAGCGAGACCTGCTTAAGTTAAAAGTTTGTATATTTGCCATAAGTCCTGGTAATAAAAATAAATAAATAACTAGACCAATGTATGAAAGAGGAATGATTTCAAAGCAGAAATGGAGCCAAAAATAACAACCAGTCCTCAGACAACACTGTTCCCCATCCTCAGGCCCAACACCCAGTAATTGCTTTCTCATGATAAACATCTTTGGCTTTGCTTTGCTAACAAGGTGACTTCAGGAGTATTTACGTATCACTGGGTCAATGCCTGTCTTCAATATCATGTCATAAGTGGAAAGCTTCCTGTGAAGCACGTGCAGCTACCTCGTAATCATGTCCTCTAAGGGAGAAGCAGAGCATTATCACACCCATTGTGCTGATGGAGGAAGTACAGGTGAGAAACTGTGTGCTTAGAGTTCAGGCATTGTGCAACTTGGGTATCGACACTGACACTGAACTGCCTTTCCCCAGAATTCCTTGATCTTTCCTAAAAGCAAACTGAGCAACATCATGGTAATGTCTTGTAAAGTGAAGACCTCTCATCTTATGGAATTATAATTGTAAATCTAGATGCAAGGAAACCTACTACTACAGTGTGTCTCCCTACAAAGATTCACAAGCTGTGTATTGCTACCTTTTCATACACAGTTTTTCTAGCTTAGAACAAACTTCTCTGTGGTGTTTGGGATCTCTCCTATCTATTCTCTAAAAATAGGTTCATATGTCTTAGCCTTAAGAACCATTGACCTGTTATGCATTTCTGTTCCTCCTTCTTAGAGCACCAACCAGAAAGGATTTAGCATCTGTCCTTTGTGTTTTAATCACCCTGTAGTTTAGAGATAGAGATCAAGAGCCATTGTTTTCAACATCTTTTCCCTCCAAAAGTCTTACTTCTTTAAGGGAGGGGATATGTTGATTTGTCCACAGTATCTATCATAGCCATGAAATGATACGCCACCTCAATATATGTGATGATAATATAATAATAGCTAATATGGTCAATTCTTACAATGGCCAGGTAAAATATGAATCTGGTTACAAGCAGATTCATTTGATTTTACTAACAAACATGTGGAATAAAAACTATGGACAAAGACAATTTCTTACAGGAGAAAGAAGAGAGGAGGCAGAAGAGACAGACACACACACACACTCACACACATACAAAGAGACAGAGAGTGACTGAGAGAGAGAAAGAGAGAGAGAGAGAGGCATGTACAATTTGCATTTATACTCTATAGGTCTGGATATTTTACGGACTCATGCGTCTGGTAGCTTGGTTACTTTCAAGACAAACTATTGGATGGTTTAATTTGTAGATTTTGATTCAATGCTCTTTTAATTTGGTATGGTCTGTGTTGAAGTTTTCAATCCTGGAATCATATTGAAATTCACAATACAGAAGTTTCTAGAATGTTAGGCAAATGGAAAATAATTTGAGGTGGTAGAGTGCCCAGAAGAGAATGCACTGGGGACATATGATCACTTTCTTCAAATTCCGAAAGGGTTGTCATGAAGAAGATCAATTCAATTCGTTTTTCTCAACCCCAGGGAGTAAAAACCAGGACTTCTTGGTGGAAGTTTCAGGGAGTGGGAAGTCCACACATGCTAAGGTGGGAGTCCTGGGAAGTTGTTTCTCTGCTGCAGGATCATTTGCTCCTCAGAATTCACAGTGTTTGCTTATTTTCATTACTCAGATGCAGACTTCATGTCCACTTGAGAGATCTGTCATACTTCATGGTGGACATCTGCTTTAATGTGGGGAGGGAAATAAAGGACTACCAGGACTTATTCTACATATAGATTTTAATTAGAAATTGTAACAAGTATGCCTAGAGAGCATAGGCTTGCACAAAAGGTCTTTTTCTTTCTTACTAATGTTCGTAAAAGGCCACCACTGCTATAGTTACAATTAATGGTCATGGAATAGAAAGTTGGCTGAGTAGTGACTATGTACTGGATATGTATTTCTTCCACTTGATAATTTTCATTTTGTAAAAGCTATGTATTTTAACTTGTACAACAACTCGTATAGCTGATGGTACAAATTTAATTTTTGCCACTGTAGGGAACTGAGGCTGGTGGAAATAAGGCCATTTGCTTGCCCATAGTTAGCCAGATAGCAGCATCAAAATATACATATGTTTGACTACCACATAAATTCTATTTCTGTTTTAGAGGGGGAAGTGGAAATAATAGGAAAGGAAAGAAGGAGGGGGCGGAAGGGAACGGAAAGGAGGGGAACAAGAAATAATAGGTTTGTAGTGAGAATTTTGGTTGCTTTAAAAAACACAGAAATATTATAAGAATTTGTTTTTATTTTAGCTCCAGGTATGGGGATTTGGGCTGCTTCTTCAGAAGCTGACTATGATTTGCATGATTTTGTCAACTGCAGATAGTTTCTGGGCGTATGTGATGTTTGGAATTCTGGGGATTTCCAGAGGGTATGTAAATGCTAGAGCCCTGGTAGGAGTGGTGAGTTGGTTGGCTGTTGGTTGATGTTGATCACAGTTGGTCATGGTTTATTAAGTAGTAACATGCAAAGAAGAAACAACAAGAAGAAGAAATAAGACATCCTGAAAGTGAAGATTAAACTTGCCCCAAGGAGCTGGACACCCTTATTCAGCAGTAAATAGTCTAATGATAACATTTCCCCTGCTCAAACCCCTAACTTAATTCAGGGATCCCTTTGCTTTCCTTTCCTTTCTATCCTTTCTTCTCACTTATCTAGTGTTAGAAGAATGAAAGTGAAGAAGAGAAGGGGTGGAGAAGAAGGGGTGGAAGAAAGATTAATTCACAAAGTAGCAAAGTTCAGTTACATAAGTTTGAGTCAGATTCTGAGAAAAGATTGTATTTGGTCCATAAAAATTTTCCAGTTTCTTACATATCTCACCAGTAGATATTTAATGGGGCAGGTGCACTTTCTGATGAGAGATTGATTTGTTTGGGTCTTTCTCCAATAAAACTATTTCATCCTCAAAGAAAGAGTTTCACAAATACATTGGAAGAGATCAACTCATGTACACGGCGATATAATTTCTCAAATAAGACATCCAAAGGGGCTTTAGTTTGGTAAGTTGGATAACTTGTGGAATAATTGGTTGGGCAAACATGGAAAGATGATTTGGAGATGCCATCAGTATCCAAACAATAATGAAATTAGTCAGCCTCAATACTGAAAAATAATAACAAAACAGAAGTAAAAGAAGGAAAGGAGGAAGGAAGGGAAAGAAGGAGGGAGGAAGAAAGGAAATGTTTGAACACAAATATTTAAAAATTCAAAATTGGCACGCTGATGCAGACAATTGATAAAATGTCTAGGAAGCATATCAAAAGTGCTTGTGTCTGTCTTTTCCATACAAGATGTCCTCTTTCCATGGCATTTTCTCTGCTCATTTTCCCTGAAGACCTAACATCATCATGAAACTTTTCCCTATTTCTCTGACTCATGTAGTTCTTGCTCAAGCTCCTGTGGAAGCTATCCCCAGTCCCTCAGTTACAAACTGAATCAGGTACTGCTGAATTTCCATCCTTATTTGCATATGCTCCTTCCCTGCACAGGTGGAAAGACATGCATGAGATGAGATGCAGTTCCTAGGGAAATGTTCACAAGGGGGGGTCCTTCAATGGCCTTTCCAGTGGAGCCTAACTCTACTCCTTGGAAACTGCAGTGAATTTTCAATGCCTGTCCTTCAGTTCTGCAGATCCAATAGTTCAGTCTTGTCTAAGTTCTTGAAGTAGTGACTGCTTTGCTCACTGACTATATTTTCCTAGCACTTGAGTTGTCTAAATGCTGAGAAGAAGTGATTTAGACAAAACATACTTACTATCTAAGTAACTGAAAGGCAACAAAGACATTCCTTCACTAGATAGTTTAAGAAAACCCCATTGCCTTTTGTGAGTAAGTAAGTAATATGCACAGTAGGTGTTGAGTATTACGGAAATGTTTGAATAGAGAAAGATGGGTTCCAAACTGCCTTTTGAGGCAAATATAGGATCAAAAGAACTTTTTTCCTTTGAATAAGTTGGAAAGAATGAAAAACAGGTAGGTGGAGTCAAGGTTTAAAAAAAGCTGCAGGAGTTAGAATGTTCTGCAGAACTTCAGAAAGATTCTCTTAATATACTGCTCAGAAAGTGATTACACAAGGGATACTGTCTAATATGAAACATTTCCACCAAGACCCAGTGTCAAATGACTCTTCTATATTTCTAATGACTACCTTAATTTAGTTGTAGGTTTGATAATGCTTCTTGGGTTTGAGCAGATGAAACATATACAGATGGACTGAAATATGAACCCAAATTGCCATAGGTGGAGGTTTTCCTTAAAAAACTCAATAGGAATTTACTGTATAGATTTAGTGACAGTGAAATGTGTGTGTGTGTGTGTGTGTGTGTGTGTGTGTGTGTGTGTGTGTAACTGTGTATATGTGTATGTTTGTGTTCATGTTTGGGAGTTCCATGAGAGCACTTCTTCTAATGACAGGTTTGAGAAGCTTCACAAATGGAGGAAAGATCCCCTAAGATGCAGAAGCCTCTGCCTCAAGGCCTCAACTGCAGGGACTTGGGAGTGTTTCCCCAGAGGATTGATGCAGTTGGATCTCTCAGTGTCTTCACCTCTCCTTTGATAGCCATGCTGTTCATCAAATAACTGAAGATGCAAAATTTTGCTCTAGCCAAATCTGTTCCTTGCTGAAGAGCTGGCCCTCTCTTTCTGCTGTCGTTTGGTATCTGTCACTAATTTTATGGTTTATACTTTCACATATTGTTGCTCTTATTCTGAATTCTGACAAGACAATAACAACTTATGGAAATCTCAACAGAGCAAACACAAAGAAAGAAATTTTTCTTCTCTCAAAGTTCTACATCCTTAAATTTCCTAACACAGTACATGGCACACACAATAAGTACCTGATTATTACATGAGGTCTCTCTGATCGAAGACTCTGTATTTTATTTGACACATTTCATACAACAAAAGTATTTTTCTTCTTCTATAGTCTAAAGTTAAATGCATTTTCTCAGGTTATAGTAAATTAAAAATTTGTAGTGGCTTAATCTGTCTTTCCCCAAACAAATTTGCAATGCTTGGCATTCTTTTTCCTTTTGTTTTTGTGTCACATATTATTATTCCATGTTGCATACTCAAAAGGAAAACCTACCAAAAACAGATTTTAAAAACTTAAGCATTTTATTATTATGTCATATAGCAATAAATCTTAAAGTTGAGGATTATACATTTTGACACAATCAACCATATAGATACATTAACATCTTGGCAAGGGATTTCTTTGCACATACAAATTCATCATTAGGAAATAGAATACTCATTTTTTGCTTGATTAATTACAGTATAAGCATAAATATAGAGTGTGTATTGGAGCATGCACTATTTGTAAAATGTAAAATTATGATTCATGGGTAAACTGAAGTTTCAACTCAAATATTTTATAGGAACCTCTTAGAATAACCATAAAAAATTCAAATATCTTCAACAATGGGAATCTATGTACTTACTATAAAAACAAATGCATCTTTAAAATGTTACTTAAAATTTAAGGTAATATGAGTTTCCCAAGATTTTCCAATCTGAATTCATCAATATGCAACTTTAGGTAGTATTCTTATAATTATAAACAAGAAATGATGATTAGCAAACAATAGAGACAGGACTACTACTTTTCAGAACTGTCTTTAACTAGACATACTAAGTAGTCTCCATGGTTACTTGATTTCATCCTTCCAGTGTCTTTAAAAAGTAGGTACTGTTTATCATCATCACCATCATCACGATCATCATCATCATTATTAAGGTAAACCATTCAAACTGGGCATGGAAGGGCATACCTGTAATCCTAATAGTCAATAGGCTGAGATATGAGATTGAGAATGCATGACCATCCTTGGCTACATAAAAAGACTCTGTCTTAAAAGAAGAAATCAAATAAGATACACATATCTCATCTGTATCACTTCATAAATTTTTGCAGCCTTGCGAGCATTTCTTCTCTTAGAAATAGATGCCAATTAGCAATAATTTCAAGCAAATCCTAGATTATATTAATGGTATACCAATAACATAATAAAGCCAGAACTTAAAGCTCATATTCACAGCCACACTGTACTAGGACTAAGAAGTCTTAGAAAATCTGTGAGCTACACACACAAACACACACACACTCACATAAGAAGACACACACAGTCATATACACAAAGATATATACACAGACATGGATGAAGAGATACACACATATACACACAGAAACACTTGATGAGGATGAACCTGATGGAACAAAGCTGACAATCAAGATGTTTTTCAAAATTTCTCATCATTCGACTATTCCAGCTTTGTAAGAGTTGGGATTCATACCCCATGCTAACATAGTAGACTGGTATGAGATTCCATCATCTTAATATTTTGCTCAGTTCCTTAGCCACTCTGAGAGCCACTATGTATTTACCAAGATAGGTTATGCAAAGTATGGTCACAAACTAGCCATGCAGTACCAGAAACCTAATACACCAGACTTTATTCTGACTCAGAGCTCTGGTGGATGAGCCTTGGGGGGCAATGTCTCCCTTTCAGGAACAATCCGAGGTATGCTGTCTTTGGCTTTCACATTGAAATATTTTTCCATTTTTCTCTGTAGTGCCTGTCCTTGTCTTCTTTTTGAGTAATAAAATACAAAGTTTGCATGGGAGGTGCCAGGCTGTCATGTGGTTACTGACATTCCTGGGTTGACATTTCACTCCTTGGAGTTGGAATGATGTAAGCTAGTCACAGCCAGAATTCCTAGAATTCCTACCTGAAACTGATGCAAGCTGGAGGCCAACTTTAGTGATTTCTAGGTGATCAGAAAACAAAGGTTTTGCTGAGCCTGGGTGCAGGCCTCCAAGTCTAGAACGGTCTGGAAGCTGAGTCTAGAAGATCTTAAGTTTAAGGTCAGCCTATGCTATCCAGTGAAGCCTCATCTTATAAAATAAAAATATTTAACAAGCAAATCAATCTTCCTTTCTTTCTTTCCTCCTTCTTCCTTTCATCTGTTCTTTTTCCTCATCCCTCTTTCAGTTTCTTTCTTCCCCTTTCGCCTTCCTTCTCTCCAAGCTTAACTACTAGCACTCATGAGCTGACTCTGAAACCAGATGGTCTGACTTCAGACCTCAGCTCTGTCACTTACCAGGAGTGTGAGTCAGTAAGTGACTTAACCTCTCTCAACCTAATTTCCTTCTGCCGAAAATAGGTGTAATTATAGTTTCTATCTCATGAGCCTGGCACAAGTTTTAAAAATGGTTATTCCCATAAGTGCTTAGCACAAAAACTGGCATACAGAAAGCAACCAATAAATGTTGTCTACTTTTTGTAATGAGATGTCTTTAAGACTGCTGAGCTGTCAATATCTAATAAAAAGAAACTCCTGATTTGCCTCACCCAGAGAAATGGATTTCACCATTATATTCTGAGAAGCCTTTCCCCTTGTCTTCAGTTAATCAATTTCAATTCATTTCCCCACCTTCTTGTTAAGCCAGTTTTGACCCTACCTTTCAGCTTAAATGATGATTTCATGAAAGCTAAAATGAAATTAGCAAAATGCTATTTTTCTATCAATGCCAGTCTAGCAGCTATAATAAGGTACTGAACAAGAGCTCTCATTTTTCCTACATGAACCTTCTATGTTAGCATGAAACAACAGGAGGATGTTAAATCATGCAACATAAACTTTCCTTTCTTAGAGTGGCAAGTGAGCTATTTTCAACTTTCTGTTGTGACACCATTTTTTAGGTTGTGTCAGCATGCCTATTATCAATTTACCTCTTTGCAAGCTGTGTGCATCTCCTGTAACAGTATTTATTGAGACCTCTTCCCCAACACTGTCTAGGCATTTCCCTGGATGCACTGGGTGAAATGCTAGCCTAGCATACTCATGTGAAAAGACGATTTCTTGCTCAAATACAAAAATACTGCAGGCTCTACCTAGTTAGACATCCACACTATCTGTTGCCACATCACTGTACATCAATTTGTGCTGTATATTTCCCTAGGCATTCTCAATGTCTGTTTAGCTGTGTTCTGCTGATCGCCTATAAAGCTAATTTGGCCAAAAATTTTATTTACACAAAAGGGGGTATTCCAAGGAATGATATGTTTGGCTGAATTGTGGTCTGTGTTGATGAGAACTTAGGCTGGAAGCTTTCTTGCCTCCTCTTCAGTCAGATGGTAATAACATAAGTACAGAATGATCTGATTTGATTGTATAAAGCCAGTTCAGAGTATGAACACAAAACATGCATCTTTCTGACAGGGGAGGCATGGGGAAAGTAGAGTGAGTAACTGAATCCAAGTGTTGCATCATTTAGGAAGTTATCAAAATCTTTATAACCAGGGAAAATGGCCTTAATGCAGTGGTAAGACCCTTGCCTGGTATTATTCACGAAGTCTTAATTTTAATTCCTAACAACATGTGTGTGTGTGTGACACACACACACACACACACACACACACACAGACTTTATTGTACACTTTCAAATATACCTCTATATAATTCTAATACACACTATATGTTTAAAAATCTTAGTATTGCTCTTAAAATGAAAGCTTTCTACTGGTTTATGACATTTTGAAACAATGATTAGAAAGTTATTTGCTTTACTTTCTGAATTTGGAGGAGTCACTTAAATTCTGACTGAAAAAGTGTTCCAACCTTGTACTTTCTCTCTGCAGTTGAATTCCAGCCCCCTTGCAGCTCCGGTGGAAAGGATGCCATTTATCTTGGGCTGAGGTTTTGAAAATAGCCAAGATTAAGAAGAAATGCAATCCTTGTCTCTATGGTGGCATTGTGCTCAGTAGCTAGAAGGTAGAAAACCTCCAAACCCATTATTAGACCAGTAAGGCCTTGTATGTTCATGAGCCAGAAGAGTACTCAGCAAAAGAGAAATTCAGACAAATATTACAAAATGGCACAACCTTGAAGGCATAAGGTAGAGTAGAATTATCCTGTCACAAAAGGGCCAACACTGCATAATTTCACATCTATGAAGTATCAGGTACAGTCAAACTTGTGGAAACAATCAGCAGGAATGGTAGTTTTCAGGGACTATGGGAGGAGTAGATGGGATATTATTGGTTAAGGGATACAGTTCTTTTGTTTCCCATGATACAAAGTTTAGGAAAGTGGATTCAGAACAATGCAAATATAGTAACACTGATCTATATAACAGTTAAAATGGTAAGTTCGTGTGTGTGTGTGTGTGTGTGTGTGTGTGTGTGTATCACCATGATTTAAATTTTTAAATGGAACAATTTTTAATAGAGAGGGATCAGAGACAGAAAATTACATAAAAAACAGAACCAGAAATACATTCATGCATACATATAAACATATGCACATAGCAACAATTAATGACAAGAGGCCATGAATTTGAAAGTGAACAAGAAGGGCTATGTAAGAGGGTTTGGAGTGAGAAAGGGAAGGGGGAAATGGTGTAATTTATTATAGTCTCAAAATTGAGAACAACTTTAACAATATTTTTATTTACTGACACACATTTATTAATACTTAACAATCACCTATAAAATACCTAAATATTATAACCTAAACCTTAATCATCTATAATCTATTTTAAAATACTTTATTCCCAAAAACACTCTAGTACCTATATAAAACCCTTAACACTATTTTAACTTTTTAAAAAAATATTAATACTCTTGCATAGGTCTGAGCAGGATGGCCTGGTTTATGGTTGTCCCATCAGGTATTTCAAGTTTAAAATCTGTTGCGCCTTATTTGCCAGTTCATAAGGCCAGTTTATTTCCACCACAAGGTTGTGGCCAGTTTATAAAGTCAGTCTGTTTCAACCGCCAAAGGAGGGTGGTCTTTTAAACTTCTCCAAGCACCTTCCAGACTCTGCTTGCCCCACACACTCTTGTACCTTGATGTGTTTTTCTCCAGCGTGACTTCTCAGGAATGAGGGCAGAGAGAGGACCTGAGACCACATGGTTCTTTGATTTTTATTTCATCCCATGTCGTGATTCTCAGCAGAGGGATTTCCAGTATTCTCGTTGCTGTGGTTATCAAATGTTTTTGTGGGCTTTCCCAAGTCACATCCCTACAACAGTGAGTCAGCGTGTTTCCAACTCGCTGTAGGATTGTAGGAGAAGGATCTCCCAGGATTCCCGTTGCTTCTCACGGCTAATGATGTCATCTGCATGGCTTGAGAAGTTTCTTAGCAATGTCTTTCAAGGTCATATCACCTGGCCATAACTGGCTCCACCCATATCAACAAGTAAATTGGATTTTGCCAATCCAAAATCCCTATGCTACTAGATGCTAAGTTGAAAGGCCTAACTTCTACCACAAGCAACAACAAAAGAACCATAAAATGGAATAGAACTAGGTCACTGAGATACAGAAGACAGAACACAGAGATTGTATAAAGTACCCAGTGAATTCCAGCCCCAGGACCTTGAACTGTTGTTAGAATCAGCTACACTAGACATGGGTCCAAAGCATCCACTCAAGTCCAGGAGCCTTCTCTGGCTTACCATGTTTTCCTTTGGCCACTTTCTAGGGAAAGGGTCCTTGAATGTAACATATATTTTGATTAAAGATCGTGTCAGTTAATGTACACATTCATAGTGCTGATGGACTGGCTAAGACATGCAGACCATTTTGGATGCTTTTATAGAAAAGCTAAGACTTATTTCTCTAATAACTCTTTCATCTGCACATCTAGTTTTTTTTTCCATTAGGAAAACCAAAATAGCTGTGGAATTGCTTTTTTCCTTTCCCAATAACAGACACTGCTGTGAGCTAGTCACTCTGGGATATATGGAAAATATAGTGTGAAACAATGAGACATTTTCTCTTCACGCCACACCTTTTTGGCAGAAGGACATTTTGTGACATCTCCTTCATGTTTCCAGGTCAGAGAACAGCTTCCCTTGTGTGAGCAGGACAGAGATAATTTATAACAACATATGCTGAGATAATGGACTGTGATCTCTTCTAGGGCAGATAGCATCTATAAATAATTTTAATAACTCACAAAGAGCCTTTTCCATAATAGGTTCTAAGTAACCATGTTTTTTTTTTTAATGTTTTCTTTCACTGAAATAGGCTAGATGGTTCTTTTCTGTTGATAAGTGGAAGAGGGTAGATGGTGAATATCAGTCAGGGTAGGTGAGATCAAGCTGTGATAAGAAACATTCTGCAAGTTCTTGTGACCTAAAAAATTAGAAGAACATTATTCATCGTACATGCCCTTTGCAGGTCAGTTGTATTTCTACGTCCTGTAGTCTTTACTATGGAATCAGTGATAACAGCCACTTTACTTTGGTTGTCATGACCCCTTGGTTCAGAATGATATGATAAACCAGGCTTCTTTCATTCATTAACTTCATATTATTTTGTCCACATTTCCTTGGCCCAAGAAATTCATAGGCCCCTCAAGTTCAATAGGATATGTTGCCCTTCAGAAAATCCTCCTGCAACTATTGCCTGAAAGGGTTGGTAAGAAGGATTAATTAGTAATTTGCATGTGATTGAAGAAAAAGAACGTGAGCTATGACCTCTATAGGTTTTCAAGAATTTTCTAGACCATTCCCATCCATCATTTGGTCTTGATCCCCAACTCTAGCACATCCACATTGCTCTTCTATTTGTCTTATGGGTAAAGAAACTGAGTCTAGTCTGACTTAGGAACCTCTCTCTGAGTTCACAGAGTCTGTAGTAGAGCTGATGCTTGAATCCATGTGCTCCTAATCCAGTGCCTTTCCCAGCACAGCATAGCAATTCTCAGACTCATGTGTGGATACCTATTATTGCAAATTACTTGAAATAATGGAACCCATTGTAGCCATCCATGGTAGTGCTGAGATGGTGGAGGCAGACAGATATATGAACTCATGCTGGCTAGCTAATCTAGTCACACTGGTAAACTTTAGAGTCAGTGAGAGACTATATATCTAAAAGTAAGGTAGACAGAGTAATTGAGGCAGACACCTGACATTGAGTTCTTGCCTCAATACACATATATTCATACATACAACCATACCCCATCCTGGACACACCACATACACACACACACACACACACACACACAAACATTCATGCATACATACACATGCACATACACACACGTGTGCACATACACACATGCACACACACAGAAAGAGAGAGGGGGAGGAAGAGTGATAAATATTAAAAAAAAATCAATAGAAGGAAAAGGGAGAGTTTTTTTTTCCTGGAGCATCACATGTAGGAATAAAATGCCTATTTCTATAAATGACTGCAATTGAAGAGTTAACAATAATAATCTCACCAAGAATACAAGATCTCACCAGGGAATGTGCTCATATCAGGGTCAAAAGTAGATCATGGGAAACCACCTTTTGGAAAGCTGTAAAATCAAAATAAGATAACTGAATGTGCCCTGCATTTGGTCCCCATTTTTGTTTTTGTTTGCTAAAGACATTACTAGAAGTAGTTAAAAGGAAGAGATGCATTGCTTGTCCTGATACTAATGGGTAAATGTAGAAACAAAAGTAAGTGCCCTGTCATGATTAAATAGGTGCGTAAGGAAAGGCTATCCTGATGTTGTGTAGTGGTTGAGATGTGTTTACTTGTCTGTTACTCAGCTTTGCAGTGCGGGAGAGTGAACCTAGGGTCTTGAACATGCCATGCAGTGTCATACCACTGCGATACATCTCAACCCTTTATGCTACTGTTAAAAGACAAATGTATGAAAAGCACAAACTAATGTGTGAGGGAAATTTGGAGTTCATGTTAAGTGAAATAATGCAATATAAAAATGGATATAAGGTTGGAGAGAGGGCACAGCAGGTAAAACCACTGGTCACAAAAACCTAATGACCTGAGCTCAATTTCTAGAACTCATGTAAAAAGACTGAAGCAATGGCAAACATCTGCAATCCCAGAATCCCTAAGGAGAGATGAAAGAGGAAATAGGAGAATAAACGATTCAACCCACTATCCATATAACAAAGGCATAGAAGTGGTGAGCAAATGCATGCCACCTAGTTAAAAATGCTTTTCATGTCTATTGGTATCATCCTTGCTCAGCTCATGTTTGGTTTCTCATGTTGATGACACAATAAGATATATTTGTCTGGATATAGCTTTCTGGATATAGCTCCAGACATTACTAGGAAATACAGTCTTATAGCAAACTCTTTGTTCTTCTAGTTCTTCTAAACTCTCTGTCCCTCTCCTCAAAGGCTCCCTGAACCTTGAGTATAGAAGTGTTTTGCCATGTACCCATTGGGACTGGGATCCACAACTCTGCATTTTGATTGGTTGTGGTTTTCCATAGTGGTCTGTCTATTGTTAAGAAGTTTCCTTGATGAGAATTGAAGACTACACTTATCCATGGGTGTAAGAATAAATGCTTAGATTGTTGTTAGAGACTATGATGGTTTAATAAAGTAGTTAACTATAGGCTGTTCTGCAATATTCATGATTTCACTAGCATGAGTTCTCAACACTACACAAAGAGCTGCCATCAACTAGCAAATGCTGAGAGCCCGAGAAATACTCTTTCCTAGGGAATATCAAACCAACTGGTTATCCAATACTAAATGGTCAATATTGTAAGTTCATATACAAGTAACATTACACAGACTGAGCAGGTTATATTCGTGTATGTGTGTGTGTGTGTGTGTGTGTGTGTGTGTGTGTGTGTGTGTGTGTGTGCACTTATACACATATTTGCATGCAGTAACAATTGAAAAGGAGGCCATGAATTTGTAAGAAAGAAGAAAGGGTATATGAGGAGGGTCTGGAGGTAGGAATGAAATGTCATTATATTATATTATAAACACTTAAAAAAAAACCTGTTTTGCAGAAAGGCGAATAGGAAATGGAAAGAGAGTGCTATGGAAGAGGAATGGTTGTGACAGGTTGAGCAAGAAAGCTTCTCTGAAAATATGCTTGAGCGAAGGCCTGAAGAAAGCAAAGGTGCTGTCTAGGCAGGCAACTGTGGACAGGAACTCAGGGAGAGAATGCACATTCAAAGGCTGTGGGGCACTTGAAACCTTCAGGAAATCAAGGAAGCAAAGATGATTTAGAGTACTCAAGTAATGTAAAATAACTTTACAAAGTATTGGACAGGAAGCAATTGGTGGCTAGGATAATCACATGGCCCCACAGTGGTTGTTGTAGACTTTTTTTCTTTTTTTTTTTTTTTAGTTTTGTTTCTTTGTTTGTTTTAACTGAAAGAGACAGTAAGATCGTCCTGAGCTAAGGTTATGCACAGTCCACTTCAAGAAGCCCTTTCGCTTGGTATAAAGAAAAGAGACTGGGAGTAGAGTAGGCAAGGCAGGAACTGCTGAGAAACAGCAGTGGTTTGGAATGGAAAATAGCCACACATAAAAATATGGGGGATGCTTGGGTTTCAAATATTTGAAAGCTGAAACTGATAGGATTTACTCTTGGATTTATATCATGGTGCTAAGCTTTGTGACTGAAAATTTCTAAAAATATGTCATCATTTTTCAAGAAAAGATAGTAGAAAGAGCAGCTTTGGTATCTGGAGGAGCAAGCCTAGGAGATTTGTTTGGAATGTGCCAGAATGAGATAACCTATAGACCGAGTATAGTTAAGTAGAAAAAAAATCTGGGATTCAATTGAAGGCACATCGTTATTTAGAGTCAGAGAGAAAGAAAGGAAATGGAAAAGTGATGATCAATGAGGTGGGATAAAAACTAATTGTGTGTTGTTCCCAGGAAAAGAGAGGTGTTTGAAGATGGAGAGGATCAATACCAATTACCTCTGATGCAATCTGTATGATGAGGACTAATGAATGACCAAACGGTTGGGTAACAGGCTACTGACAGGGTGAAAGCCCAATATTAGTTAGTGAGGGAGAAGTTAGGGCAGCATCTTAGACCTAGGATGACATTCTGGAGATGAAGGGCAGTAGCAGAAGTATCGGGTAAAGGGAGGGCTTTAGTACAATGGGAAATATTACAGTGATTTTGGATGAGAAAGGAATGGTACAGGAACAAAAGGAAACTGAGAATTTAGGAAATATGGTAGGTATCAGAATTGGAAAAGATGTCCTTAAATAGAAGAGAGAGGAGGGCTCACAGCACAACAAAGAAATTGGCTACAAAAAAAAGTGACTTCATTTATCACAGGAGTAAGTGAAGATACAGCAAGTGGACACACATGCAGGAACTTGGTTATATTTGGGGATGGACGCAGGTGAAACATCTCTTCTCATATAGCCTCTATTTTCTGAGTGAATTAAGAGAAATTATATTTTCTTTCCCAAGCCAGGTGGGAATAAATCATAGAGCCCTCTGATTTCTGTGTTCCTAAATGTATTCTTTCTGTGACCCTGCAATGTTTCTGCCTGACCTTCACAGTAAAAAAAAAAAAAAAAAAAAAAAAATCTAAACCTCATCTACACTTTAGGCATCCTCACTTAGTGTTAATATCCAGAAGAGTGATTAATTTTAATTTATTATCCATTATGCTAGAATCGTTTTTATGGTCCAGAGGTATCCATTCAAATTTTTGACTTATAATCGCAATCCCTTAGCCAGTTTCTCTAAGCTCAAAATTAACAATAACAACTTAATCACCATGGCAAGCATTTTCAATCAATATTAGTAGGACTACCTAACAAATAAGTAAATTCAAGATCAGTAAGATTAAGATACTTCATCCCTACTGTATACTCTACTACCAGCACGGTTCCTATTGCTAAGTATTTGGAGAATGGAGATCTAGCACCTTGCTTACGAATTTTATTACTTAGCTTGCCTTTCAGTTATAACAGATAAAAACAATCCATCAAAAAGGATTTTGTCTAGTATATTTCTATTTCAAGTTCAGGGGTGGTTTATTCGATGTTGAAACATTGTGTCAATGGACTATATCTTACAGACTTACATCTCGCCACGTTTAACTTATATCTTGTCTAAATGTGGCAGCCTAGTATATGGAAGCATCTCTCTTCAGAGACAGAACTGAGTGATTTTTTTATTTGTTTGTTTGATTGTTACTCTTGAAGTGAGGAGAACCTTCACATAAAATACCCCAGGTTCAGACGATAAACTCAGGTAAACTATATACTAACCAAAACACCCTGCATCATTCAACTAGTGAAATGAAGGCAACTCTCTGTTTGACATAGGAAGAACCAGAACATGCAGCCAGGATGGGCTCCATCTACCTTGAGGCACAGTGACTCAGAGAATACTTGTCAGGAAATCTAGGAAGAAAGGGAAAGGGAAAGGTGGAAATCAAGAAACCAATTTCCTCTATGTCCAAGTGGAGAGATTATGGCTGTGACTTACATGACAAAGTATGAAGCCCAGATTCTTTTCTTGAGAAAGAGTTATTTTGATCATTTTCTCTTCTTTACTTTTTTCCTCTCTTTCTACCCCAACTTCTCTTTGAACCAATGCCTACTAGATGAAACTTAATTCTTCATAGAAAATCTTGTTATCTAATAAAATACTTAGTCACAGTTATAAAGGATAAGTCTGGGGTTATCTCTTTTTCAGAGCTCTATCTGACCTTCATTGACAATTATTTCATCTATTCATTAAGGAATGTACTCTAAAACACTATTGATTTGCTTCCAAAGGTTAAAATGAGATACCAAAAGGCTAAGAAATACATTTTCAGCCCTATCATTACCTAAGGATAGATTCTATATCAAACAGATGAAAAATAGCCTATCCATGGTCAAAGTCATGTATGTTTTAAAAGAAAAATAAATTCCTTTTGGATGAGAATCACTCCAGACACTTCACAAAGAAAACAAAGGCATCAAAATGACCCCAGGCTCCTTATGAGCAACACCTTTTCAATTTGTTCATTGAATGTTCAATGACTCTGAACATTCCTGAACCTCTGGGCAGACTCACTCAGCTTAGGCCACACTCCTCTTGAAGTTTCACAGATTGTCTGCTGAGTTGCAAGGAATTAGCATGAGGTTTGAAGTCTTCTCTTGTCCCTTATGGAATAACTTCTCTGTTTCTTAATTACTTGGCCTCCCCATTCTACGTCCTGTGTTAGTGTTTTGAAAACTACTTTGCAGAATGATGACTACTTTATACTTTTTAAATTTACATTTATTTGTCTTTTCTTCTCACAAAAAAATAAGCCTCAAGACAGTAGACTTTATTTCCTATTTTGTCCCTTGTTACATAACAATTACCCAGAATAATGTCTAGGATATATGATGCAATCAGTTTCTTAAGTAAATGGGAAAATTGTCATCCTCACATCCAAGAAGCTCCTAATCTAATGAGAGTCATGCACAGAAACCAACCCATAAATGAAGCTCCGATTAAGCAACTCAATGGCTATCCACCCTACAATTAAGTAAGGACCACAGTACCACACCCATAAGACTAAATATGCCCAATGCAACTGGACATTTTGAGGTCCAATCCAAGTATCACCAATTCAACCAGATTAGTTCAAAAGGCTTTTTAAACTTGCTAATCCTCAACTCAAGCCCTCTGTCACTGAGTTGGATTTAATGTTGTTTCAAAGGATTGCTTGACTAATTTCTGAAAATCCATTAACACAATGGCAAGCATATATGTGTGTGTGATTTTATTGTTATGAAAGAAAAGATGAGGTTTTGTGGGGGCACAGATGGCTCTGACTTGGAAGGATAGGACAACAAAGAGAATCTAGGTCTAAAACACAGATATCCTTTAGAAATTTATTCCTCACCAAGAAATGGATGAAGTGCATGTAAAAGTTTTAGGTCCTTAAATTTTTCATGTATAGAGTGACATACCATTGTTCTCCTTCATCTGATCATCAATCCATTCTAAAATTCGAGTGACTGGTACAGGAAGGAACTGCTGTCTGTGAGCTAACATCCTAGTGGGCAGGGTGACCAATGAAGTACTTTTTGATTTATGTCCCATGGTAATTTCACTACTGTATCACATGATAGTGAGTAATGCCAGAGAAGTGAGAAGTTTGAAGTTGTAATTCAGTTTGAGTACATTATACAATCAAACTTAACAAATTTAACTTTGCTGACACTTATTATATAGATGATTACAAAACAACCTTTCTATATGATTTTGGTTTTTTAAATTTCAAAGTGGAGACTATGATGCATTTCACAGCTTAATTTTTCTTGCATAATAGATAAGAAGACCATAATTTGCACAGAGTAGGTAGGCAGAGAAGAATAGAGTTTAAAATTATGACCATAGAATTTTGTGTGTGTATGAGCAAATAGTATATACAAAGTTTGTCAAAGAAAGAAAAAATGCACTATGCTTAATAACAATTATTTTGGAAATGAATCATTACTGTTTTATATTGGCTCTACTTTCATCCATGTTAAATGAATGACTACTGAATTAAAAGGTGACATTTAGCTATTTCCTTAAAAATTATGTGAATTCCCAGGCTTTAATACATTTCCTAAGCTCATGTTTTCATATAGACAACTTTGCTACTCTAATGTTTTATAAAATTAAATTTGTTCTCTGCTTTGTTACAATGCTTAGCAAGTTAATAAGTTGATAAATCATAATTAACTACAACTTTCTGTTCTGTTGCCCTTCTGAATTGCTTACTTTTTTCCTTTTTCTGCTTTCAAAAATTTCCTTGTATAATTTACCACATGCACTCTTTATTAATAAAAGCTGATAAACTCTACTTCAAGGTATAGGCTTCAGTGGAAGTGAGTAACTATGACACAAGTGGCACATATATCAATATGAGAATGTCAAAGGCATGTACATGTGTGCATATGTACATGTGTGCATATGGGGTGCTTTCCTGCCTTCCACTTTGGCACCATTTTTTGTTTGGTTTCCATTATTAATATTATTATTATTATTATTATTTAGATATCTTTTACTAGCGTTCCATGTTACTGTGTACAATACTCCAAACACTGAATCTAGTCTTCCATCAAGGATTTCTTATTTCTTACAAAAGGGTGGGGTGTCAAATAAAGTATAATGAGTTTTCAAACACTTCAGTAAAGCTTGAATATGTTCAAAGAGAGAGTCAGAAGGCCTCCTTCATTAGAGTTTCACTTAGGGAGTGTGGGTGAACTGCATTAGAATGCAAAAACGTAAGGGACAAAAAGAATTCCCACAAATGCCTTTCTTCACGTATCACACTATACACATCTCCCCTAGTGGATTATTTAGAAGGGGGTGATATTTTTCTTGCTGTTCAGTGAATTCCTTATAGTGCTTGGAACACATGAATGATATATTTACAGAAATATAACCCAAAGTGTTATCATTGCTTAAGTGACAATGCCTATTTTAAAATAATTTAACATATCAGAGAATATTAATGAGCTTAACACATCATTTTTAGACATTCCAGTCAGCTCTTTTGATTTTTTTTTTAATTTAGCCTTCCTTTCTGGTCCTTTACCTTTCCCTCCTTTCACCTTCTTTCTATCCTTTTTATGTTCCTAAAACATTCATCTTTGTATTCTTCCCTAACTTATACCTTTGATTTACCTTGCATTGATGGTTGTTTGCTATTTTCTTTATTCCTTTTGAAATACTCTTATTTCCAATCTAATAAATAGCTTAAGGGTGTGGTTTAGGGGGTACTCTTAGACATTCTTTCATATGGATGAAGAAGGTCCATTGCATTATGTTGTGCTACAAAATTGTTTTTGAACTTCAGTCATTTTTGACAATCAAGGATTGCTCTCATCTTGTCTACTTTATCATCACTTGCTGTTATTTCTATGACAAAATTCAAAATGAGAGGAAGTTTTCTACTGGAAACATTGTCAATTTTGTATCAATGGGGCTATGTACTTTAAGACCACATAACGACAAAAGACATATTTAAGAGATAGGAGATAAGGTTCAGTGTTAGTGTACTTGCCTAACACGTGGAAGGATCTAAATTTGACTCCCAGCACCAGGAAAAAAATAAATATCTGCTTAATGTGGAGGTACATACAAATCCTATGTATATCAGATGTACAAATAAGAAGATAATGAGCCCAAATACTTACTTTCCCAAGTAGGCACAATTTGATCTTTGTTTATTTGTCTGTTTTTTGTTTTGTCTTTTGAGACAGGGATTCTCTATGTATCTTTGGCTGCCCTGGACTCACTTTGTACACCAGGCTGTGTAGCACAATTTGAAAGTCTCTACTATTAAATATAGGAAGCAGAAAGTTTGACAAGCTAGCAGACAGTATTTTTTAAAGCATTTATCAAAAATAAAAAATATCCTGGTCCTCATTTAGTAGTCTAGTCATTTCTTCAACAAGGATAAAGCAATGAGGCCAGAAAGATGGCTCAGTAGCTGGCTCGGTGGGTAAAGGCACATTACTGCCCAGCCTAACAACCTGAGTTTGATTCCAGAAACCCAACTGGTAGAGAGAGTAGATTCTCAGAAGTTGTCCCCTGACTTTGACATGTACACCGTGGCTTGCACCTATCCCACAGACTTATGCACCGCACAAATTAAGTACATAGAAAAAAATTAAGTGTAGCAGGACAAGTTTTATTTAAGGTATGGTTGCAATAAGTACCCTTGCTGACAATCTTTGGCTGAGAAGAAGAAGAAGAAGAAGAAGAAGAAGAAGAAGAAGAAGAAGAAG
>CAJQZJ010033967.1:1772874-1816765 GCA_907164525.1 Lophiomys imhausi | reverse complement strand
ACAAAAAAAAAAAAAAAAAAAAAAAAAAAAAAAAAAAAAAAAAAAAACAAAAGCAAAACCAAAAAACAGTCCACAGTCCACCCTAGAGAGTATTGGGAATATTTATTGAGCCCTGAAGAAATTTTTCTTAGGTAGATGTGATTTGTCATACTAGCTGTAGCAGTTTCAATTATTTAAAGAAGAAAAAATAAAAAAGGGATGCCTATCAAACAATTATTCAAACCTACACATTCACAAGAAAAATAAAATGATTGTTATGAAAAATTTACATATACAAATTTGAAAGTTCATTTCTAAATTCTGCTATGATTTATATACCCACATTTTGATCATTTAAATTATGTATTAAGCACATGTTTTAAAAATATTTCTCGTTATACTATGCTTTACACAACAATGTGTTATGCTTCTCGCTGGGATCTCGTTAATAATGTGTATTTATAGGACACATTCAAATGTATTGAGACATGTAGCTGCATTTATTGATAACAAATGAAATAAATGGAACATCTGCGAGTCAGATTTTAATTTGCTATTACCTGAAACTTAATAAAACCTTAAAGCCTGATTTATAAATTCATCAAGATGCTAGAAATGAAAAATTTTTAAACGATAGGAGAGAAGGAAAATTAATTATCTGCATCTTTTCTAGTCTGAAGCTTGGTTTCCTAAAGACTTCAAAATTAATATGACATTGCAGTGACCTCCAGTACAAAGACGATCAGAATCATGCCCAGATAACCTATCATAAATATATATATATATATATACATATATATATATATGCATATATATCCTTTGAAATTGACTATGATAGCTTCCAGGCAGCACGTGGAGGTGAGACAAAAGAGAGATTAGCAGAGAATAAATGCTTAAGCACAAAGAATGTTAATTATAGTATTATTTAAAACACCATATTATAGAATCTCAATGAATCCTAATGAATCCAAGGATTTACTTGAGCCTAACAATAGCTAAGTACTTCTTAAAATGAAATCAAGAGAGATTAGGACAAAAGAGAAAAATATAAAGGTCCATCTGGAGCTTGAAAGTCAGGGAATAAAGAAACCTTATGTGTCGTGTCGGGTCAATGGAAACCTTGAGAATTTATTCTAATTTCACCAACATATTAAACCCTCTCCAAAGCTGGGTTTTTGTTTCATAGTCAAGTCTCCACCCCATGGCAATATTTTCTCAGCCCCTAGCTCTGAAGTTTGTTATTTAGTTCTTTTTTCTAAAGAAATGGAGACTTAAAAGCATATTTCATTTTCAATCTACTATTTCATGGTTCTTACCTTGATAATCATTACTTCTCCTTATTGCAAAACATTTTCTTTTTTTTTTTTTAAGGCATGCATACTGGATGGCTGTATTCATATGCAAAATCTTTCCTGAATGATAGCATGCTTCCCAAGTCTGGATTGAATGATTGATAGGGTTCATTGATGAGTAAGGTTCCTGGTTTCATACCCACTTAGGCCAGAGGCAGGCAGCATAAGCCAAGTGGAGAATTGATAAATTACTCAGGTATTTTTTCCATATTAGTACTGAAGGCTCACAACCTTAAATAGGTCTGAGGACAAAGACAAAATACAGATGTAATTCCAAATCCAAATCAAATTCATAGTCTCGGTCCCCTCATGTGTCACTTTAATTTCCACACCTGTAAAATGTGAATACACTGTTTCATTGGAGCACTGTCAAATGAGTGCCAATTGTGTTACCTCACCTTCATGAATGAATGAGTTTACAAGCAAATCAATACCAGAGGCAACTTGTCCCTAGGCCAGAGGCAGCAAGAGCTATCCTACTTTGAGGGTCACAGTACATAATGTTGTCTCTCCAGAAGGGACTAGGAGTATAACAGCATAGGCTGGGCCTGAAAGAGGACTATTATTGCCTTCCTAGGGCATGGAGTTTTCTTCTCTGAGTTTTGCTATTTTTCAATTCTTGAAATACTTCTTAATAGAGAGTGCCTAGAACACATCATAGTAAAACTATCTTCCTGCTGTTTTTTCCTATTAATTATCCTAAGCTGCCCTTCACTACACATCTAGTTAATCTCCCTGTTACCATTGCTGCTTCCTCTAACTTTCCTACTAAGTGAAGCAAAGCCACATTCCAGGATTGGCCAGAGAGAGACTATGGAAGTCACACCAGCTTATCCTAGAACCATCATCTTATTTTCCTTTCCTCATAAATAAGATATAAATGTGAGGGTGCAGTCCAGTTTGGCTATGTTTCTACACATTTCTCTTTCTCTCACCAAACTTACTCCTGATATCCTCATGTTGTGAGTAAAGTAGAAGTCTCCATTCCTTCTTTGTGAGTGAGTGATCACAAATCAGGAACAGCCATCATAGGAATTAGGGTGAAACATTCTTCCCCTATTTGCAAGGCAAAGTTTAAAATAGCATGCCTTTAAAAATATGTATTTTTAAATGTATGTGTATGTGTGTGTGAATGTGCTTCCCATATGTGCACGTGCCTACTTAGGTCAGAAGTACATTAGATCCCCTGGAGCTAGAGTTATAGGTAGTTGTGTCCCGCTCAACATGCACACTGAGAACAGATCTTAGTAGTGAAAATAAAAAGACATCAAAGTACTATCAGGCCTTGTTGGGAAGAAGAGTTTCAGAAGGAGATTCATGGGTGAGAACAATGTGACTGGAAATAATCAAAATTCTTATATCCTTATATAAAATTGCCAAAGAGTTAAAAAAAATTTAAAAATATGGCCATGACTATTTTCCTTGCTTTTTTACAAACTTCAAAGGGGAGTCCATCTTGCAGCTTTATCCCTGCTATTCAACAATTGGTATTTTCCATTTGAGGACCAAGACTGTGGATGTTGTCTTTCAGCACACTGTAAGCTCTATATCTTCCTACTTTGCTTACTTTGTTTCCCAGTGTGGTATGTCTCCCCATCTCTCCCCACTAGCACCTTTCTCCAGCCTCAGCTCATGTCCTCTTCTTTGTAAGACAGCCTGTGTTTGTTTGCTTTGGAGCACATCTGATAAAATTGCCCATATGTGACCCAGATCTGAACCCTATCCGGGCACCTTCATCCTCCATGGCCTCATTGAGTTTGTTTATGTTTAAGAATTATTTTTCCCATGGCACTGATAATCTTGGAATCTTATCCAGTTTTGTATCTCTAATGTCCAACTCTAGGTTTGGTGATTAGAAAGTATCAGGTACAAATATTTGTGGAATAAATGAACAGAAGTGCATTTCATTTCCCAAATTTTCTGTCATCTGTCTCAGAACAACCCTTTCAGACACTCTAAAAAAATGATTTTCATTGTCTCAGATTTTGCAGTAACTCAGACTTCCTGTCTCTAAAACTTATTAATCATAATAACTTTGAAATAATTTCTCTGTGCAAATATTCAGGGTCTCATCCATAACTAAGTGAAATACAGACTCAAATAATCAATCATTATTTTCTGAACCAAAAACCCTGTAATTAAGGAGTCTATCAATGTGCCAACAACTTGTGGGTTTAGAAATTAATTTTTGTTTGTTAAAGGACTTCAAACATAATGTAATATGGGCCCATTGTGAAATGAGTTAATAAATTGTTCATCTCATAATTTGTTCCTTTTTTTGAATTCTGTTAGAAAGTAAAAAAGTCTTGTGTTTTTATTCCTGTAAATTTTTGACAAGACGTGCATCTTCTCTTGCAAAGTCAGTAGAATTGTCATTCTATTAAATTGTAAAATGTGTAGAAGTGGGAAGTGAACACATGAATACTCCTGCCATGTGAAACCAATAGGTTATATTTCATTTAGTCTTCTGCTGAGTTCATTCACTGATTAAATGTGTACTGAATGAATACCTTCAGTGTGTTGTGGACTCTTCGCTGTTATTTTAAGTATGATACAAGCTGTCGTTCAGAAATTCACTCTTGGGCTCATTTAGCAATTGGCAGCACCTGAATCAGAAACCAGATCTGTTCTGTGATACTTTTGGTCTGTGTTGTTGACATAAAATCCATAGCTCTTGTCTTAAAAGGGGATAGTTTATTCCACATCTATTTTGAGTTACCATGGCTCAGGAACACATATGTAGATTCCATGCTCCAATATGGAAGCAGTTGCATGAAGTTTTTATAGTTTTATATGTCAAATAAAGTCATAAATCAAAGCAAGTTTAAAATACATTGGTGGGTACACGAGACAAGTGGGTACAAGATGGGAGCTTATCTATAGGTCCAAGATGGTATTCTTGGCTTTTGGCTTGGTGGAAGCTTGAAGTCTGATAAGATAATGGATTCTAAAAAGGGATTTATCTTTAGTCACAAGATGCTAGTTCTTAAACAGAGGTGGGTAAGGAATGGCTGTTCTGGGGGGCTGGAACTAGCCCAAAACAAGGTAATTAGCCTCTAAGACTGCAACATTTCCATCTCTCCACTGTACTGAAATTATAATCAATCTTCAGTCTCTGCAGACACACCTTCTTGTCAGGAGTTTTTGTTAAAAATATGGATTTGAACCTGTGTCTCTAACTCAGCATATTGTTTGATGTCTTTTCTTTGAAAGTAACTTGAAGAAAAGACTAGAGAGGAAATCATTTATACTAAAACACACTAAAGTATTTGTGAGCTGAAACACTACTTAATGGCCATCTTATCTAACTCTTATTTGAATAGTGTATCCATTGATGGTCTTCTCCCATCCATTCTTAGTCCTCTAACTGATCTTCATGGAACATTAACTCTACGAAACACAACCATGCATAATAGTTAAAAACATTAAATAAGATGGATATGCATGTACATGTTCATGGCAATCATTTTTTTTTTCTTAGAGTGATTGCAGGGCATAAAATTGTATTGAAATCCCCTGATCTGTCTTAAAGTCAGAGTTTCTTCAATGAAGTCACAGTGAAGACTGAGGGCTGTGATGCTGGAGCAGTGGAAGATACCTTCATAATTCAGGTTGACAGAAAAAAAGAAGAGTAGAGAACAGCAGCTATCGAGCAGAGTGACCCAGTAGTCAGGGTTAGTTAGGTGCTTCTTTATAGCCCCTCTGCTTATGAATCGACCTACTCAGCTGTGGCTACTTATGGGGTGAGTTGCTGGTGGGATTTCCTAGACTCCCACTCCCTGAAGCGACAATCTATTCTTTAGTGATGTTCTGGATACTCTTTGATAACAGGATGATGATTGCTGAGAAAATCATTTTGCATTTGTTTTTAAGGAGAGGGTGTTTCCCTTACAATGCTGCTTTCCATGAAGCAAAACGAATGAGGCTGGCAGCCCAATGAGGAAAGTCCATGCACTGGGTAAAAAGGGCTCTAATAAGAAAGAGTGACTAGCATAAATGTCCTGAGAGGCTTCACCCAGCCAGAGATGGAAACACATACAGAAAATGACAGTCAAACATTTGGTGGAGCTCGGGGAATCCTGTGGAAGACGGGGGATGAAGGACTGAAGGAACCAGAGAGGTCAACGACACCACAAAAAGACCTACAAAGTCAACTAACCTGCGCCCATAAGGGTTTACAGACATTGAACTACCAACTAAAGAGAATTCATGGGATGGACCTAAGCTTTCTGCATATATGTAACAGATAGATGTGCAGCTTGGTTTTCATGTAGGTCCGCTAGCAACTGGAGCAGGGACTGTCTGTGGCTCTGTTACCTGCCATTGGATCCCTTTCCCCTAACTGGGCTGCCATGTCTAGCCTGAATATGAGATGTGCTTAGTCCTACTTCATCTTGATTTGCCAACGTGGACTGATATACATGTGAGTCATCTCCTTCTCTGAGGAGAAAGGGTTGGGGAAACAAGGCGAAGGAAGTTGAGAGGCAGGGACTGAGAGGAAAGGAGGAAGGGAAAGCTGTGATCAGGATGTAAAAGAGAAAACTAATTAATGGAAAGATGTACAAATTAAAGAAAACAAAAGAAAGAGTGAGAGACTGAATTAAGGTCTGGGTTGGAAGGAATGAGGGATAGGAATTTACAAACGAAAGTATATCAAAAGAGTGGGCAAGGACAGAGAAAACATCTCTCTATAACATTGCCCCAACATTGATGGTAGTTGTCAGTAGGTTTCATAGTTCCCTGATATTCAGGGAGATAAAAATTTGTAAGTGGAATAAAATCAAGTCTCTTATGGGTTGTCATACATATGCCATATGAGATAAGGCAGTAAGCTATATGGAGACATTATTCCAATAGTCTTCATTCATTTTATTATCAAATTAAAAAATTTTACTATGTGTTAAGCCTTGGAGTGATGTTTATGACTATTTTTTTTTTTTTGGTACACATTTTACTGTTGTTGGGTGTAGCTTCAAAAGGCAATCGCAGCTACAACTCACAAACTCTGTTGCCTCTTAGTGGAACACTTGGGCTACCATACCAGGCACCAGTACAAGAGAAAGCTCTTAGCACTCATGTGACTGATGAACTGAGGGAGGTTGATATGTAGGGTCTCTCCTCATCTGAGGAGAAGGATAGGATGGAGATGAGGAAAAGGAGAGAAGGTGGGACCTGGAGTGGAGGAGGGAAGAGACTTTGAATGAGATGTAACTTGAAAAAATAAATAAAAATTTTTTTTTTAAAGATTTATTTATTATGTATACAGTGTTCTGTCTGCAGGTATATCTGCAGGCCAGAAGAGGGCACCAGATTTCATTACGGATGGTTGTGAGCCACCATGTGGTTGCTGGGAATTGAACTCATGACCTCTGGAAGAGCAGCCAGTGCTCTTAACCGCTGAGCCATCTCTCCAGCCCCGAAAAAATAAATAAAATGTTTAAAGGGCAATCTCTTCAAGTGTTTGATGGGTATAAGTGTTGCCTGATTACTAACTCATAATAGGAGTCAAGATCAGACCAAGCTAGTTAAGACACTTTGCTTTCCAGAATTATCTTTGGATGAAATCGGTATTTTGCCTGACAATGCCAGATGTTTCTATTTCTCATTTAATCTTCACATCATTTCTCTCCATGACAGCCAGATTTATCTTGCAAAGCTCATTTGCATTTTAGAAATCAAGGTTTTACTTCCAATTATAAAAGTAAGATATGTCCATAATGGAAAAATAAGAAATTATAGAAAATTCTCAGCTAAGAGCAAAACCTTTATTTCCCTATTGCAACATGTCTGAGTGTATTTTTTTCCTTTGTTGCTGTTTAAAAATATAGCAGACTGGATATGGAGAGATATCTCAGTAGTTGAGAGCATTGGTTGCTCTTCCAGAGGACTCAGGATCAATTCCCAGCACTCACATAGCAGCTCATAGCTGTCTGTGGCTCCAGTTCTAGGGTATCTGGCACCCTCACACAGGCATACATACAGGCAAAATACCAATGCACATAAAATAAATAAACCTTAAAAATATAACTGACTAGTTAATGTACTGTAGTAATATTACTATAATGTACTATTCTTTCACTTTCTAATTTTGTCTTTCAAATATCTGACTGGAAATATATTTTATTTTCCAAAAATGACAAATAATATATTTTGTTAGGTAGAAATTATTCTTTTAAACCATGTATATGTGGCAGAGTAACTAAACTTAGTTAATTGGCATACATAAATAACCCTTTTTATATACACACATTTAAAAATGATTCGGTATAACAATGATAGTACCCACATCATTTCTAGTCTGCCAGAAAATATTCTATACAATAGAACTTGCTAACTTTTCAACATTTACATCAAACTTATGGAATGGAATATTTCTGATTGTGAAATTATCTTCATTTTACAGATGAGAGAATCAAATCAATAAGAGTATAAAGAAATTCCCTGCGTCTGCCATTTTCTTGAAAGAAGACCAACACGAAGAACCCAAACAACCCATCTGAAGAATTAATCTCTTCCACAGACCTCCAGCAAATGAGCAACATTCTCTGAACTGCTAAGGCATAATGTATGCCTATATTGAGTCGTTTATTATGAAAGTAAAATACATAGGTTTCCAAATGTCACACAATTCTGCAATAAGATCCACAGAAATCAATACACCTTTGCCACCCTGGTATCTTCTGCTTAGACGCTTCTCTTAAATCCCTTAATAATTTTTATGAGTTGTTTGAAGCATTTGCCTTTCTATGAGTAAGTAACACACTCATTATTTTTCATTATCTATAACCTGTACTGACTTGCTATCACAAAATGGTATTTATTTGATACCTGATGCCCTGTGCCAAACACTCCTGTTCTTCTCTTCTCTTCCTCCCCACACCTTCCCTCTCTCTTTTCATTTCTTTTTCTATCCTTCTCCCTTTACTCATGTCTTTCCAAATTACTAAAATGCACATAATTCTTTATATTAATAAAAATTCATGGTTTAATATGTTTAGTCATATATGAGACCATTGTACATAAATGGTCATTTTGATAATTATATTACATTTCTTGAAACAATTGTGATAATTGTATTTCTATCACAAATCTGATATATCACATATAAGCTATTATAATTTTTAGGGAAGTCCAGTCTATTGTTTTTATCTCCTTACCACTGTGACATTCCTCAAATCTATGGCTGAACTTCAAATCTACCTTTCTGAAGCATCCTGTCTCTTTTATTCAAGAATCTACTGCTCTCAGGCCTGCTTGCTAGTGTATTTGAGGTATATCTTCACACCATCCTGGGCACTTGTTCTGTGCAATGAGGATCCCATCTGTTTCTTAGTCTTCATCTTTCTTGTCTTATTCTATCCTGTACATTTTCCTGCACATATGATCTGCTATAACTTCTTCAGACGGGATACATGCAGATAATATTTTCTGACTTATGTGCCTAAAAATATCTTTTAACTGTAATATTTAGTTGTTGATTTGTCTATATATGGAACATTAGTTTGGAAGTTGTTTCAGCCTGTGATATTAGAAAGGACTTCTTTTTATTTAAATTTTAACTGAATAGTAGTATGTGGATGATTTACTGTTATTTTTAATTGTGTATGTGGTGTGTGTGTATGTTTACATGCAGGTATCTGCAGAAACAAGAAGAGAATGTCAGATCCTATGTACTGGAGTTGTAGGCAGTTGTGATTTTCCAGTCATGAGTACTGGGAAATGAACTCTCCTCTTCTGAAACATTGAAACATTTCTTACATCATAATATACTGCCTTGGTATTCCATCTTCTTTTTGTACACCCCCACCTGTATTCTTATATTCTGAGAGTTGATTATGACATTTGTAATTTTTTTCTTGTGAACATTCATTGTACCTTTTGATATGGAGCACATTCATTTTAATTAATAAAATGGTCTATTAAATAATTTTTCACTATTTTGTTATATTTCTATGAATATCACATAGCGCATCAATTATTAACATTAAGAACTGGCAAAGAATCTCTAATTCTATCTTCTCTTACCCTTTTCTTTGTGGCCTCAACTCTTTCAAGTGTTGTAATTTTACGTATGTTATGGCACTTTCAATATAAAATACTTTTCTCATTTATGAGCATTCTTGTAGCATTTGGTTCTTGTTTCAATCTAAAACAAATTCCTCACTAACAGTATTCTTGTTAGTTTTCAGCATCTCTTATCCTATATGTGTGACCATGTATCTGGCCTCTGTAATTCTCCTTAAACTTCCAGAAACATTTATAGTCATTGACTTTTATTTCACACTTAGGAGTTGTTTTCCTACTCTGTGCTACTTCAAGGTATTAAAACAGTTTGCCCCTTAGTGTTTAACTATGATGTTAGAGAATTTGTAAGATGATCAGAGACAAACACCTGTGTTCAATGACTAATTTTTAGTTGCAATTTACAACAAGTGATGGTAGAGATCATTTTTATAAAGAAAAAACCGAAGATATAGAAAACCATCCCTCATGATGTTAACCTAGTACATTGAATTAGTTGTTCTTCCAAAGAAATTATAGACACTGGCTGTAAACTTGGTTTCCTTTTGCTGTAGTACATTTTCAGTTTAGATTTATTTATTTTATTTTAACAGTATGAGAGTTTGGCCCGCCTGTATGTACGTACATCACGTGCCTGCTGCTGCCCATTGAGATATCCAGAAGAGGATGTCTGATACCTTGAAACTGGAGACATTGTGTGGTAT
Organism: Lophiomys imhausi; assembly: GCA_907164525.1. NCBI lineage: Eukaryota > Metazoa > Chordata > Mammalia > Rodentia > Muridae > Lophiomys > Lophiomys imhausi. Next base: position 1,806,708 of record CAJQZJ010033967.1, on the reverse strand, counting down.
TGGAACTGAATCCAGGTCCTCTGCAAGAGCAATAAATGCTCATAAGCATTGAATCATCATTCCAGGCCCTTTAGCAAAGCCAATCTATATTTATGTCTTTTATGTTCAAATCTCTAAAATCTGAAGAAAAATGTATGTGATTTCCACATAGTAATGCATACATCTTAAATGTATTTTCAATTCATTTCCCTGCAATGTAAATAATTTAAAACTCATATGTGAATGATTTAATGGCTTCAGGAGGTAAAGACATCTGGGTGGCTGTCACCATTAAATGTCTTTGCCCATACTTTAAAAAAACACGGAGACTGGCGTTAAACTCCCTATGAATGAGCTGTGTTATCATTTCTGATGTATGCCTGGATGCTTAGGTCAGAATGAGAATATGACAAGATCTTTAGCAGTTTCTCCTGCCACAGAAATATTTAGCAAACATTCTTTTCTGGAGTCTTTCTAACCCAAAGTTAGGATTCCTCTGTGCAACAGCTTTGGGAGCCCAATATGATGAACTAGGTTCAAGAAGATGTGAATGTAGATTCTTTAGCCTCCTCCTGCACATGTTATTGAGACTGCATGGCATTCTATCTTCATATATGTAAATGGGGTCACCAAGCCATTAGCAGATGTATAAAGATAAATGAATGAAAAGAATGGAGTAGGTACTGAGCTGCTGGGTTGGGAGAAGACTTCACTGTTTCTTTGTTTACATTTATTTGCTCTCTTGTTAACTTTTACTTTTCACCTTATTTTTTTATTTCTACCAGTTTATTATACAATGTTTCAAACATATTGCAAAATTGAAAGCATTTTACAGTGAACAGCCACATACCTCCCATCTACCTTCTATTACTACTATCTTACTATTTTTATTTTAAACTCACTTATCTGTCCATCTACCAAGCAAATATTTTTTTAAATATTTCAAAGTAAACTGCAGGTAATTGTATCCATCTCCTCACTGCTTCAGCATACTTATTTACCATTTACAGACTTAACTATTTACAATGCTTCCTTCCATACAAAATTTCGCACAAAAATATTTATGTTCAATTTCTATGCAAGATATAAATGCAAAATTTCAAAGTATAAGTTCATTAAGCTTTGGCAAAACATTGGATTCCTTGCCTTTTGTTTTCTACCAAATCTGTGTACTTATTTAAATTGGTAGAATTTATAACATATATCCCCATGCTACGTGTTAAAGATGACACATTAAAAAGACATAAGATAGAAGAAGACAATAGTTAATGGTCATGGAGAATCTGTCACCAAAAGCATTTACCACTAAAGGAACACATGAAAAATAACCACAAATTACAAAAAAAGAGAAAATCACATGTTTATTAAAAAATAAATTGTGTTTTATAGATTGAGCAACATGAGAATATACTTTTATAGCACGAAAAGGTAAGAAAACTTTTTGTTTAATATAGAACTTCATATATTAACTATATTCAGTCAGTGAATGTCTAATTCTGTGGCAAGGAGCTTAAGAGAAACCTGCACACACTCAGGTTTTCATGCCTGCTCCTAAAGTAACAAACTGACAAGTCACATTCAGCCTGCTTAGATTCACTGATAAACTGCTAAAATTCAACTTTAATATATGTTTCCTTTCTGAATATCTGAAGTTCTTTGGAAAATTTAAAAAAATTGACATCACATTTGTTCTTAAACTTCTTAATATAAATATGTTTGAGGAATATAATGGTGCAGTGCTTTGAAAATGCAGAAGAATCCCTATGCAAAGGGCTTCACTGTTTAAGTCATACTAACAGAGTATTTTCTCTAAATTAGAAAAACATTGAAGAATGTCAGGATTCAAGACAAAGCCTTAAAATAGGAAAAGGAAAGAAAAGAAGAAAAGACACACCTCGTAAATTTGAGAATACATTGTTATGGTGTGACATGGCCTAACTCTTGTCACTGTTCATTTACTCATTGACTCAACATGGTGGCAAAACCTGAAAACTGAAAACAGGGCTGTGTGTATGTGTGCCCCTGTGAAGTACGTTGTTTTCCTTATTACCATTCCTGGTTCAGATCTCAATCAAGTCACATTCGCTGCTTGGTCTTAAAATACCAACACTTCAGCCATTTATACCTAGAGGTTTTCACTGATAAATATTCATGTTTTCATTTTATCAAAAAACATTTACTATGTGTTTTCTATTAATAGAACTAGTATTTTTACAATAATGATTATCATATTGCTCTGCTGGCAATACATAAAGGTACTGATTTTAAGGAAGACATTAAATTTGGGTCATTTCTGACTATTTTCTTTAATTATGAAGATGTAACATAGTCTCTGGTATATAATATGGTTGCATCATTTTTTTTCTTTCTTTCGCTGATACCTATTTTCCGGGATGTGAGTATTTAATTAGCTCAGAGAACAAGACAAATTATTTATCACAAAGCTTTCTAGGATAGTTATTTAGGATTGAGAAGGATAGATGGAACTGGGACTGTACATCAATAGTAGAGCCTAATATTGTGCAACACTTTGTGGTTGATCCTTATCACTAAAAAGGAAAAGAAAAGAAAGAAAATGGGAGGAGGAAAAGGAAAAGAACCAGGGTGAGGAGAAATATTACTAACATGGAAACAAAACTCCGTAAGTAATCCTCTAACAAGTTCATGAATAGTGGGTTTTGCAAGAAACCAAATCAAAGTTAAGAAATAGAAATAAATAGACCAGAGTGCAATGCATTTGAATTTAAAAAGATTAATCTAATATTTTCTTTCCAACCAAAGTTCTAGATTCAACATTATTTTCTTATTCTTGACATTTCAACAGAAGGAACAAAGGAAGGACTCCAACACCATTGGTCAGCTAGTATTTTCATTGAACACTCATCATAAATCTGCCAATGCCTTCATTTCTGACATCTAATTGTCCAATAATGTCCACACACCAGGTCAACTTTATCTGACTCAAGCATTGCTCATACATAAGAACAATAGTTATCCTGCTGAGACAAGAGAAAACATGATGGTTTCTAGTAGGAGAGCATTTGAGAAGTGAAGGAAAAAACAGGAACAGGTGCCAAACAGTAAATGACTTTGCCAATGTTGACACCAATACATCTAGGGAATCATATAGAGCTATGAACTAGTGGCTGATCTTTTTCCAAACAGGGGAGGAAAAAGACAGGAGATTCCTAAGCACTGTTCAAGTCACCTCTGCCAGCGAAAAGCCTTCTGATTTTTTGTTAGACTGATTTTTTTATATAATTTATTTTTTATTTCTTCAAGTTACATCTCAATCACAATCCCCTCCCTATTCTCCCCTCCTGTCCCACCCTCCCACCCTCCTCCCCCTCAACCCCCATCCTCTACCTTTTTTTTTTTTTTTTTTAGTTTAAGGTATATCTTTTTCCCCCCCAACAGCTCCCCATTTCAGTCCAACAAATGGTTCTTTCTCTTATAGCAATAACTACAATACAAAACAACAGAAATAAATAGGCCACAATTATGAGAGTTATATGGCTTAGCATACATTCCCAATGTCCAGTCCATATGTATTTGGCACCTGACTTTAACATTCTACTATCTAACCATCTCCATGAGTTTAAAGTTCTATATCTAACTCAGCTTTCATACTAACTTTCACCACAATTTTAAAAACATCTTCTTAGATACAAAACACCCTCTTGATTCCTAAACAACTCAAAATTTAACTATGAGACTCTAGCTATCTAGTCTTCAACCACCTCAGAGACCTGAGAGGGATAAATATATCTGATTATATAGGAAGTGCAGGGCCCGTAGCTTCCAAAACTAAGAAATGACATACCAGTGGCTACCTGGACAGTTCCCATTTTCTCTCCATACATTACAGCATCAATCAGTCTTCAGCCATTTGGCCCCGTTTCTCTGACAGACATTGATTGTAGCACAGGAATTATGAAGGACTTACCTACCCTGTCTTGGTAGAGCTAGGCTGTCGACTTACCTGCTTCCAAGTTTTGTCCTTTTTGGACAGTATTCTGTATTTTAAAGCATCTAAATTTCCTTTGAAATAGAATCAGTTATTGTGGTAGACCACCCAAGTACCCATTTAAAAGTAAAAGAGCTTTTACCTACCTACTGAGAATGCCTTTCAGTACCAGCCCTCAACAGTCAGGCATCTCTGAGAAATCCCTTGGCTAGAGGGAACTGTCTTTTCCCACTGAATTAATGCATAGTCAGTGTCTAGTTGGCCTATGATTATGAAGACCTATATTCTCACTCCATTTGATATGGCTGCAACAGGCCACCAATTCTCCTTAGCAAGTCATTTGAATCTTCTCTTGAGCTTCACTTTTCCATCTTCCAAATTCTTCCTTTCTTGTCCTTCCATAGCTGGAATCCTGGAGTAAATTTCCAAAGCATTAATTTTCATCTTGGGTAGGCAACAACAACAACAACAAAAAAGTTGCACAGGGGAGCTTCATGTGTACTACTGATACCCTTGGTCACATCACATTCAAGCACAAAGTGAATTGGCATTTAATAAGAGAAAGTGAAATCCACATTAACAAAATATTCACTCAGAGATAATTCACAAACAGGAATGCCAGTGAATCAGCTTATCAAGATAAGGATACTTCCTTTACTTCATTTAATGTATAATTTAATAACAGGGCATCAGCCATCCATAGGAAACCCTTAATGAAGCATAACATTGATTCTGTCACTGGTTTTGTTTTGTTTTGTTTTTTTCATGTTTTTACAACATATTCTCCAGGTGCATGTAGAATAATGGGGAAATGGTTATTTATACTTTGTCATGATTGGGGAGAACATGAGAATTGGGGTTTGAGTGATGCCAGTATTTTCATGTATTCAGGAGTACAAGCTTACTACGGGCAATTCTTTCTACTTTGAAACTCAGACAGGATGGTAAAGGCAGTAAGCTGAATGTATTGGTAGATGTGGATTTTACTGAAATGAAGAAACTAATAAGACCAGAATCAGGGAGTTTGCACTTAACTTTAAGAAAGATGACTTGTTTTGTCAAAGAGTTGATTCAATATATAATTGTGATAAAAGAGTTCCACGTTTAAGTCTTATTAAAAGCCAATATCTTCAATATGAAAAGTTGATTCCAGTAAATAGATGCATAGATCAAATGTATAGACATAAATAAACATTTTGAAAATAAATAAATAGTAAAATTTAAAATATTTATCTAGAAATAGATACTGAGACATACTTCAAATCACTTTGAAAGCAACCTGACATTTGTAAACTTAATTTCATGTCCAGTGGGAGCCAATGAATGCTTCTGAAGTTCATAAAAATCTTCCAAATGTGTGGAACAATATTAGGAGAATGAGGGAAGGTTGGAAATGACAGATCTGCTCACAAACTGCTACAAGTGTTCACAAAATAAATCAGGAGGATTTGTTGAGAAATTGGAAATGGTAGAATTGTTGTTTAATGGATTTAAAATGTCATTTAATGGAAAAATTAAATTCAAAGAGTCTGGTCTTTGGTGACTACTAAACATAAGCACATTTCGTTGCCTTGCTGTGAATACCTGATTCTTACTTTCCCTAATGGCATGAGTGTATAAGGTTTAATTTGCACATAAGACGTGACTATTTGGAAGGTACATAAATATTTGTAAAGGCTAGTGCTAACACTATGTCGTGTAGATGACGGAGCTAGGGTGCGAAGTGACCCCTGTTATCTTACTTAGCTGAGTCAGTGGAAATAAATTTAACTGAAATGACAAAACTATTAAGACAAGAATTGTTTGCAGTTTGGGGTTAACTTTTGGGATGTTGATATGAGGTACCCAAGAGATAATTCCATATATGATTGTGAAGTAAAGGGGTAATAAATGGCCAATATGATTAATGTGGGAGAAGCTTTATAGAGCTGAATAAAACAGATACCAAGAGAAAGAGCATAGAATAAAAAGATGTAAGTCCTGAATGCTGGAGTTTGTGAAACAATACAGACTAGAGCTTAGGAAATGGGTTTGGAGGTTGCTAGTGTGGGCATAATTAGCATTTTGGGAAATATCAACAGAATAGATAATGTGAATCATGAAGAAACAGCTTCCAGGGAAGGAATGTGAAGACAGTGATGAGTTTGAGCATATATGTGTAGGGGGTGTGAGGGCTGCATAGCCACATCAGGATTTCCCTAATTGACATCTTATGAAATGCCCATGAATCAGCTTCCTGTAAGGGAGTCTTGTGTGGAAAGAAAGATACTTTAGGATCTGTTTTAAACTTAGAGAGATCCATAGAGTAACTCCCCTTATTAAAAGCTTTCAGAAGTTTAGCAGCAAAGCAAGACACCTAACACAATGTTTTGGAAATTGCTACTCATTTTCCTATTCATTTATCTTTCATTTAATTAGTATTCTTCCAGACAGCATTTCATGAATATACCCCAAATCCCTCTAGACTACTGAAGAGAGGCCAAAGCAGTGTCAAAAACCTCAGGAATTCAACTGGAATAGATGGTGAGATGGAAATGAGACCATAAACAATAGAAATAACAAGGAAATAAATTCAAAAGGTAAGAATGGTTTATTTCTTTAATAGGGGACAAGATAATTTTCCAAGTTTTGTTTTGTTTGACTTTTTATTTTTTTTAATTGAAATATTTTTTAATTTTTTAAATTCATTACATCCTGATCATAGTCCCCTTCCCTCCTCTCCTCCCTGACTACCCTCACACTCCCTGGACCATTCACCCGTACCCTTATCCTCAGAGATGGGAAGGCCACCCATGGGTACCAACCAACCCTGGTAAGTCAAGTCACAGAAGGACTAGTCTTATGCTCTCCCATGGAGGCCAGACAAGGAATCCCAGATATGGGAAAGGGATCCAAAGGCAAATAACAGAGCCAGAGAGAGCCCCCTCTCTAATTGTTAGGGGACCCACATGAAGAACAAGCTGCACATCAGCTACATATGGGTAGGGGGCCTACATCCAGCACTTACATACTCTTTGGTTGGTAGTTCAGTCTCTGAGAGCCCCCATGGGCCAGGTTAGTATACTATTTAGGTCTTCTTGTGGTATCCTTGATCCTTCCAGGTCCCTCAATCCTTCCCCCAACTTTTCCAGAAGAGTGCCCAAGCACTGCCTATTTGGCTGAGGATCACTGCATCTCTTTCCATCAGCTTCTGCATGAAGCATCTCAGAAGACAGTTATGCTTGGCTCTGGAAGCATAGTGGAGTATCATTAATAGTGTCAAGCTCTCTCCTATGGGGTGGATCTCAAGTTGAGCCAGTCATTCCCTTGATTTCTGCTCCATCTTTATCCCTGCACTACTTGTAGGTAGGACAAAGTTTGGGTCAAAGGTTTGGTGGGTGGGTTCATGTCCCCTTCCTTCCACTGGAAGTCCCTCCTGGCTACAGGAGTTGGTCTCATCAGGCTCTATATTTCCCACCCCACCCCCATTAGTAGATGTATCAGTTAGTTTCACCCCCATAGACTTTCCTGTCACACAGATGCCCCCCAGTAATTTTTTCTCTCTCCCAGACTTTCCTCTTCTCCACTCCTGATCCCTACTCCTGTTCCCCGCCCTATCCCTCTCCCACCCAGCTCCCTCCCTGAATCTACTTCAGATGTGTATTTTGCTACCCCTTCTGAGAGAGATTCAAGCATTCTCCCTTGGGCCCTCCTTTTTACTTGGCATCTTTGGGTCTGTGGATCATAGTCTGGTTATCCTGTATTTTATGGCTGATATTCACTTATAAATGAGTCCATACCATTTGTATCTTTCTGGGACTGGGTTACCTCACTCAGGATATTTTTTAGTTCCATTCATTTGCCTGAAAATTTCATTATATCCTTGTTTTTAATAGCTGAGTAATATTCCATTGTGTAAATGTACCAAATTTTCTTCAACCATTCTTAGGTTGAGGGACATCTAGGTTGTTTCCAGGTTCTGACTATTATGAATAAAGGTGCTGTGGACAATGTTGAGCACGTGTCCTCGTGGTATGGTGGGGCATCTTTTGAGTATATTTCTATTGAATGTGTGTGTGTGTGTGTGTGTGTGTGTGTGTGTGTGTGTGTGTGTGTGTGTAAACTTTTATTTCAAATACTTACAGACTCTCAGGAAGGTATAACACAAAATACTATAAGTTCCACAAGTTTCTTAACCTGTCTCCTCCAATAGCACTATCTTACACAAATAAATACCATACAACACAAGGTAGTTTCTATGACTATGATTCACAATTTAATGAGAACTTAATTGTATGTGTGTATGAAGTCATATTCAATTTTAGCACATGTGTAAAACACACTGTTTACTTTCCTGTCAGTTAGGAAAGAGCAATTTGGCTTCCTTTATGGTTTCAGTATTTGGTGTTGTCCCTAATCCACATTAGTCACTCACCGATGTAATGGTGTCCACTGACAGACGGTAATCTTGGTGTCCTTTCTAGCTTTTGAGGAATGCGGTGCTTTTCACTTTCTTCTTTTCCATTCTCTGCTCATATTTTTGGTGAAAACTGTCTTTGACCTTAATATATTGCCCAATTCAATTTCTTTGTGAACTAGTTTCTCTTGGGTTTCAGAAGTTCGCTCTATATTTTTTATACTAATCCTTTATCAGATATTGCCAGTATTTTCTTATAGTATATAACTTCTCTTTTGTACTTCATGAGGAAATCTTAAATATTTGATGAGGACCTATTTAAATTTTCATTTTGTGACTTTAGTATGAAGTCTAAGTTCTACTTATATAGTCTTGTGAGCTAATGATTTCTCTCTCCTCTCTTCCTCTCCCTCTCTCTCCCTCTCTCTCTTTTCTGGGATGGTTGACAGTCTTACACTTTACTGTTCAATATTTCATCTATTTTGTGTTTTGTGAAAGTTTTGGATTTATGATCAAGATCCAAATGTTTTCTTTGAAAATTTAACTAGTGGGGTTCTAAATGCTCCAGTAGTTATATTCTATGGCTACACTTTGTGCCTTCCTAAAGACTCGGGTATTCTGCGTTGTTGCTCTGATTCTTTCTATAAAACCAGACCTCCCAGCAGCTGCTGCTATACAAGGCTTTAGCACCACGAACAGTGAATTCTTTATACTTCTTTTTTTTTTCAAAATTGCTTTATTTATTCTGTCTTTTGCCTTTATATATTAATTTTAAAATAGTCTTGGCCATGTCTATTAAACCCCTTGCTATGTTTTTAATAGAAATTAAATCAATCCATGAATCCATTTGCAGAAAATTGGTATCTTTAGTATGGTTGCTCAGAAAAAAAATTCAAATGTTTATTTTAAGCAAGAAGATCTCAATAGTTTTTGATAATGAGGGATTAGAAGTGGTTCAGTTAAAAATGAAACAATTAAGGGGCAGAGGGTCCATATGGAAAGTCTCATCTACGAAGTCCAGATTCAAAGACCATGATAACTAGGAGAACAAGAACCCTAGGAAAGTAACTGGGCAGCAGTGAGAAGGAAACTTGTTCTTGAGATTCCAGAGACACAGAGACTCCTACTGGAAGACCACATTCAGTCCTCTTTCTTTCCCAACTTTGTAAAAAGAGGTGAGAAATATTCTAATTCAGGAAAGTGAAAGAATTGGTTACCTTTCAAGGGTCTGTAACTTCATCAGCTACAGGTACTTAGTTGGCTAGGTTTATAGTATTAGGCATGAATTCTATCCTGTTGAGCAGACCTTAAGTCCAATTAAATTGCTTTTGGTTACTCCAAAGATATAAATGCCATTATTGCACCCTTGGGGATACCTTTCTGTACTTGTAATACTAAGGACCCAGGTGAACTGGTTCTGAAATTAAGGAATAACACTTTTGAGACAGAATTTCAGAGGAAAACAGAGATAGAGACAAAGATAGAAAGACATTAAGAAGATGTGGGTATGGCCTCAAGAATTCAGAACTTTTGCTCACTAGAGCCTGCCTACCTTCTGTCTTCCCACCTCTCTTCTTCTCATAATCTTAGATGAACACACTTCTCACAAAAACCTCTCCTCACTCTTGCAGTCATTTTTGTAACCTACTAGACCCCATCTATTTTAACCCTGGACTTACCCTGAACAAATTGGTTGGGTTGTTGATTTCATTCCTGATTTCTGGATGAGCATAAATTAACTTTCTCCATCAGATAAACACTTAACAGTTGTGAAGTGAGACAACTGGATCAGGAATGGCAAGGTGCTTCTGTACACTGAGTACATGTGTCGACTTTCTGTATGAACTCCTATTATTTTTGTTATTTTTTAAATCCATGCTCATTTCTTCTCCATTTGCATGAGAGCTGTAACATTCCTCTCCAATTTCAGAGTTTAATCTTCTAGACCTCAATTTTTTTTTATTTATTTCTTCAAGTTACATCTCAATTGAAATCCCCTCCCTACCCCGCCTCCAGTCCCACCCTCCCACCCTCTTCTGCCTCAACCCACCCATCCCTTTCCTTTTTTTTTAAGTTTAAGATATATCTTTTTCCCCCAACAGCTCCCCCTTTCAGTCCAACAAATGGCTCTTACTCTTATAATAATGAATACAATACAAAACAACAGAGGTAATTAGGCCAAAATTATGAGAGTTATATGGCTTGGCATACAATCCCAATGTCCAGTCTATATGTAATTGGCACCTGACTTCAACATTCTACTGTCGACCTATCTCCATGAGTTTAAAGTTCTATATCCAACTAAACTTTCATCACAATTTAAAAAGCATCGTCTTAGAACACCCTCTTGATTCCCAAACAACTCAAAATTTAACTATGAGACTCTAGCTATCTATTCTTCAACCACCTCAGAGACCTGAGAGGACCTCAATTTTTTTTGTTGGGAGATTTTAAACCATTGTGCATCCAATTGTTTCTTCTCTATTGGCTTTTCTCATGAGAGGTGAAGCACTGTTTTGAGCATACCTCACCTTCTCTGTACATCAGAAAGCCTCAGTGTGAGAAATGACAGTGAACACCCTCAGAAGAGTTTCATCATGGAGTATGAGCACTGAACACTAAGTCACTACTCCATACCTCTGCTTCGGGTCTTTAATACTCCCTTTCCTTGGAGTGCAGGAGAACTTTAGCTCACAGTAGTATTGATGGAATTCAGTGAGACAATGCAATGAAAATACTTTTTGAATTAAATAATGCTAATGGTTAAACAACACTTGCAGAAGTCTGAAGTCCACTCAATTTCATCTTTAAAATGGCTATGGTGAATTTCATGTTGTGGGAATTTTGACTGCAGAAAAAAAAAAGCAGTGAAAAATCCTCAAAGTTGTATTTTTTTACTTTTAAAAAGCATTGAACACAACATGATAGACCTGGAATGTATTCAATGGATGCTATTTCCTCCTCTTCAGGTGAGAACTTGAAGCTTCTACCAGAAAGCTTGGACAGGTGATAGTCCCTTGGACACAAATCCCAGAATCTACAAAAAACGAGAAATAAATGTTGGTAGAGCCAAAATCTTTTCCTCATCTGCCAAGTGTCCCAACATCCTGCCTCCCTCAGAAAAGGAGATTCCAGAGTTTTCTTTGGCTTGAATTTCTCCTGTTCTCTCTTCTCTCTCAGCCCTGTCCTTGTCCCCAAGGCCTTGCCCTCAGAGACCTTCTAGCAGGCCATTATTGACAATGGCATTAAGGCCTTATCTTCCAAAGACTCTGGAAGCATCTGGAAGATTTCATGTGAATGATGATCGTTCACACTTAGGCCCATAAAGAAAAAAGTAAAACTCAAGTCTTTGAGGAGAAGGGTTAGTAGAAATAAACCTCTCTGGAAAACATACCACAGCTGTGTATTGACAGAGCACAGTCTTCAACACCCATAGCTGTGGTTTGCAGAGATAAGTAGTTGCAAGAGTAGATCCACTCTTCCCTATTCATGATTACCCTGGCACAGAAGTGTGAGGAAACTTTCCAGAACAATTGTTCAGCATCCTTAACACTGAACATTTGAAAGCAATGCCTTCAAATTTTGAGATTAATCGGCACCATCCCTAATTAGATAGTATATTTGGGATTGAAGCCATGAAAATGCATGTCTGAAAACTGTACAAGGGCAAATTGAATAATCTCTTTGTCATCATTACTGCAATCTCTAAAACGGTGCTCTAATATTACCTTGATACTCTCTAAAGAAAATGAGATTCCAAACATGAATATATTAATACTTTTTGCTCTATATCAATTCTTCAAAGAACAGCATTAGCAGGAGGGGATCAATCGTGCTAACACAGTTTAGTCTTCTCATATCCATTTGTCTTTTGCCTCCTTGTATCACATAAATGTTTAGGACAAATCAGACTCATTTCCAGATGGTGCTTAGAAGCATTTCTCACCAAGACAGAGGACAGACACCTAGTATCTGGTAGGAAATCAGATTAAAAACATTTTCCATTTAAAGTTTATAAACATATCTCTGTGGAATAATCGGAGCTAAAATAAGAATTAGGCTGTTGTCAGTATGATGGTGGTGTGTCAAGACATTTGTCATACCATGACAGCTTTGATTGTCAAGGAGAGGTTATAGGAAATTATTTGTGATCACTATAATGCAATTATAAACAAAGCATTTCCCTGCTTCGGCATCTCATCAGCTGTTTTCAGAGTAGAATTCCACCTGCTATTGAGCTCTCAGGTGAGAACCAGAATGACCCCACAGTATATAATCACCTTTGGTGCCCAGCCTAACTTGAGGACAAAAACACAGACTTAGCATTACCCTGGAAGCACAAAGCTTAATCTGAGCTCCAATATTCATTGTGGCTGGAAGAACCCTGAATTTTAGAGAAATTAAAAATCAAAGAGAACTAAGGTGTGTTTGGAACAAACACAGGTAGGTTGGGGTCATGGGAATCCATGAGGAGTCAAAACTTGGAGGTAATGCCCCAAAATGAGTTCAACAGAGTAGGGCTGTGGAAACCCAGTGCTGTAGGAGAGAGGCCTTTAGAAAGGTATTTGTATTTGATATTGGGACTCATGGTCTTGTCTAAACCTGACATTGAACCCAGATAACAAAAAGGAGTATTTTGTTCTTTTTGTCCCACTCCCTGTTAGAACTTACAGCATCATTTCATTATGCTTCATACAAGTCATCAGGGCAGCAAACATTTTGTCTCTTGTTAAGGATGTAAAGCTCTCCCCAAGAAAGCTTTCTACTTTCTTTAAAGGTTCGTGAAGTTCATAATTTGATGGAGAGTAAATGGGATGATTCGACAGCTAAGGGCACTTACCACCAACCCTTGTGATCTTTGTTCAACTCCCCGAAAACACACATAATATAAGGAGAGAACCAACTCTCACAAGTTGTCCTCTGATATCTACTCATGAGCCATGCCACACATTCCTAATAAATATATATATATATATGTAATGTAAAACATTTTTAAAAATTGGTGATTTTTTTTAATTTGAAAAAATTAAGAAATCACAATTAATTCTACCACTGTTTAAGTGCTTTTGGCTAACCAATCTCATTTTCCTATGCCGTAAGTCCTTCATCTGTAACATGGGCAATATGGTCACTCTTCACTGATCTTGTGAAAGTTCCAGGGATTAATTAATCAAATAAAGAACAAGGAGGAATTCCATCATATAAGCAATGTGCCTACCTTCTCATGTAAAAATATGACACTATTTGGGATTTTTATTTATTTATTCATATTTACTTATTTTATGTGTGTGAGTAGTTTCCTGCATGCATATGTGCACAATGTTCCTGTCTGGTGCCCATGGAGGGCAGAAGAGGTGGTCAGATACCCTGAAACTGGAGTTACAAAGGGTTGTGAGCCATCATGTGAGTATTAGCAACTGAATTCAGGTCCTCTGTAGGAGCAACAAGTGATTTCTCTAGCCTGTCTGCCACTATCTTAACTATGTCAGAGTATTATGTGCATGATTATATAGTTAGCCTTATCCATATATATTTCCATTTCTATCACTTTCTCTGGCAAACAATACTAAAATAATCAATTTTGTGTTCAGTTCAAGGAATTTGCTTTTAATGAATATATCCTTCAAAGGATATAAGCTTCAGTGTCTCCCACCATGTGTCCTTTGTCAGTAAGTGGGAGGAACTCAAGTAGTTTAAGGCATGCTGATGAAGGACAAAATGACTCCAGTAGCACAGCTTTTCCCAATGATAGAAGCAATATACATATAAGTATGATGATGTGGAAAAAAGTCAAGGGCTCTCCCTGTATATAATTTATAGAATGAGAAAAGTTAGGAAGGCAGAGGTAAAGGATAAGACAGAGGTCAAGGTGTGTCTACTTCTAAGTTAATGGGTGTAAAAGCAAGCACTAGTCATCCACAGAAAAGAAAGCAAGCTAAGAAGAGTGTTCTCTTGCATTAACACTAGATATTCTTGCCATTATCGACCAATTCAGCTTCGCTCTTAGAATCTTGGTTTGGGTTGCTTAGTCCAGAAATCTCTTAAGAGTTAAGCTTTATTAAGTAAAATGCCTTCAGTTCAATATAGTAGCTGACTTCTTAAAAAGGGATTTCTTGTATTAAATACAAAGCACTAATAGCCTTAAGGATGGGTGTTCAGGTTTATATGTACACGTGCCATTAAATAAAGCTTTGTGAAAAAGTATAACTTTTTCACTCTAGTCAATGATTTTATTAGTAATTTGACTTGTCCATTTATCTAACACTTTCCGAGTTGCCCTCAAATTGCACCCTTTACCTCCCTACAGAGATTAAGCATTTAGTTTAGCATCTTTATGAAGAAACTATGTTTTCATTGTATTATATTTAAATAATCTTCTACTTGTAGCAACTAACATATTTATCCATTTATAAGAGAGGCAGATATCTCCTTAATAGCCATACCTTAAATTGCCGGATGTGGTAGTGCACACTTTTAATCCCAGCACTCAGGAGGCAGAGGCAGGCAGATCTCTGAGAGGTCAAGGTAAGCCTAGTCTACAGAGTGAGTCCAGGACAGGAGAGATACACAGAGGAAACTCTGTCTGGAAATGCCAAGACAAACAAACAAACAAAATCAAAACAAAAAAAAACTTAAAATGTAAATCAACAATTAAAAAAATTACCCAAGTTGATGAAGAGGAAAAGATGAGTAATGAGTATCATTAATTTTCCCCAGGATCAGCTGACAGTGATGATTTTTACTGAGATTTTCCAGCAGGATCAGTGAATAAAACCAAGTGTTCTTTGATTTTGTCCAATGATTCTAGAAATCAAGTCAGCTCAAAGAATGACTGTTTATGGTTTAGAACATGTTAGAACATGGGTTGACTATGTGAAAATGATGGCCCTCTGAAACTGCAAATTAACTAATTATTGTAGTTATTAGTAATTATAAACTGTAAGATTAGGCTGGTGGAGTAGCCGGCAGCTTGGCAGAGGATTGGGCGGCCTGGCCCATGTGCCTTAACTGATTGCCTAACTTATCCTGGAGAAAGAGCCCTGGGACCAAGGGTGGCCTATGCCACCTGTAACCTAAACTCAATTAATATAAGTTGTTATATTAGGCTGGTAGAACTACCAGCGGCTTGGCAGGAGATTCGCCTGGGCTCTGGGGGAGTCCAGAAGTTCTAAGGCCTGGGACTGCTTCGACTGAGGGCCTATAAACTGCCACAATCTTTTCCCCTATAATTAAATACACCAAGACCTTTTAATGTTTTAATGCTTAGCCCTTAGCTGGGCAGATTTTCAATTAGCTACACTAAGTTAACCTGGATCACCTAATCCCAAACTGCCACGTGCCTGCGATTACCTTCCAGCCTTTTCCAGAGGTCTGTCTCCTTCTGTGGCTCCTGGTGGGAAGTGGGAGAATCTCTGTGTGTGCCCAGGATTCCTGATCTAATCTCAGGAAGTCCCGCCTTCCTATACTCTTTCTGCCCAGCTAAATGGCCATAAGCGACTTTTATTAACCAATCAAGAGAATGCCTCAGAAGGGGCAGTAACCAGATCTCAGCATTGAATTCAACTTATCAGAAGCAATGATATTAGACCTTCCCTCAACAGCCCTCATTCAATCTCTACCCAATCTCGCATGACTATGGTCACAGTTTACTGAAACAAGCAAACAAACAAACAAGAACCTCTCCTTGAACCAGGAAGAACCTAGCTAAAGATATTTTGACCATTGGTATCCTAAATCCAGTTTGGGGTTAATGTAACAGAGTCAAAAGGCTGTATTCGGCTTCAACAAAGAGGCTTGTGAATTCACATTTAAGAGCATGCTTTAGAAAACAAAACAGAGCTAATTTAAATTCACCTTTTCCAAATTCACCAAGAACACGTGGCAGATGCTTAAATGTAAAGATCAACTCCAACACTCCAGGCAAACATCTTTTTTGTACTCAGAGAAAGAAAAAGCAAATCCATAATTGACCTGCTTTGACTGCTTGATCTTACTTTTTCTGAATTCCATAAATGGAATTACATCGTGATTCCAATTTCTGGTTCACATGATATTTATAGTTATCTACCATTCCTTGAGATAGTCTAGAGCTTTTTCTTTGTAGTAGGCTTTCCAAGAATTTCTCCTCCTTCATCTTAAAACTCAATACACTGAAATCTTTCCTGGGAAACCAATGAAGATTAGATGTTTTTAGGTCACAAGTTAAAAGACTCTTAGTACTTGCAGACATTCCATGTCTAGGAATGTTTGTTAATTTGAGACCCCTCTCTTTCCTTGTGTATCTTTAATCTCCCAACCAGCTGTCTCCCATAAAAAGATATTTCTGTTTTTAGTTACAAATCTGTTTTAAAGATAAAACTCACTCATAAATACATAACCACATGCAAAGACTTTTTTTTCCTGCTGACACTATAGAATTATCTCCAGATGAAAAATATTAAAGTTTGTTTAGAAATAGAATTTGCATTCTTCTGCCCTTGATGGGAACCCCATGTTCATAGATTTTCAAGAACTCTTTTTATGCCTCTCTGAGGCTCTGTTGAAGAACATAATCTTCTGTTACTTCTATGATTTAGTCCGTTTTCAAGTATGCTAAAAGATTGGGTACATTCTGATTTCAGAATGTGAAATCACAATTCTGATTGTGTACTTTCTGAATTGAGGAGCTACCTCCTCATTAAAACAGGTATTAGTTACATAGAGAAAACAAAAACATCCAAGCATCCCATGAATACTACACATTTCCTAGGACACAAATGACTAACTCACATTCCTTTCTTATTGGTCTATGCGTTGCTCACTTTATAAAGTATTGAATGACAATGTGCATTCTCTTCATTTTTTCCTAAAAACCTAGTGCTGTAACAAAATAGTTACTGCCATTGTATATTTGCTGTCAATTGAATTACTATAACATATGTTATTCAATTAAATATGCAAGGAAATATTGTAGAGTTCCCAAGTTCTTTGGGGCTTAGGTTGTCATTCCTTCTTGCATCTTTCTTCCCAGTTCTGCTGAGCTGAAAAGGGGCTCTTTCAAGTCTTCTTATTTATGCATTACCTTTTGTTGAGTAACGTTTCCACACCCAAGCCCAGTTACACATTGAAATACATTTAGTAACTGAAACCACAACTTACTGTCTAAAACCACAACTTACTGTGACCACTTGGTGAACAAAGGCAAGTGAAATAAGAGGATCACCATTAACTATGTAAAGGAATGACTCCCACCTTCATTATACAGACAAGAAGATTCTGCTCACGGAGACATAAAGCACACATGTTCACAGCATGGTCAACAGGTGTGTTGAAAACATCAGCTGTTCTATTCATGTGATGGAACTGCATTCTCCAAATAGAAGAAAAGAAGGGAGACTGTAACTGAGCCCTAGGATGTGTCAAGCTCTGTGGTTAAATATCATGTAATCTGTCTTCTTTCATTTGAACCTCACTGGTTTCTGAAGATACCTATAGCCTTGCTTTAGGTCTAAGCACATAAAGACTACATGACTTCAGAGGACCCCTCAGGTCTTGGAACAATCTCACGGGTACATACAAGCATCAGATATCTCAATGTTTTGTGAAATGGTGTCCTTTGCTCTTCATTCATAGCCCTAGCACAATGAAAAGCCAAAATATCTATCACAGGCTATGGAATTATTTAATCAGTGGGGCATTTTCATCCTTGAATTTCAAAATACTCCATACCTTGAATCATTAGCACTGGGATTAAGGTGGTTGTACATGCAACTTAACAACAAAAATTCAAATCATCTTTCTTTCCCCAAATATAGCTTCTGTCTGGTGATTCAAAGATTGCTTTAACAGGGTTGTGGTTCCAACAGAGCCACAACATGGCTCTGCCTTCTTATTTACCAATGTTACAGGTGATCAAACCTTACTTCTACTCTAAGAGGACTGTCTGCCAATATTCCAATCTTTCAAATGGTAAAACCTAAATAAAACCCTATAGGAAAAAACACTGGACAAAACTTCCTTCGTGTTAAATTCTTCACCTACCTAACAGCATACCCTATTTTGAACCCATTTTTCTTCTCATGTCACCTTAATTTTTCCATAGGATACATTTCCACAGGATGCATGCCTATTATCCATAATTACTCAAATTTCACTGGATAAACTGTGTGCATGTAGAAGTATCTTTCTTTCTCTCTCTGTGTGTGTATGTGTGTGTACACATGCATGTGTGTGGGACAATTATGATGCCCCATAAAAAGAGGATAAGTGCATAAGTATAAAGATTTTAAAACCTAGATGGCCTTAGCATTTTCCTAACTAGCATGTTGTTTACTCATGTCCACATTTTTCTCTTCATTGTTTACAAATTCTTCCAGCATGAGCTTGACATTTTGGGATCATAATACCATCATATTAGTACCACCATGTCTGAATTTCTATCTTATCGCTGTAAAAAGAACCTTGGAGCAACAATGGCCCTTCAGTGTCATCCAAATATTCTCACCTGACATTCCCAATCCATACCCTTGGTGTGCTTCAAAGCCTCAGAAATACTGTACTTCTTAATGTTTTCTTTTTTTTTTTTTTTTTTGGTTTTTCGAGACAGGGTTTCTCTGTTTAACAGCTCTGGCTGTCCTGGACTCGCTTTGTAGACCAGGCTGGCCTCGAACTCGCAAAGATCCGCCTGCCTCTGCCTCCCAAGTGCTGGGATTAAAGGCGTGCGCCACCACCGCCCGGCTCCTTCTTAATGTTTTCTACTTCCCCCATTTGCTCTGGTTGCCTCTGTGTCTCTGAATAGATTATCCCCTCTCCTTAAATACTCTTTCAGGGCAGAGTTGGGTCCAATTCTAAATTCTGATGCCAGTGACTGGTTTTTGCTTACGATTAGCCCAGCAATGTTAAGAGTGGAAGAGTCTGTTAAAAGATGTTCTCTGTGCTCATTAGAGTTGGGGGCAGCCCAAGACCATTTGCCATATCTAGAGTTAGATGCTGCAGTGAAAAATGAGCTGACAAACTTCAAACTCTGCAGAAACCACCAGGGAGAGAATCTGGCAGCTCAGCAAGCCAGGTTAATACCAGAATTAAAGAATGTTCATGAACACCCTCAGCTGCAGAACTCCACTCCGAACAAAAGCCTCTGAGCTGGGCCCAGGTGCCTGTCCTGCCACTACCCAACTGGGAGCAGTAGGCTGCCTGATTTTGTAATACCCTGTCATCTATCCACTAGGCCCTGGGGAATCACTTTTTTCTATTTTAGTTCTTCATAAAAAGCATCCACTGGGTCTTTCCCAAGGCATATAAGGGAAAGAGAACAAAGACCAACAGTCAGACTTAGCTTGGCCTCAAACTTGCTTTGCTTCACAAATTAAAGTTCCTGTTACATCACTTGTGGTATTATGTCAAGGTTTGGGTTTTCTAAAATAACACCTAATTAAAGTCACCAGGGGTAAAAGAAACAAAAAATAATTGTATTTACTATATTGGGGAACCCAGGGTGCTTTACATACAGTGACTTTTTCTCTCTGATCTTTGAAAAATGATGTTTCCCACATTTTTTGGTTGATGCAATGGATGGTTGGAAGGAAGGCTTACAGAATTTACTCAGGTGTACAGATGAGCCACTTATATAATGTAGTCAAGGGGTATTTCGGAGAATGCATGCATTCCCAGTACTCAAGAGATAGATAGAGGAGGAGCAGAAGTTCAAGGTAATCCTTAGCTGCAGAGCAAGTTTAAGGTTAGAACAGAATACAGAAGATGCTGTTACAAAAAAAATAGTAACAATAGAATAAAAATAAAAATAGTGAACTCAAGGGTACACAGAAGCAGAATTTGACTCCAAATTACTCTGGTCCACATTTGGCACATACTCTTCCCACTGTGCCTGCCTTTGTGTCCCCACCAGCATTTATTGTAATGATCTGAGTCTACAAATTAGGAAGGTCAGAATATGAGCATTGCACATGATCATAGAGCTTGGGATAGAGCTGCTCAGGAGAACACTGGTCTAAAAATATTCACCCAAAGCCCTGGGTTCAATCCTCAAACAAATAATATGTTAACTACTTTTCCCATTGCTCTGGGAAAACTGGCAAAAGCAACTTAAAGGAAAAAAGGTTTATTTTGGCTCACAATTCAAGGACAGTCCATCATGGCAGGAAGTCCAATAGCAGGAACTTGAGCTAGCTGGTCACATTATATTCCTAGACAGAGAATGATGAATACAAGAACTCAGCACATTTTCTCCATTTTATTTAATCTAGCATCCCAAAGCAGTGAATAATGCCACTCCCAGTGGATATTTCCACCTCAATTAACCCAGTCAAGACAATTCCCACAGGCATTCCCACAAGTTAAATAATCCTTCACAGTTGTGGTGGAGGCTTGTCTCCCAGGTAGTTCCAGATTTTGTTGACAGTATTAGCCACTGCAAATAATAATTTAAAATGTTCATAATTATAAACCTTCTTAACTCAGAATAGCTTGACTGAGAGGTTCATGCTTTCCCTCTAAACTAGTTGATAAAACACATGGTTTCACTGTTTCCTGGAACCCATTGGAACTGCATTATTATTAATTGCTAGGGACAAAAAATTTAAAATCACTATTATTATCCAGTATCTTCCAAAAGTTTGACCAAGAGAAACAATGTCCTTGGAATACGTCCTAGAATATTGAGTCCATTTATTTTCATGAAGACTCTAAACCAACCTTTGGTTAAGCCCAGTCTCCAACCATCAGATCTACCTATTGATTAATGCAATCTGTTCTCCAGTCAACAACCCCTGTTCTGCCCTTGAACCCTTCTCTTGATCTATTTTCAGACCTGAGTATAGGGCGAGAGAGTCTGATCCTCAGATTCCCAGTGGCAGTGACATCAATGTTGTTTTGTGACATATCTCTGCTCAGTATGTTTGATTCACAGGTCTTAGGTTCAAGAAACGGATTTCTGGACCTGAAGGTGGAGTGACCAAGGAATCCCCAGGAACTCAAGAATGTCGCAAAAAGCAAGAGGATTTTATTGGCCAGCATGCTGGGGTCAATTTCACAGACTCTCCATGCAGAGAAAGGAGACTTTAAACTGAATTTCAGTTCAGGTTAAATATGTTTCCGCATGGCAGAATCAAGCATCATCAAGCAACAGTACTTTGATTGGCTAGCATAGGTAACCTAGGAAACAAGGTGGGGATTTCCAAACTCATGACCATTGGCAACCTGTGGTTTCTGTTGTTCTCCCTGTTGCTATGGGAACTGATCATACCCAAGCAGGAAACTTGGCCTCCTGGTAATGGTTAGACCTTCCAAGCCCTTGGGAGTAATGTTGTCGGTTTTGGGGGCAAGTTGACCTGGAGCTCAGGACCTACTCAAAATTCCCAGGCTTCTAAAGCTCGACTAAAGTTTGGTCAAGTGAACTTTGGTCCTAACACATGCAACTTTAATCCCAACTCAAGAATCAGAGAAAGTTGTAAATATCCTGACCCATTGGTGCCAGGCATAATTGTACATCCCTATAATCTCAGTATTTAGTAGCTGAGGCAAGGAAGATCATAAGTTTGCAATCAGTGTAGGATACATGAGAGAATCTGTCCCAAGAAACAAATCTGAGCAACTCATTGTGTTACAATTTGAGGTTAACTTGAAGACTATATTCCATCATTTTCTTTCTCCCTCCTTCTCTTTACTTATTCTTTTTCACCTTTATTATTTCCTCTTTCCTTTTTTCCTTTCATAATTATGATTTAAATAATGTGATATCAATCATTGTTAGATCCTACCTTTGCAAATATATCCAACCTTATTTCATAACAAAAATAGCTTCCTTTAGCTTCAAACAATATGACCAGCATAAGGAAATCAAGATATAATAGCAAAAATAGTTGCTATATGATAGTGCTGAATCCAGAGAGTGAGAAAGACATTAATACACCTCACACACAGACACACAAACACACACACACACTTCTAATTACCAATAAAGACATTAATTATTAGGGCAAAGGGTGTGGCCCTGTGCAGGTATAAACAAGGGATCCATTATTTAAGATAACAGCACCCCTGGTGAAGTGATAGACTGGTTAAGTTAATGGGCAGTGTTAGACGCAGTTGTGGATCATGTATGATGAGTTTTCTGGAGACTGTCAATGACTTGTAGCAGAGCAGAGCATCTCATTAGGGAAACCCAGAGGAGGCCATTGCATCAGAAAGTCAGAGAATTAAGGAACTAAACCACACTTAGAAACAAGAGCATAGTTTTCTTTCTAATTGACAGAAAGTGTATCTTTCTCTAATAAGTGTGATATAGTGGGAAACCGTAAGGGAAATGGTCTCTGGAGTCTCAACCTCAGACCGGCAACATTCACATCACTCTCACACCAAATACACTCAGTCAGAGCATCCACCTTCATCATAACAATCCTCCTTTGTGATTCTGGTGAATGGTGAAGCTGTAATAGAGTCATGGCTAGGGTAGACCCACGAGACAGAGAACTGGGTTCCCTGTGTCAAAAATGAGGGGCATAGTCATTAAGATGAAGAATCGCAAGGATATAATAAAGGCTGATGTGGGGTGGGGGGAAGATTAGTGTGGTTCTGAGATTTGCAGAGAGTTCTATGGAAAGGAGAACAAATTGGGATGGGCTCATATTTTGCTTCATTTTCTGGTTGTGTCCTTGTTTCCCCTTTGCTTTATTTGAGACTTTACCTACTTCCTTTACATACTGAGTTTAATTTAAATTTCCTTGAGTTTGACTTGGAACAAGGTGCAAGAAATATAAAGCACATACACATATTAATTAATAAATAGTGGTTGTAAATTTATAAAAAAAATCTCTCCCACTTTAAAGAAACAGACCAGCACCAAACCTTGGAGATCACCTTAGTAAGAGGGCGGATATGTTCGTTTTGGGAGTAAAATAGAGTTGCAAACCTTTATTTTTGCCTCCCCAATCCATGCTGCATAACAATAGACATCTTCTTCCCTTGCCAGCCTTGTCAAAGTAAATTATTAAATAAAAGAAAATGACATAAATGACCCTTTCAAATGTGGATTTCTTCCCAGTTTATTTCTGCACTGGTTCATTTTAGTGCATGGAGAATGTTTTCCTTGATTTTTAACTTGGTATAAATTGTTCTTGAGTCAAGCAGATTTTAGAAAATAAACCAGCCAATGGTTGGAAGATAGATGAGTGTGTGTGTGTGAAATTTAATTGGAAACAGTGCACTTGTAGAAGGAGGCAGGGTCTTAAAGCTGGTCACATTGAAGACAGCTGTCCTACATACACACACTCTTCCCTAGCTTCTGTTTCAAGTTGTAGCTTACTTACCCTGTACCTCAGGGTTCTCAGGGTTACTCTCTTTCAACCTGTAAATCAATGTTGAACTAGACATGAGAACTCACTGATATTTCAGAAAAGTGTGGAACATTAAAAAAAATCCATGAAAATCTAATGTAGTTTTTGCACGGTGGCTTTTTAACAGAATTATCTACTGGCACAACAGCTGCGGAGCTCAGCATTGCAGAGGCAAGTTCCTAAACTGAGAAAGCAAAGATCTGGCTTCAGTATTGAGCTTTGGACCATGTCAGGGTGTTACAAAAGTAGCTCTTTAGGGACTGCCTTGAAGTAACTTCTTATAAAAGATTTGCGGGGGTTGCTCAGTAAGACCCACCTGTACCCAGATCATCTACCAGTGTCTACTGTAAAATCAGTATTAGATGGAGTCAGACATTTGGAAATTGAGTCTTTGTATACACCCACCCATGCTTCTTGAACATTTTACACTATTAGTACAACTGTTACAAGTGTCTGCATGCTCACTTATCTATTTGATCATATCTACTGTCCCTCTACTGCATGTAGAAACTGAACCAGGTGCTGGGCACCCAGTGACTGACATTATAGACAGGTCTCTAGTGGGATTGCCAGTTAGTTTTTTGTTGTTGTTGTTTTTTGTTTTGTTTTGGGTTTTTTGCATATTTTTATTTCTCTTTTCCCTATTTCAAAATGTATATGAAGGTAAATTTGATCTGTGTGCTTTCCTTTTGATACAGCATTTTTTTTTCATGTGGTAGTTGGAAGACAGATTTGATGATGTGTTTTTGGCATATTAATTCATGGAATCCCATGTTAACTGGGCTCACTGAATCATTGTTCAACTCACACATCTTAATTCACTTGTTCACTTTTTAATCCATTCGTCTATCTGTACATCTGTCTAGCCATTCATTTTTCAGTGCTGGTAAAGTCATTGTAATAACTAAATATGCTTTATATGTTTAAGTTCAAATCAGTTACATAAATGAAACGACTCTGTAGCTTCCTTGCAAGGCTAGCTGCCTCTGTCTGGATAGAAGTTATGACTCCAGGATCAAATGACTCCTTTCAACTGATGATGGGATCCCAGAAGCAGAAATGCAACCCCTAAGAGCTTGCTTCTTTTGAGAAGAGTATTGTCATGGGCTTCTGAGGGAATCGTGATGCTGAGAGTATCCATTTCTGAGAAAACACAAGATTTGCCTGCCATCTTCCTGTGATTGACTTGTTCTTGGTTAACGATGATTCCTCAGTTCTTAACACATACTCTGCCCAGCTCTGCTAAGAATGTCAGTTTCTTTGAAAACAAGGATCTGGTTTTATTGTCACCTTTTCTCCTAACTTCCCCAGTTAATGATATTGAGTCTAATGAGGATTAAACAGTCTGACTCCTGGCAATGAGGACTGTAGGTACCTTAATGATTCTTCAGCCACTTCATGCATGTCTTAGTTGGTGATGTTGCCATTTCTGGGACTGAGATACTTTTATAAAAGATGAAGATACAGTGTTGTGGGATTTGCTGAGGTGAACTATGTGGGACAGGAACACAGGACAATAGTAAACAGAGGCATATCAAGAGTCATCCACAGTCAGTGAAAACATTTATGCTCATTGCTTAATTCACGGTAGCCAGAAGTGAATGGAGGTCAAATGGGTGTATGTTTCTTAGACAGCATATAACATTTTTTCCATTTTTTTTATTGAAAAAAATTATTTTTTGAATTTCACATCATGAACCCTGTTCTCTCCCATCTCCTACCTTCCCCCAAACTCACCCTCCACCCTTGCAATCTGTCCCAGCATAAAAAAAAAAAATAAGAGCTCATTGTGGAAGCTGCAGTGTATCTCAGTATGTCCCACAATACTCCCATTTTCCCACACATTCTGCTTGCAAGTGCTCATTATAATGACTCCTTTGTCTGGTACAAGGCCCCTGGTTTCCCCTACTCTGTCGGTACTGGAACCTCACTAGAACTCCTCTCAGATATGTCATAACTGTTCTGTGTCATGGAGATCTTGCAGTCCTAGATTGTGGAACTGACCTCTTCTTGCACTCCAGCAGTTCATCCATGGGGTAGATGTTGTGGTGGGCCAACTCAAAGCCCTGGTTCTGGACCTGCAACCCCCACTTGAAGGGCCAGTTCTACTATGGAAAGGTGCAGGGCCTGCTCTCTCAAGTGCTGCAGCATGTGAGGGGCAGGGACAGCTCTCATGCTCTTTTGACCCCTTCTGGGCCATATCTCCTGACTGCCAATGCTGGTGAGGGCAAAAGGGAGGGGAGGGCATTTCTCCCTAGCCAACACCACCACATAGCAGAAAAAAGGCAGGGCTCATTTTATGGCTACACAAGTGTCAGAAATGGCCAGAGGAGATTACTCAAACTCACCTGCATCCAGGCACAGTGGTTTCCTCAGCCTAGACTCTCAAGACATGGTAACTGTCCATCAGCAGCTGAGGTGGCGGCAGCAGCAGCAGCAGCAGCAGTAGCATTTGGGGGCTGTTAGAAATGCAAAGTCTCAAGCTACATCCCAGACCCACTGAATGAGAATCTACATTTTTACTAACAAGAACTGAAGTTTCATTTGTGAAAAGCATTGCCTTTGGCTCCTGCTACTGTTTCTCATTTTCTGTCTTTCACATGGCCATATCTCTGGTACTTGTACTTGAAATTCCCATGAAAAAAAAGACAAAAACAAAAAACTAAAAAACTATACCTAATCCTCAAGGAACACTTTTATTTAGCAGATGTTTATGTACAGACATGTTTTTAAAGTTGAGGAAATTATGCCTCCTATATACATAAAAATTATTCTATACATAATAATTATTCTATAAGTGGTATGTATTATTTTCCAACAATTTAAATAGATATTTTCATACTAAAAAGATATATGTGTAAAAATAATTGAAAATTTAAGAATATA
Organism: Lophiomys imhausi; assembly: GCA_907164525.1. Taxonomy (NCBI): domain Eukaryota; kingdom Metazoa; phylum Chordata; class Mammalia; order Rodentia; family Muridae; genus Lophiomys; species Lophiomys imhausi. The sequence continues at coordinate 1,780,151 of CAJQZJ010033967.1, read as the reverse complement.
TGAAATTAAAAGTATATGTATACATAAACACACACATATATATACATAAAATCTAGAAAGCATGGTTGAAGGAAATATGAAACAACTTCAGTTGCAGTTTTGAAAAATAAATGTTTCATGCTGTCTTAAAGGCATGACATGACTATTCCATTCACAATCTTACAATAGCTACAGTTACCTGAACAAAATCTTAAAACCTACCCAAGATGAAGCTCCTCAACATTTCATGATGGACAAGATCCTTGAGCCTAACACCTGCATGAGGAGCCACTGGAAATTAATGGCTGCTGAGGAAGCAGAGTCATCTTCATTCAGTAGTGTACTCACTGGTAAGTTTCCTATTCTCTAGTAAACAATCACACATTCATGTTGATTCAAGCAATCCTGACTAAACTCAGCAACAGTATATATGCATATATGTATGTATATATATATATATATATTCCTGTGATGGTCTTCATCTGAAAAAAAACCATATTTGATGAGAAGTGAGAGCTATAGGTATCTGTGAATTTAAGGATAAGTGTTTAGAATGTAGTTAGAAATTATTCGGATTTAATGATTTTAAAGCTAATTGAGAGTTTAATAAATGGTAATTCAATGTCAGTTAGTGGTTGTGAATTCAATGTTATTGAAGAAGAATATTATGAGAGGGATTAGGCTGAGGAGAAAGGAGTATTTGATTGATGTAGTTACATAGAGAAGGTAGTTACGTAGGAAAGTGATGGCAGCAGGTCCTTTTAAAAATAATTTTAGTAGGGGAGAACAGTCTTGCTTAATTTCCAAATTGCCTCCTCTCAAGTGAGGACTGACTGACACCTTCAATTTTGGGAAAGAAGCCTATAGAGATAATGCCCTATGATCGTTACATCATAGTGAGAGTGCCTGTGCTCAGGGTCAGAGTTTATGACTGTCATCCTGTGAGTCAGTGTTTGTCAGCGTTCTACATTGTAGAGTTGTCATTATTCAGTATTGAAATACTGTTCAAATGGGAAAGGAGAGGAAGCTTTGGGCTACCTCCTCCAGGATGAAGATCTGCACAGATTGCTTGGAATCTGTCTTACCGATCTGTCAGTTCTCCTGCATTCACATACTTATTCAGTGACTTCTTTGTACAGTATGGAGTCATAAATGTTTAACTTCAAAGTTTTAATCCATAACCATTTTATTGCATGAAGGATCCTATTTTTCTTTAACCTTCTCCAGTTACTCTTATTTTGTTTATTATTACAGATTCTCAGGCTCTATAAGATGCTGCAAGCCTATCCTGTATATTTTCTGAACCCGTTATAGACTATTGTATTTTCCCAAGAAATTCTATTTTCTTTTTTTGGACAATGGTATTAAAAACTATATTCCACATACTAAGTAATTCTCGTTGCTCAGGGGATGTTACTGTTTCTAAGCATCCCAAGCTTGCAGAACAAGAAAATATGTGTGTACATACACAAACTACACACACACACACACACACACACACACACACACAGAGAGAGAGGGAGAGAGAGAGAGAGAGAGAGAAAGAGAGAGAGAGAGAGCTAGCTATCTATATCATTGCTCCTTAAACCTTTTTAAATCAGCATTCCCTGTGCTTAAGAAACTTTTATATGGCCCCTGAGCACATGTAGATATATAAAAAAGTAGAGTTACAAATCAAAAAGCTATGGATAATAAATCATATAAAATATTGTTTAAAAAGTGTTTGGCTCTGCCCATGGGTACAATAGTGATGAGAATGTTATAAAGGTAGTCATCCACTTTTTGGATAGATTTAAGGTCCACTGTATAAGAGAAAACATATGTCTAGTATATAAATTAGGCCAAGAACCCATGGTTAGGGAATTCACAGACCACAGAGATGAACCAAACAGTATTAGGCTGCTAAGCAAACATAGAGTATATATATAAATATATATATATATATATTATATATATTCATATAAACTTACATTCCAAGTTTATATATCTACACCCAAAGATTACTGGTACTTTCAGTCCTCATTAGAGAAGTTTCTCTGTGCAGTTGGACTATTGCTTAGCACACAAGCCACAGTTGGTCTAAGGGCAAAGCGTAAGTGTTAGTGGAATAGTCAGCCATGGGGATCTGCATGACCCGCCAACACCAGAGACTATCTTAGAATAAGTATTTGAAATATTGTAAGAGCTAGAGTGTAGGATAGACGTGAGAGAAACAGTGTCTTCTAAACCTGACAAGATGGCTGCACTCGTGGGCTCACAGTAGTTTCAGTTGCTTGGATAAGATCAAGCCAGTCAATATTCTAGCAGAGAGGCGAGTTCACAAGCCCCTCCCCCTACCAGGGGAGTCATTAACAGTTGGAGACTTCTGAAGGAAGGAAAGCCATTTTTCTTTGAAGATGAGTTTCCTGGTAGGTTAATCATACTTTAATGGATGGCCCCATGTTCATGAATATACATGTTCTACAAATGGGAACTTGACGACTTAGGTTTTTTTTTTTTTTTAAGAAAGAGAGTGAACTTAAAAAAAAAAAAGGAAGAGGATGGGGGGTTGAGGGTGGGAGGGTGGGACTGGAGGGAGAATAGGGAGGGGACTGCGATTGAGATGTAACTTGAAGAAATAAAAATAAAGGAAAAAAAAAAGAGAGTGAGTGAGGAACTCTGGCCCTCCTGAGCTTAGGAACATGGCTCTGGCAGGTCTTGTTCTTCTTCTGTGTTCCTCTGCCTCGCTAAAAACCATTACATTATATTCCTAAACTAGCCTCCAAAGTCTATTCTCTTATTTGGTCAATTTCTCCTCCTGAGCCTGACAATCAAGGTTCAGTTATCAAAGCATTGAAATCCAGCAATCAAAAGCCCCTTTGGCTGGGCAGTGGTGGTGCACGCCTTTAATCCCAGCACTTGGGAGGCAGAGGCAGGTGGATCTCTGTGAGTTCGAGGCCAGCCTGGTATACAAAAGCGAGACCAGGACAACCAGAGCTGTTACACAGAGAAACCCTACCTCGAAAAACCAAAAAAAAAAAAAAAAAGCCCCTTTGGCTCACCTTATTAAGATGCCTATTTAAAATTAAACATCTCATCCTAACACGGGGTTTTCCATTTTACCTTTATAAACTGCCATTTGTCTATGAGCCACATCTGTCTCCTCTCTATTGAGAGGCAGTCCTTTGTCCCACAGGGACAAATATCCCTTACCACTCTCCCTTGTCTCCTATCTCCCCTTCTCCTTTATTAACTTCCCCTTCATCCTCTCTTCCATCACCTGTCTTTATCTGTTTGCCCTACTCTGTCTTTCTGAGGCAAATAAATCTTCTTTGTACTGAGAACTTGGTCTTGGTGTGACTTGAGCTGACTTTGTGATTCCTTACAGTAGATACATAAAGAGGGAAGGGAATAAATATGGTAAGAGATGGGAGGAATGGAATGAATAAGATCTATATACATAGACTAACATTTTTGAAGAAATAACAAAAATATATTTTTTAAAAAATGAAAACCTCAAGTCTTTGATATGCATATATTTTACTATTTCTTAGAGACAAAAATTAAATATTAAATGGAGAAAAACTTGGGGGTAACTCTAACCAAGCAACTGAAAGACCTGTATGACAAGAACTTCAAGTCCTTGCAGAAAGAAATTGAAGGGGATATCAGAAGATGGAAAAATCTCCCATGCTCATGGATAGGTAGGATCAACATAATAAAAACGCCCATCTTGCCAAAAACAATACACAGATTCAATGCAATTGCTATCAAAATACTAACACAATTCTTTACAGACCTTGAAAGAACAATTCTCAATTTCATATGGAATAAAGGCACAGGTGACAATTTCCTGAACAGAACACCAACAGCTCAGGATCTAAGACTAACAATAAATGGGACCTCATGAAACTGAAAAGCTTCTTTAAGGCAAAGGACAGTCATTCCAACAAAACAGCAGTCTACAGATTGGGAAAAGATCTTCACCAATTCCACATCTGACAGAGAGCTAATATCCAAAATTTACAAAGAACTAAAGAAACTAAATGCCAAGAAACCAAATAATCCAATCAAAAAATGGGGAACAGAGCTAACAGAGAATTCACAAAGGAGGAATCCCTAATGGCTGAGAGACACTTGAAGAATTGCTCAGCATCCTTAATCATCAGAGAAATGCAACTCAAGATGACTCTGAGATTCCATCTCACACCTGTCAGAATGGCTAAGATCAAAAACTCAAATGAGAGCACATGTGCTGGCAAGGGTGTGGAGAAAGGGAAATAAAACACTCTTCTATTGCTGGTGGGAGTGCAAGCTTGTCCAACCACTATGGAAATCAGTCTGGCTATATCTTAGAAAACTTAGAATAGCTCTACCTCAAGACCCAGCCATACCACTTCTAGATATCCACACCAAATGATTACTCACCAAGCCACAAGGACATTTCCTCATCTATGTTCATAGCAGGCTTATTTGTAATAGCTAGAAACTGGAAACATCCCAGATGTCCTTCAACCCAGGAATGGATTAAAAAAAAAAAAAACTGTGGTACATCTACACAATAGAATACTACTCAGCCATCAGAAGCAACAAAGTCATGCAATTTGCAGCCAAATAGACAGAACTAGACAAGCTCATCCTGAGTGAGCTAACCCAGACCCAGAAGGATGCACATGGCATCTATTCACTTATAATCGGATTTTAGCCATATAGTAGAGGATAACTATACTACAACCAATGCACCAAGGGGAACAGGAACATAGACTTTGTTTCCTATCTATGAGACAGTTTGTCTTAGTGGGGCTGCCTTGTAAAGCTCCCATTGTATGAGGAGGCTCTTGGCCCTCATGTGACTGCTGAAATGGGGTGGGGGACTGTTATGTAGGGACACTCCACTCCAGAGGAGTGTGATGGAAGGGATAGGTGGTAGAGGGTGTGAGGGCATGACTGGGAGGGGTTGAAAGAGGACACTGTGGTGGAGATGTAACCTGAAGTAATAAATAAACATAAAAAAGAAGAAAATTGCATATTAAAATCACATGCTCTAATGCAATACAATCTAAAGGTAATTAGACATAAACCAATGAATGATGGTAGGGAAATATTAAGTCAGTTGGAGTGGGATTGTCTCTGACTCTTCTACTTGCACTTGGGATCCATTTCCCTCTACTGGATTGCCTCATGAAATCTTGATATGAGAGTTTATGCCTAGTCATATTGTATCTTTTCATGTCATGTTTAGTGGATATGCCTGGAAAATTTGCTCTTTTCTAAAGGAAAACAGAGGATGAGTGGCTCTGTGGGAGAGAGTAGGTTGGTATGGGAGGACTGTGGTCAGGATGTATTGAAACAAAAAAAATAGATAAACCATTAATAAATAAATACATAAAGTTATACATTTTTGTATAATTAAAGATCTCTGTGTGTACCAAAAATGCACAGCATCATAGCATTCATTGTCTTGAGTTTGAGCTGAGGTGCTTGATACAGTGTGCAGCCCAAACTGGGCATGGGGTTTGTTTAGAAACCATGTTGCAATGAAGTCACCCAGTGTGATATGGGTTACATTCTTGGACCACCTCTGATTCATTGTCACATGTCTAACTATGAATTACTTTTTGGTTGCTGTACAATCAGAAATGATTTCCCTTGTGGTGTTTTGCAACTTCAACACTCCACTCTGAAGCCTCATGTATGATTGTGACCCACAGTTTGAGAAGCTGTGATGTACATCTCTGCCAAGCTACACATTTGTTCTTATGTGTCTGCCTACAATCTGTTTCTACACTGATAATCACATTCTCTTCCCCTGTGATATTTCTGTCTCAATACCTCAACAGAGGGTACATTCCATGCCACAGCATACAACCACTTACTTAGTTATTGAAGTCCAATGAGGATTGGAATCAGAATTGACAGCCCATCCCCATGGAACGCATTGTTGACTAGAATGCTGTACTTAGGTATGGCTTCCTTTCACTTTATCTCATACACTTCTCTCATTTCACTCTTCTTTAACCCCTTTGGTGAGGTTATTTCATGTATTTGCCAATTCCTGAACCTAGTATCCATCCAGAGATTTCTTGAACTCACATGTAATGTGTCAAAGTTGGCTCTGTCTACAAAGCTCCGTAAGTTTTCCTAAATATGTGGTAACATGCATCATCTACTTCTTCTTCAATGTCATACAGACGAGTATTTTCATCTGTTCAACCCAAACCCCTCACTCAACCCCTGTCAATCTTTCTCTTATTTTTTCCCTGAGAGTCAGGATTTCAGTATGTTGTTCTAATTGGCCTGAAATGCTCTTTGTAGACCAGTGTAGCCTTGAACTCACAGATATCTCCCTGCTTATGACTCAAGAATATTGTCTGCAACACCACACCTAGCTCTTAACCATCTTTTTGATGTGTTTATAGTATTTCATTTCTCAGAATATTATTATCTATTATGTATTAGAGTCATATAGTAGGTATATGTTCCAGACTATGAACTTAATATGAACTTAACATTCACTCATAGGTTCTTGCTCCTCTCTTTCTCTCTTACTCTCCCTCCTTCTCTCTCTGTCTCTCTGTCTCTCTCTCTCTCTCATAATTCTTAGTGTTGATAATATTACATCATTAGGATATTAGGATGTATCAAGTTTACCCATCCATCTGTTAATGACGTAGTAGTTATTGCCAGTTTTGAGAGATTTATGGCTAAAATACTATATGTGGGCTTTTCTAGGGGAATATGTCTTCCAATAGATGTCATAAATACAAAGGTAGATTCAATAAACAAAATTACTAATCAGTAAATCATCCAATGAACAAGAACTCTCAAATGAGAAAATAAAATTATCAATACACACAATACATATTTTTAAGGGTTTAATATTCTTAGTCATCAAAGTGATGCAAACTAAAATTGCAGTGGAATTTCATCTCACCCCAAGTAATAATTGCTATCATCAAGAAAATGAATTACAACAAACGCTGTTACAGAGAAAAAATAACCTCTATTCACTATTGCTGAGAATGTAAACTGGTGTAGATACTGTGGAAATCAATGGGGAAGCCCCTCTAAAACATACTACAAGTTAGAGCCATGTTACTTAAACAACACCACTGTTGCATTAACAACAACAACAAAAAGGGAACAAGGACAACACTATCAAACATGTGATTGTAGAAGGGAAAGTCTCATGGGGTGACATCCCTTGATAAAGAACTATTAGCAACTATGGACTACTGAGAGAGGGAAAGTATTCCCCAGGGATAACCAACTTGTGTGTGTGTGTGTGTGTGTGTGTGTGTGTGTGTGTGTGTGTGTGT
>CAJQZJ010033967.1:1747863-1763672 GCA_907164525.1 Lophiomys imhausi | reverse complement strand
TTCCTTCCTTCCTTCCTTCCTTCCTTCCTTCCTTCCTTCCTTCCTTCTTTCCTTCCTGTCTTATATCCTTCCTGTCTTACTTCCTTTCTTTCCTGTCGGGAGTACACTGAGCCTCTTGGATATGCAGGATAATGTCTTTTATTAAAAATAGAAAATTTGGATATGGTGAGATGGCTCAGTGGGTTAAAGGCTAGCAAGGGTATTCAACTTCAAAAGCCCAAACCTGAATCTGAGGTGGAAATAGAGAACCAACTCCTAAAAGTTGTCCTCAGACTTCTATACTGTCAGAAGGACGAGCACACCCACAGTCAGACATTCTTTCCTTCTTTTTGCATCTCAGAAGTCATTATGTGCATATCAGGCTTTTTTGATTGTACACTTTGTATTTTATTTAGGAATTGATCCTTTTAGTTCTTTTTCTCTTAGTATTAGTCATACTGGTTCTTCTACTTTGGTCTTTTCTCTGCTGATTAAATGTGCTGTTGAATTTCTCCACTGTTTTTGTTTTATTCACTTAAATTTCTTTAATTCTAGAACTTCTCTCTGGTTCCTTTTTAGTGATTTGCATAATTTTATTGATATTCTCTATTTTCTGAATATATAATCTACTGATTTCTTTTAGATGTTTTTGTTCATAGCTTCTAATATATTTTGTAGAGATAGTTGCTTAACAGATTTCATCATTTTGCTGGGCACATAACTCGGTGGCTGAAACTTGAACTGAGTCACTGTGGTCTTGACGTCTATCACCAGCAGAACAAATAAAACAAAGCCCTCATTGATTAAATGAAATTCCCATGTTTTTAGTGAGATTTCTTAGCAGTTTCTTTAACAGGAAAATGGGCAAAAATTTATTTCTTTGTTGCCCCATAATTCTTTTCCTGAGCCTTGGTATTTTGACGACTATAATATAACAATATTAAAAATCAGATCCTCGTGTTTCACCATGTTGCTTATTGTAGGTTATTGTTTTTTTTCTCTACCGTTTCTATGATGTCAACTATATTCACTAATTTTTATAATTTATTGATGGAATTTTTGGAAACATCAGAGACCTCATTCTCTTTAGCTACCTCTGAGCATCCTTCTAGTCCTGGGAATGTACTTGGCTTTCTTAATTATCTGGTAAAGAGAGAGATTATAGTCATCCACCTCTCCAGCCAGCCAAATATTTCACAATGTTCTCGAAGGCCTAACATGGTGAGTCTCCCTGATGCTTTTCATCCACACACTCTCCACAACGTGCTAGATCTAGCCTGGATTCCACATCTAATACCCTGGCTTACTCTGGCTACCCAACTTTTCACTGCAACAAATGTCTAGGTTTCTGTAAGACCAAATCCAACATTTCCAGCTAAATTGACCCATCACAGTCAGGGCTTAGACTAGGAGATACTTTTTTTTTTTTTTTAATATGAACCCAGTCCTTTCTTTCCACTTGACTTCATTCCATCTAAGGCATTTCCAAACTCTAGACATATCTACCATGCCTGCACATACTCTATTAATCCTAAACCTGCTCTGTCCATATCAGACTTAGAAAAAAATTAAAGAAGTCTACAGCCTTGGACTGCAAAATGCAAGCAATATGAAAGACCAAGACAGTGTTCCTCTTCAAAATCTAAGTATCCTGTAGAATTGTTTGCCGATGTGAATTATGTAGATGAACCAAAGGACACAGAATTAAAAGAAGGATCAAAAACTTTGTCAAAGATCTTAAGGAGTTCAAAGAAGTCACACACACACACACACACACACACACACACACACCAACTCAATGAACTCAAGAAGAAAGAGCTTAAGAAGAATAAACACCTGTGTTATGAAAATGTAAAGATAATTCAAGACTTTAGAATGCAATTCAAGAAAGAATTAGAAATACTGACTAACATTCAAAAGGAAATGAAGTTGGCACTGAAAAATCCAGTAATTCAAATACAAAACATAAAGGAAAGCCTTGCAAAGAGAATAAATTAAGTGGAAGAAAGGATATCAGGATTCAAATATAAAGCAGAGGATCAGGTAAGCAAGGAATATGAAAAAAAAATTAAATGCATTGAAAGGACAGACATGAAATGTCAGACACAATGGAAAACCTAAATGTTCAAATTATAGGAGTAGATAAGGGAGAAGAATCCCAATTTGATTGCATAGACCAGATTTTCAACAAGATCATTGGAGAAAACTTCCCAAAAATAAAGAGACATACTTATCTGGATACAAGAAGCACACAGATCATCAAATAGACAAGACCAGAAAAAAAATCCCTGCAGCATATCATAGATAAAACAATATGTATATGCAATGAATAAAATGTATTGAAAACTGCAAGATAAAAACTGAAAGTCAAATACAAAGAAAAACATACCATAATAACAGCTGATTTCTCAATGGAAAATTTGAAATCCAGATTAACCTTGGACAATGAATAACCAAGTCCTAAAAGACAATGAGAGTCAGCCTACACTAATATGCCAACAAAATTATCTGCTATAATTAAAGGAGAAAGAAAAACTTTCTACTATATAATCACCCCAAAAATTTTATAGCCAACAAACCAAAACGTAAATCATGCAGGAAGCAATATTTCAGGCTGAAGAGATTAATGATCTTGGTAGAGTACTGTAGAAAGAAATAAGAAACTATAATTATCAAAACAAAAAGTTCCACCAAGAACACAGACCCCAACACCCAAACTCAATAACAGCATAAACACAATTAATAGATGTAATTCAATAATAAGTTCAAATATCAATTGCCTAAATTATTCAATAAGAAGAAACAGATTGACTTAATGGATCAAGAGACAAAAGCTATCTATCTGTTGCCTGTATAAAATGCATCTTATCTTTCAAGATACACACCACTGTAGAGTAAAAAGACTGACCAAAATACTTCACTCAAAAGGGACAAGGAAGCCACATACATCACTGTCCTAATACCTGGCAAAATGCACTTCAAGCTAAAACTAACCCAAGGAGATAAATAAGGACATTTCATCCTAATCAAGGTAACAGAAACATAGGTGCACCAAACTCTGGTATATGCAATTTCATAAAACAAAAATATTAGTGTTTCTAAAAATACACAATAACATCAATATATAAATAATAGATGATGCCAATACCCTATTCTGTCCAATAGACAAGTCATCTTGACAAAAAAAAAAAACAGAAACAGGATTAATTGACATCATACATTAAATAGGTTTTATAGAAATCTGCAGAATACTCCACACAAACACCAAAGGACAAGCATTCTACTCAACAGTACTAGGATTTAATTCATAAATAGAACACATCGAGGGAGACAAAAAAATTCTTTGCAAATTCAAAAAGATTGAAATCACTCATTGCAATTTATCTGACCACAATGCAATAGAAAGAACTTACAGCAAACAGACTTCTAGTAAATACAGAAACTAATGGAGATGCAATCCCTCATCACTGAATGAGTCAAAGAAGAAAGAAAGAATGAAAGAAAGAGAGAAAGACCAATACAATCTTATTTTTGCACAATAAACAATGGACAATACCACTTTAGCCAAATATACTACTAATTTTGTATCAATATACAAAGGTATAAGGGCATATTCAATAATCTGACCCTTCTTCTTGGTCCTTCCTGTGCTATGTCTATGTCTCAATTTTTCTCAAGTCCGTGCATTCCTACATAGGGGATAAAGAAGGATACAGAAAAGGTAAAGAAGGAATACCCTGGGTCTAACCTCCAAAACCCATTAAACAGGACCATTTAACAACTTGTATTCTCTTCCCCTAAATAACAGAGTTTTCAGTTGTCCTTCAAATAACCAAAAAAGGGGGGCGGAGAAACACCCTCCCCACCCTCTGGGTATGGGATGTCGCTCTCTTAAAATGACTTCCTGCTGATTTGGGTCGTAGTAAACCTGTTTGGGGCCCAAACTAAAATGGAAAAATGGTTAAAAATGTTAATACAATCCTTTTATGTTCAGTCCTTCTGTTTTCAGCTGTTTAGATGTCCTAAGGAGTTTGTAGGCAGAAGCTGAACTTCCAGGCTTTACTGAGGTTCTGGCTGGGGCATTGTGTAGAGCTGAATGGTCTTAGCGATATTGAGTTGTTGTGGTTGTAGGCTTTTGATGGAGACAGCTATTGAGGGAGTCTGTCAGGCTGAATCATCTGGGTCACTCGTCTTCTTTTGGTGTCTGATTCTGTTTTCTGCTGAGGTTTCCGTTGTCCAATGGTCCCTGGGTTTCTTGAATGGATGCTTTGATTCTCCTGAAAAGATAAGAACAGAGCCCTGCCCTAATCCTCACTCAGGGACAATCACCCTCTTTTTTTGATATTTGTATATTGACACAAAATTAAGATTATAGTTGGCCACAATGGTATTGACCCTTGTATATGGACGCAATATTAAGATTTTATTGGGCCGCATAGGCATTGATCTTTGTATATTGATACAAAATTAAGAGTATATTTAGCCACATTTGAATAGATCTTTGTATATTGATACAAATTTAAAGGAAACGCTTCCTAATGGTATCGTACCAAGAGATACTTAAAAATGAAATGTGAAGCTCTGGCCTCTTGATACAAACCATCTTAAACTGTTTAGGATAGTTAAGAAAAACAAACTCCTAGTCATGCATGCATGTCACCTTGTTAGCTACTATGACAGTCTATCACAGATATTCTCTAAGCTACTCAGTAATCAAATTGTTAAGAGACAAGCAACATTTGCTTATCTAAATACAAGAGATAGATAGGGCATCTTCAAAAACCCCAAGAGATCTGCAGAATATGGCATTCAAAGATGTGGTCTTAAATTAAGATTTTTTTTGATATCGTGACATATCAGCTCCTGACAGCACACCCTATTCTATTCCAAGTAGTGTTGCGTCCCTCTCGACCGGCAAGAACGACGCAACTTGCAAAAGCTCTTCTCAAGCAGTTTATTCAGGTCCCTTGAAAACAGTCTTCCGAATGCCCGGGCAGACCCAACCCACAGGCTAAATACTAAATGAACAGCCAATCAAGTAAAGCCACATAGTGCTATCTTAGAGGCCCACGTATGCAGAAGCAAGCCAGATCAGCGGTCTTAGCCAAATATGGACTTGTTTACCACCGAGAGCACTCACCGTCGGGCTGGTGGAAGGCGGAGACCAGCGCCATTTTTAAGGCGCGGCACGTCGCAGAGCGCCATTTTTAAGGCGCGGCACGTCGCAGCTCTCTACAGTTCCCCCTTTTTTATTTTTTCTAAAGTTGGTAGAAGTCCCTGGAAAGGTTTCGTAATCCCCCTATCCGGGGATCTCACGGTGGGCCTGAGCCTGTAGGAGGGCGGTGCTCATACTCTTACCTTTCTCTGGGTCAGCCTCCCCACTCGGGACTGCCCTGTCTTAGGTGGCCGAGACTTACCCGTCAACTCCGTCACTGACTTACCAGACCCTAATATCCGTGGAACGAATTCCTCAGTGGGCAGGGACTATGCTTAGTGAAGATTTACTTCACGGCAGCAAGCCATGCCTGAGGGGACTGGCCCGCCTCAATGGCGACAAGGGCTTGTATAATCATGGCTGCGTTATGCTTTTGTGTGGCTCTCATTTTATAGATGCACCATAGGCAAACCAGAGAGGCTAGCATCATCAGTATCGCCAAAGAGCCTACACCCGCCCACTCCTTAAGATGATCCATAGCCGTCTGTATCCAAGAAGTCAAGCCAGTAGCCAGGCTCAGATCCACCCGAGTGGAGTTGATGTGGACAATTGTTGCTCTCAGCTCTCTCATCAAATTTTCAAATTCAGCCGACCAATCCTGTAAGAGGAACTTTGACAATTGTCTGGACAAGTTAGCAGCTTTTGTATAATTTTGATATTGTACGGAAGTAACACATAAACCTTGCATTTTCCACTCACACCCCAATTGTGCTAGTTGCCAAAGAGAATCAATCTGTTCTTGTATTAAATCTATGCGTTGATTAATTATCATAAGACCTCCTTTGAGATGAGAATTCATAGAGGTCTGAGTATCCAATGCCTGTGCCACAGTGGCTGAGATGTTATTCAGGGCATTGGCAGTCTGTATAGAACTAGACAAGGCAATAGCTGAGGCAGTAGCTCCCACAGCAGCAATAGTGATAGCAGTAACAATAGCTGCAGTGATGCCAAAATCTCTTTTAAACCTGAATAGCATCATGGTATTAGGAGCCTCTACAGGAACTGGTACATATCGAGGCATTCTAGTCACCACAGCCACAGGAAAGGCTGTGGCATTCCAGCATAGGGCATAAAAACATGTACCTGGAGTGCATACTAACTTTTCTTCACCTAAGGATGCACTCCCATTACTTACAATCCACAGAAAAGGAGGCCAGAGACATACTGGCGAAGCTAAAAAAGTCTTGTTGCGGTAAGAATGAAACAAAGAATTCCAAGTACCAGAGCCACTACCGCTAGAGAAATCCAATCTGGTAGCGGACCTTAGGGAAAAATTACCTCTTTGATAAATTCCTCCCCCAAGCATAATGACAGGTCCCAAGTCCATGCAACTTCCATTTACTCCACACAAAAGCCACAAATCAAAAGGATTGGTGGCAGTCTGCTGAGGATCCCTAGTAGATATATCAAGCATTCCTGTACAAGACTTATTCACTACATTACTAATCATGGGGCTAAAGGAAAAATAATCTTGTTGAACCCAAACTGCTCTGCGCTCCTGACATCCAGTCCAGGGAAAAGGTCCTTCCTCTCCTGTGGATCTTCTACAAAAAGGTGCCCAGCGTGGCTGTCTGGGGGGGTCCCGGTCAGAGACTCGTGTGGGCCACCATCCTTCAAGGTGAGAACCATTGCCTGAAAACAAACCACCACTCCTACCCCCAAACCTCAGTTGTGGTAAAAAATCTGCTGACTGCTGAGACAATTTAATGCATTTTGTATCATCTGACCTATTGAAGCTCATTAAAAAGCACAAACTACCCTTCAAGCTGACATTTCTATTACCCTCTATAGGGCTTCTCTGATCATCAAAGGGAAGGTAGGGTAAGCCTAAGCTTCTATTACTGCTAAATAAGCATGGAAACACAGTTGCATCATGTCTGACCGGCATCGGCTTTGGGAATATCGACAGGATCCCCCATCTCGGCTCGGTCATTCCTGACATACTCACTGCTACTATCACCAGAATCCTTAGGAAGGTCTTCATGACAAATCTTCCTCACAAGGCATTCAGGCACCCACACTGGATCTTGTTGATCCTGAGGAAAAACACAAACAGACCCTCTCGCCCATGTTAGCACGGGGTCAGGCCCCCGCCAAGAGCCTGTCAGAATGTCCTTCCATTTCACCATGCTTTTAGGTGAACCATGGGAATCCTGATGTCTGTCCGCTGCTGAGCGGCCTTGAGCATCCAAATTGAAAAAATTTAGAGTAAATAAGGCTAAAGATATTCTCTCCTTGGGGGTACGGCCTTGGCCTATTCCCCCTTTTTGTTTTTGCAAGCATTCTTTCAAGGTGCGATGAGCACGCTCCACAATTCCTTGTCCTTGAGGATTGTATGGTAATCCATGATTAAGCTGTACCTCCATCTGGTTGCAGAAGGAGACAAAGGACTGTGCCGTATAGGCTGGTCCATTGTCCGTTTTTAGCTGCTGTGGTTTTCCCCATGCAGCCCAGGCTTCTAAGCAATGTCCTATGACATTGCGAGCCTTTTCTCCACTCATAGGTGTAGCATGTATGATACCTGAGCAGGTATCCACAGATACATGAATGTATTTTAAGGCTCCAAATTCTGAAATGTGGGTAACGTCCATTTGCCAGATTTTGAGTGGCATCAATCCTCTAGGGTTCACTCCCACACTGAGAGGATGATGATGAATCACACAGTGAGGACAGTCTAAAACTATTTGTCTAGCATCTGCTCTAGACAAATGGAATTTCTGCTGTAGAGTTTTTGCATTTACATGAAATAATTGGTGAAACTGTCTGGCTTGGTCCAGGAATGAGCTCCAAAAAATGCATGTCATCCTAGTCCATTGATCAACTTTATCATTACCCTCACTTAATGGTCCAGGTAATCCTGTATGTGCTCTAATATGTTGAATATAAAAACACCTTTTTCTCTGCCAGATTAAAACTTGTAACTCTTGTAATAAGGCACATACAGTACTACTATTCTTAATAGGACCTGCTAATTCTAATACTTTCACTGCGTTGACCACATAGACTGAATCTGAAATCAAATTGAATGCAAATTGACATCTTTTAAACACCTCAATTACTATTTTCAATTCTACTATTTGGGGGAAGCCCGGTTGAAATTGACATAACACGGGCTCTTGTCTTTCTATCAAATAGGCTCCGCAGCCTGTCTTTGAGCCATCAGTAAACACATTTGGTGACCCCTGAAGTGGTACTGCTGAAGTAACCTTAGGGAATATCACTGGGTGCTCCTTAAAAAATGATAGCAATGGATGTTTAGGGTAATGGTTATCAATCATTCCTTCAAAGCTACATTGCAATATTGCCCAGTCATCTACAGTGCCACACAAAATCTTAATTTGATAACTGGAATAGGGCACTATTATACTGGCAGGAGCAACTCCAAAAGACTGCAAGCATTGTTGGATACCATTCAAGGCTAAAGCAGCAAGTGCAGTGGGATAATGTTCTATGGATTTTTTCGGAGAAATCTTTGAATAGGTCCATAATAATGGTCCGTCCTGCCATAACAATCCTGTAGGTTGACCATAGGTGGCAAATATGCACAATGCAATGGGCTGTCCTCCCTGCCATCTCTTTAGAAAGGCACTCTGTAACCTTTCTTCCACTTTACATAAAGCTTTTCTTGCTTCGTCTGTTAATTGTCTAGGAGAATTAAGTGCTGAGTCACCTTTCAAAATATCATATAGGGGTCTTATTTCATAATTTGGTAGCTTTAAATAGCCTCTTACCCAATTGATATCTCCTAACAACCTTTGAAAATCATTTAAAGTCTTTAAATTATCTTTTCTTATCTCAACCTTTTGAGGTATTATCTTATCAGGTCCAACCTTTGCTCCTAAATAATCAACCACATTTTCCTTTTGAACCTTATCAGGAGCAATAAACAACCTTTTCTTTTTTAATAATTGAACTAATTCTTCATAGGCCCGATTTAACATTTGTTCACTCTTAGCTGCCAGTAAGATATCATCCATATAATGAACACATCTCAAATCTGGAAAATTCTTTCTCAAGGGAGCAATGGCTTCCCCCACATATAGTTGGCACATAGTGGGGCTGTTTGCCATGCCCTGGGGTAATACTACCCATTCAAACCTCTGATCAGGTTCCTCATGGTTACAGGATGGAACAGTAAATGCAAATCTTTCACTATCTTTGGCACACAAAGGGATGGAGAAAAAACAATCTCTTATATCTATAACTATAATGGGCCATGAGGCTGGCAAAGATGATAAAAGCGGCAAGCCGCGTTGCACTGGGCCCATGATCTGCATTTGTTGATTTATGGCACGCAGATCATGCAACAATCTCCATTTTCCAGATTTCTTTTTAACGACAAAAATAGGTGTATTCCAGGGAGATACAGATGGTTTTATATGCTTTAAAGACATCTGTTCATCCACCAAATCTTTGGCTGCATTCAATTTTACAGAGGAAAGTGGCCACTGAGGAACCCATACTGGATCCTCCGTCTTCCAAGTTATGGGAATGCCCTCCTCAGTGGCCCCTAGGAAAAACCCAGGCCCTGTCTCCTTTGTCTTTGCTGCATAGATATGGGACTCTTTCGTCCCTGCAAATATTTTCCTATTCCAAAGCCTGGAGCATATCCCATATCTTGCATCATACGTTGGGCTGAATCAGAATAGTCATTACTCAATTTAAATCTCATATCCTTTAAAAGGTCTCTTCCCCAAAGGGAAATAGGGAGCTCAAGTACATATGGCTGCATTTCTCCTGAGTGGTTCTCTTGGTCCTGCCACTTTAATAACCTTGCACTCATATCTGGAGTCCTAGCATAACCCAGGCCTTGAAGTGTTTGAGAAGAGGCTTGTATAGGCCAACCTGAAGGCCAGTCTTTCTTTGCTATGATACTCCTATCAGCCCCAGTATCCAAAAGGCCCAGGATCTTTTTACCATCAACTTTTAACTCCAAGACAGGGCGTTGGTCCAAATCCAGGGAGAGAAAAGTCAAATCTGTGCCCGTGGACCCAAAACCATCTTTTCCTCTCTCTCGATCCCTTGCTGCATAGCGGTCATGTAAGCTTGGCAACATAATCAATTGAGCAATTCTATCTCCAGGAGAGATAGCCGTTATACCACGGGGGGAGGCTACCATGATCTTAACCACTCCTGTATAATCTGGATCTATAACTCCAGGATGGACAATAAGTCCTCTCAAGGCTGATGATGACCTCCCTAACAACAAACCAACTGTACCAGGTTCAAGGGGTCCTTTAAAATCTGTTTCAATTAACTGGACCCCCATTTGGGGTGTTAATACGAGTCTGGTGGTGGAGCAGAGGTCCAATCCTGCTGAGCCTGCAGTGGCTCTCCGCGGTCTCTCGGATGGCGGAGGGTTGGCCATCTCTCTTGATTCTGCTCTTTGTCCTGATTCTCTACTGCCCCATATATTTGTGAGCCCTGAGGTCGTGGGCCCCGCTGTCCGTTTTTTGGACGAGCGCCACCGTAACCTTGAGTTAAAGGTTGGCCATGGATGTCTATCACTGATCGGCATTCATTAGCCCAATGGTTCCCTTTTTTACATTTTGGGCATAACCCCGGCCGCCTGGGGCGTTGTACACTTCCCGTACTTTCTGCACTCCTTCCCCTGGGGCACTGTCTTTTAAAGTGTCCCATCTTGCCACACTTAAAACAAACTCCTGAACTTCCTCCACCTTTTCTGGCCAACTGTATTACTGTGGCAGCAAGACCAGCATTAGTTAATGGCCCTCCAAGTTCTCTACACACTTTCATCCAGGCTTCTAGGCCTTTATTCTTATAAGGGGTGATAGCAGCTCTACATTCTTTGGTACATTGCTCATAGACCAACTGTTTTATTAGTGGCATAGCAGCATCCGGGTCACCAAAAATCTTCCCTGCTGCTTCCACCATTCGTGCTACAAAATCTGAAAAGGGCTCCATGGGGCCCTGTAGAATCTTAGTTAAGTTCCCACTCACCTCCCCTTTATTAGGAAGAGATCTCCAAGCCTTGATAGCTATCTTGTTTATTTGCTCATAAATCTGAATAGGATATCCTATCTGCTGATTGGCAAATCTCCCCTGCCCAAGCAGCATATCTCTATCCCAGGCTGGATTTCCATCTTTCTGATTATTGGCTGCTTGCTCAGTGGCATACTCAATCAAGAAAGCTTTCCAGTCTAAGTATTGCCCTGGACTTAAGCAGGCGCGGACCAGGCCACTCCAATCACTCGGAGTCATACAATGTCTGCTTAATGCTTCCACTTGAGCCATTGTAAAAGAAGCGGTAGTACCATAAGTACGAACCGACTCTGCAAGAGATTTTACCACCTTAAAATCAAGCGGTTCCTCGTACCTGTTCCCTTGTGGATCTTGATATACAGGATAAGCAAACTGTAATTCTGTTCTTACTTGTGTCCACATCCCCGGGCAGAAAGATCTCCCTACTTTTAGTGACTGAACATGCTGATCTATCTGAGTGGCTTCTGGATATGGAGGAGGAGTTAAAGGTGCCATGGCAACGGCTTTGTTTACACCAGCTGCCACCAGCGTGACTGAAGGCGCTGTAGCGACGACTCCGCCCACTCCTACTGCTGCTGACGCTGACGCTGACGTGTCAGGCGCCATAGCAACAGCTCCTCCCACACTGACTGCTGCCGACATGTCCTTTTCTTTTACCCTTTTCTTTTCCTTTTTTCTAATAACAGTCCTCTCCAACTGTTCTAGTAGAGTGTGTAGCTCTCCTTCAGAATCTGTGCTCTCTGAGTCCTCAAAATCTCTAAAATCTCTAAAATCTGTGAGATCGGGATAGAGAGGAACTTTCCTTTTGCCTCCCTTTTCACTGTCTGCCTGCTCAAATCTTTCGCCTTTGTCACTGTCTACTTGCTCAGATTTTTCCCCTTGCAGCAGTTCCAAGGCTGACTCTCCCTCTCTGATTGCATTACAACATCTCTGATCTTCTAAACAACTCCTCACCATTTTCCAAATCGGTCTTACTCCATGCTTCAGAGTCCCTTGCTCCCAAGCAAAATCCAAGTCCCTGCCCAATCTGTCCCAGCAGGATACCGTAAGATTCCCGGACACTGCAAACCACGGAGCCACGGAATCACATTCATTCAAAAATCTTTCTAGGGTAGACTTCTTAATCTTCAAATTCCTAGCTAAAAGCAGCTCCTGAAGAGCCAGAAAAATTGGGTGTGACTCAGACAACCCCATGTTTAAAAATTTACTTTCGGTTTGCAGCTTCCCCACGAAACGTTACCTTTAGTTCGCAACTTCCCACGAAACTTTACCTTGTGTTCGCTATCTCCGTGAAACTTTATTGTCCTGATTTATCCCAGGAACTTACCAATGCGTTGCCCCTGACTGCAGGAGTTCTGAGTCTTTTCTGGGTCCCCGTACGGGCCACCACTTGTTGCGTCCCTCTCGACCGGCAAGAACGACGCAACTTGCAAAAGCTCTTCTCAAGCAGTTTATTCAGGTCCCTTGAAAACAGTCTTCCGAATGCCCGGGCAGACCCAACCCACAGGCTAAATACTAAATGAACAGCCAATCAAGTAAAGCCACATAGTGCTATCTTAGAGGTCCACGTATGCGGAAGCAAGCCAGATCAGCGGTCTTAGCCAAATATGGACTTGTTTACCACCGAGAGCGCTCACCGTCGGGCTGGTGGAAGGCGGAGACCAGCGCCATTTTTAAGGCGCGGCACGTCGCAGAGCGCCATTTTTAAGGCGCGGCACGTCACAGCTCTCTACAAAGTAGAAGATAAGCATCGAAGAACCTCCACTGTAAGATGGTTGAATTAGTGGCAAGCCTATCTCTTGGCATGAAAAAACCCCTTGCTCCAACTGCAGACAGACTGCTGTCCAAAAAGGACAAAACTTGGTAGCAGGGAAGTCGACAGCCTAGCTCTGCCAAGACAGGGTAGGTTAGTCCTTCATAATCCCTGCTCTACAATAAATGTCTGTCAGAGAAACAGGACCAAAAGGCTGAAGACTGATGCTGGAATGTATGGAGAGAAAATGGGAACTGTCCAGGTAGTCACTGGTTTGTCATTTCTTAGTATTGGAAGCTGCAGGCCCTGCATTTCCTATATAATCAGATATATTTATCCTTCTCAGCTCTCTGAGGTGGTTGAAGAATAGACAGCTTGAGTCTCATAGCTAAATTTTGAGTTGTTTAGGAATCAAGAGGGCGTTCTAGATCTAAGAAGATGGTTATAATAGTGGTGCAAGTTAGTATGAAAGCTAAGTCAGTTATAGAACTTTAAACTCATGGAGATGGTTAGATGGTAGAAGGTTAAAGTCAGGGGCCAAATATGTATGAACTGGACATTGGGAAGGTATACTGGGCCATTTAACTCTCATAAATGTGGCATATTTAATTCTGCTGTTTTGTATAGAATTTACTGTTATAAGAGAAAGAACCATTTGTTGGATTGAAAAGGGAAGCTGTTGGGGGGAAGAGGGTGGAAGGGTGGGACAGGAAGGGGGAATAGAGAAGGGTTTGCGACTGAGATGTAACTTGAAGAAAAAAAAATAAAGTACTTATATAAAAAATAAAAAATAAAAAAAGAAATTTTCAAAAAAAAAAAAGAGAGAAAGAAAGATTTTCCTGGAACTAAATGAAAATGAAAACACTATAACAAAACATCTGGAACACATGAAAGCAGTCTTACAAGCGAAATTTATAGCTCTTGGTGCCTACTTTAAAAAATGAGAAAAAAGCACAAATAAATTACTTAACAATGTGGAACTCAAAAATTTGCAGTAACAAGAGCAAACCAAATCCAAACGCAATGAACAGCTAGAAATATTAAAAATCAGATGAAAAGTTGATGAAATGATAATAAAGAAAACAATACAAAGAATCTATTAATCTAAGAGTTTGTTCTTTGAAAAATTAAACAGGTCTGACAGACCTTTGCCTCAACTAACCAAAAGAAAGAGAACCCACATTAACAGAGTCAGAAATGGACAAGAAAACCTTGCAACCTTCGCCAGACCAGTTCAGATTTAAAAACCTGTACTACATTATGCTTGAAAACCTAAAATATATTAATAAAATTCTAGATTCCTTCAAACCACCAAAGTTAAACCAAGATGAAGTCAACATAACAGGCACATAAAAAATGAGGAGATTAAGCCGGGCGGTGGTGGCGCACGCCTTTAATCCCAGCACTCGGGAGGCAGAGGCAGGCGGATCTCTGTGAGTTCGAGGCCAGCCTGGTCTACAAAGCGAGTCCAGGACAGCCAGAGCTACACAGAGAAACCCTGTCTCGAAAAAACAAACAAACAAAAAAAACCAAAACAAAAAATGAGGAGATTGGAGTAGCAACTAAAAATCTTAGCTTAAAAAAATACAAGGGGCCAGGTGTGATGGAGCACACCTTTAATCCCAGCACTCAGGAGGCAGAGGCAGGTGGATCTCTGTGAGTTCGAGGCCAGTCTGATCTACGAAGATAGCTTAGGACAGCCAGGACTCTGACAACATAAAGAAACCCTGTCTCGAAAAACAAAAACAGCAACAGCAACAACAACAAAACAAAACAAAAACAAAAACCAAAAAAAAAACCCAAAAAACAGAGCCAGATGGATTCACAAAAGAATGTTATAAAACTTGCAAAGATCTACAATCTTTCTTAAACTATTCAAAAAAAATTTTTTTTATTAAATACTTTATTTTTTTTCTTCAAGTTACATCTCAGTAACAAACCCCTCCCTATTCCCCCTTCCTATCCCACCCTTCCACCCTCTTCCCCCCAGAAGTTTCCCCTTTCAGTCCAACAGATGGTTCCTTCTCTTATAACAGTAAGTATTATACAAAACAATAGATATAAATATGCCACATTTGGAATCCTCAGCAGAGAGCAGAATCAGGCACCAAGGAGGACGAGTGACCCAGTTGATTCTGCCTGGCAGACTTCCTCAATAGCTGTCTCCATCGGGGGCCTGCAACCACCACAGCAATCCAGTGTCACTGGGACCGCTCAGCTCTACACAATGCCCCGGCATGAACCTCAGTGAAGCCTGCAAGATCAGCTTCTGCCTACAAACCCCTTAGGTCATCTAAACAGCTGAGAACAGAAGGACTGAACATAAAAGGATTGTATTAACATTTTTAATCATTTTTCCCATTTGGGTTGGGGCCCCAAACAGGTCTACTACGACCCAAATCAGCAGGAATTCACTTTAAGAGAGCGAAGTCCCATGCCCAGAGGGTGGGGAGGGTGTTTCTCCACCCTTCTTTTTGGTTATTTGAAGGATAACTGAAAACTCTGTTATGTAGGGGAAGAGACTACAAGCTGATGAATGGTCTTGTCTTAATGGGTTTTGGAGGTTAGCCCCAGGGAATTCCTACTTTTCCTTTTCTGTATCCTTCTTCCTCTCCTATGTAGGAGTGCATGGGCTTGAGAAAAATGAGATATAGACATAGCACAGGAAGGTCCAAGAAGAAGGGGCAGATTATTGAATATGCCCTTATACCTTTGTATATTGATACAAAATTAGTAGTTTATTTGGCTAAAGTGGTATTGACCATTGTTTATTGTGCAAAAATAAGATTGTATTGGATTACATCGGTATTGATCTTTGTATATTGATACAAAATTAAGATTATAGTTGGCCACAATGGT
>CAJQZJ010033967.1:1728727-1742170 GCA_907164525.1 Lophiomys imhausi | reverse complement strand
GAAGAAGAAGAAGAAGAAGAAGAAGAAGAAGAAGAAGAAGAAGAAGAAAATTAGAGGCCAACAGTACTGAGAGCACAGAATCAAAATGATTTCACACAGAATACAAACTTACATCAAAAAGATTATCTGCCAAGATCAAGTTCACTTAATCCCTGAAATGTAGGGATGGTTCAACATATACAAGTCAATAATTGTAGCAAACCACATAAATGGACTTAAAGAAAAAATCATGTGAATGTCTTAATTGATACAAAAAGTGTCTAACAAAATCTAGAATACCTTTATGAAAAAAGTCTTAGAGGATGGGAGATTAGAGGGAACATACCTCAATATAATAAAATCTCTATGTGAGAAACACAAAGAAATATTGTAATTATATTATATTATTAAATTAAGTGAAATAAAATTTTAAAGAGAGAGAGAGGTTTAAAGGCCTGTTACCCACAGATTTTCTTTGCTAGCCTCTTCCTCCCTAAGCTTTCTGGTTTCAGTTGTTCCATTTGTTTTTACAATGTGTCTTATCTGGAGCTTTTCAGTAACTCCAAGCCCCAGGTTACTCTCATGTCACTTGAGCTGACTAAGACAGTGATTCCTCCTGCAGCCAGGGCTAGTCAGAAGGTCTTTTACCTTCCTGTTTTCCAGCCCCAGCTGGTTTTAGCAAATGACACATTCATAGAAACACTAACTTTATCATGCATCTTAGTGTATGCAATACAAGTTAAACTAGGGACAATGGCCCTGGGATGATTATGAGAAAATGTTCTAGAAAAAAAATTCTACAAAACAAGTTGTTTTAAAATGTGTAATTGTTGTAATTGACAGAACTTGCCAATTGTAATTTGCTAACTTTAATGTAACTGTAGAAGATGCTGCTAGATGCCTAGATGCCTTAAGACTGCTATCTTCCTTCTATCTTCATGATGCAGGACTTTGCCTGGGTATGAAGGGGTCAGAAAAAATGTCAGGTACTTGAGAGTCAGCAATCACTTCAAACTGACTCACAGTGACCAAAATCCCAAGAACTGAAAAATGTGAGTCTAGGGCTAATAATCAAAATTAAACAACTATAGGTTATGAGTTTCAGCTATCAAGAGACATATATGAATGTGTGCATCTGTATACATAATTCCAGATAATTTAACAATATTAACAATAGAACTTTTAGTTATTCCAATATGCACATCAAATAGGTTAAAGAGCAATGAACAGTATTGAGACACATTATTCTCTAGATAGCAGAGGCAATTATAATCTAGGTAGCAGAGGCAAATGGAGAGAAGCATGAACTTTAGACAACACTGAGCCAATGACAATGAAAATAATATGCTCCCTGTATTCTCCTTGGATGCTGAACTCTCCTCCCATATCTTTCTCTTTTCTTAACGTATTCATTCATAAACTTTAAGGATGCCTTTGGCCAACCTGCAGAATTTTTAGCATCCTGCCAAGCCTTGACTGAAAAATCTACACACATTTATTTCTAAATTGGAATTGCAATAGATCCACATGTCCTTAAGTATCTACCAACTGACACAATTACATTGCAATTCACAGACATGTCTAGATGATATTAACATTTTATTATGCTCATTAAATACAAAAAGGATCTCAAGATCACATCCTGGGTACATACTCCAAGTCAAGGTTTGCATTCCTGCCTTTTGAAATCGAGCTAAACGGTCACAGTCAATTATGTCCTTTAAAAGGGACTAGGCAGTATCAACATACAAAAATGACTTCAGTAGTGGACCTAAAGGTGACCTCACTTTCCTTGGTAAATTACTCTGCCTGGATAAATGCAGTGTTTCTTTCTGACCTTTGACAATAATAGTGCATTTCATTTGGATGGCACTTGGAATCGATTTATTGAATTGTTTATACTTCCCTTGACTTATTTTCCCCCTCTAGGAAAACTGCAATACATATGTGACTATTAAGAAATATTGTGGCATTGTGAGAATAGACATTAGGAAACATAGCATTGCCTTTTACTGATGACATGATCTTGCTCCAATGAATTAGACATTCTAAACCCCAGTTTCCTCATCTTAAAATTAGAGCATACTAGCATCTCCTTCATAGGACTGACACAAGGATGAAGTATGCTCAGGGCTGGTCTCTAGGGGACTACATTATCTCCCACACAGCTTCTTCTGAGTCTCCCACTCCTAGACTTAGTCCTAACCTTGTCTTTCTAGTGAAATGACCTGACCCTAAGGCCCCAGAAAGGCATTTTCCACCTTTGCCTGCCCTGCAGCTTCCAGCATGGCACCTGGAACATAAAAGATGCTAATAAAGGACTATTAAGTCAGACTGAGGCCAGATAGATCAGTCAGCTGTTTTTATTGGCTTTTTGGATTCATCCAACTTAATAGTCACTACCTGTCATTCCCAATTTGTCAACATTTCAGTCTAAAGCTTCCTGATTCACAAATATCTCCAAATGCTAGCAGTAAGTCACCCATATCACAAACCTGGAGGTAAATATTATTGCAAGATCCCATTCATGGACAAGGAAACAAACTCAGTAGTTTAAATTACCTACACTAGATAGATTATCCTTTTTGGTAAAAGTGAGAGTAAGTGTGGTCAGCCTTTTCTCTTAGTCCAGTTTCCTATGCAGTGAGGGTGGTGCCATTTAATAAAGGCAAACATCTAAACACTTTCTACTTTCCACCTGTTTCTTTGCTAAAATGCACATAGGCATTATCTTCTGTGATTTTTGAGACTGTCAAGTTCCTACAAGCCAGGGATCATTGTGTGTCTTATTCTCCACTGTGTCCCCACAACTCAACTCATCACGAGACCAAGGTTACTTACCAAAAAGCCTGGAAGAGTAAATATGTTCAAAATTAATGAAACATGATATTTTCCTTCTGAGACAAAGGCTACCCTCACCACAATTTTTAAATAACTGAAAATAAATGTAGTTGGTAATTTAACCTAGCTCACAAAGTAGGAAAGCAACCTTTTGAGTTAAGTCTACTTAATCAAGTTCTTAACTTCTTAGTTGCCTTGCCTATGAAGAGGGGTACATATTAGCAAAAAAATAAAGGAGAGGGGAAGTAAGACAGAAAGGAAAGAGAGAGAGAGAGAGAGAGAAAGAGAGAGAGAGAGAGGATATCATTATCATGCCCCCCATATGGTCACAAATTCTTCAGCAGGCAAAAGAAATAATGGGTCATAAAACACTTCTGAGCCCCAGCACTTACTTTCTTTACTTGTATATTGCTACTTTCAAAATCATTAAGCTTGCGACTGTACAAGGGGTAATTTTGAGCATATGACAATTGCCTCAGAGTCAAAGGCTGTATCCCAACAGCTTAAATATAACAATAGTAGGTTCTTTTCAAAGGGCACATTTTTCTTCACAGCTGCCAGCTCTGCTTTCTATACAAACTAAAAATAATGATCTTTCCATTACTGGAGTGCTAGTATTGTTACTTTCCCTCTTAGCTTATATTAGGGCTTAAATTATACACCCTTAGTCTCCAGGGGTTTAAACTTGGCTGGCAAAACTTTTTCTGAGGCCAGATAGTGACATTAAGAGTATGAGGCTTCCACTGAAACTTCCTACAGAGTCCAGGGCAAAATTATATCACCAAAATTGGCTCTAGATATCATTGTTTGTCAGCTATTAAAGGTCACTGACAGTGATCTTTGTAGTCAACCTCAGCACACTTTACAATACTCATCTTCTCTTCTAAACCTGTCCCTCTCATTACAACAAAGGACAAAGTGACTTTACCCCATCTAATGTGGTCTCAGAGCTCCTACTCATTCCACGTTTGTATAGCAATTATCTAGAAGGTAATAGATGTCCTAGTTATTTGGGGGGAAGCAAGAAAGGGATCTTGTCCAAACAGAATTTGATTCATTTGGAGGCCACAGTGCTTGGGAAGGCAAGCCAGGGTAAGGACAAAGAGTTGTGGATCTGAAAGATAAGGTGAACAGGGAATACAGGGTGTCACAGCAAGGAAGGGAGTAGATACTTTCATAACAACAACAAATAGCAACAACTGTCCAAATGTTCTTGTCAGGAATATCCATGGGCTTGTAATGCAAAAGCCAGTATAGAGTGACAATGACTTTTTCCCCTGGAAAAATGACAAGACAAAAGAATGGATAGTTTTACAGATTCCTTCTGTTTTTATTTTTGTGCTTCATTGCTGATATTTATCTACTAACAATAACCGAGTTATAATGATGAGCATTTAGGAAGGACCTGGGAGACATGTTGGTGGTAAAGAATCTAACTAGCTTGCAACTAGAATTCTTGCCTTCATGGTCAGGTGAGGTCCACTCTGCCTACCTCCTTATCTATGGTGATAGTTTGAGGAAGCCTTTAGTGGAAAACTTAAGGAGACTGGGGATATCTGAGAATGATTGAGCTACATGGGAATGAGGATCAGACACTATTTAATATACTTAATAGAAACATAATTACATTCAATCTTTTGCAGGCAGCATCCTGAGGGTTCCTAATACAAATTGCTAATCCCTCTCCTTCTGAAGATTCCCTTCTGCCTACTCTGAGTGGATCCTACCCTGTGCTAATTGGTGTTACCATGGGTGGCTTCTACATGACATTCTTACTTTTAACCCTGGTCTCATGGCTCATTTATAATAAACTATGCACTTTCAGTGACTATAATCATTTATAATTTTTATCTCAGCACTGGAGAGACTTAGGCAGGAGAATTGAAAGTTTGAGATCAATCTGTCCCACACGGAGAAATCTTGTCTCAAGAAAGCAGAGCAAACCCAACAAGAAAAGCAATGACAACTACATCCCCCTTTTCTTTTTCTTGTTTGTTTATTTATTGCTTCAAGTTACATCTCCCTCACAGTGCCCTCATTCCAACCCTTCTGGATCCACCCTCCCACCCTCTCTTCCCTCTCCCACCCTTCCTACTCCTCCGATGTGGAGTGTCCCTACATAACAGCCCCTCTCAACTCAACAGTCATATGTGGGCTAAGAGCTTCCCTTTGCACTGGGGGCCAACATGGTGGCACTCCTAGGGCAAGTTGTCCCTTTAATAGGTAACAAAGTCTATGTCCCTAATCCTTACAATACCCTTTTCCAATGACATTGTGGAAGTCTTGCCTACTGCCACCATGCTCAGCAGGGCACAGTCACTATCCAGCCATCATGGGGAAAACCTGAGTCCAATTTTGTTAAATAAGCATTTCAGATTCTCTGGTCTCTGGGTCTTTCCATTGTCTAATCCAAAACTTTAAAACTTTGTTGCACAAATTAATTTTAAGTGTGGATCTAAACCAAATGCCAGTCTCCTATTGGGTACCTGTTTGGTCATGTGACATTTCTTTTGGCATTGAAGTGATTTGAGCTGTAATATTCTGCAAACTCCTCTTCTATAGGCTGCTGAAAAACACCCTAAAGTGCACATTAAATAAACAAACACAATATAAAGGAGGTTCACAAGCTGTTAATTAGGCTTAGTTTAGTCTCTCTCTCTCTCTCTGTGTCTTTCTCCTCTCTCTGTTCTTACAGTAAGTGCATGTGCTTATATTAATATACATTTCAGACAAAATGTATAATTGTTTTTTCCCTGCTGAGACTGTACTAAGTTTATGTGAGAACATAACTATGTTGAGATACCTCAGTGCACTACAAAGGCTTCTATGATCTCCAGAATCACTGCCCTGTGAAAGCTTTGGCAATTACAGATTTTTAGATTCGTCTTCTATTTTGTAAGACAGAAAAGTACAATATTTGAATTATTTATTAGTGTTCTGTTTCTCTACTACCTTCTAGAAACGATTTGTTCCTTCTTCCATTTAAACTCCTATGTATTATTGGAAGGAACCTCTCCAGCTTTGCAGCCATGCAGTCATGAGACTAGTTGTTTGTCAGGAGTCTATCGTTATTATTAATTTTCCTATTTCTGCTGCTACTATTGGTACTATTTCTTTGTTTTTAGTTGTTGGATCAACTAGGACTATTGATCATACATATTATTTTCCTACAAACAGCAGCATAGCTCACTACCTAGCATATGCACAGAGTTTTCTTAACAAAGCATTTTCTACTATTGGGGGAAAAAAACCTGCAAATGAGATGCAGCTCAAGCCATGGGGGAAGTGATGAGCTCTCCCAGATGAGAGGCCTGCTATTTCTTATCAGCAGCCGCCTCCCCTCCCCATTTCTCAATCAGCCATGACCACAAGAAGTGCTTCTTTGACTGAGTCAACCTCTACATTCCTACTAATCTTAATTAAAAAGTTGCTTTGTTTCTGTTAGATTCTGTGTGTCCAACAACAAAAGAATTAGCAGAGAATACATGGCTACTCATACCCAAACAAAGTAGCATAGTATTTTTCAATTTTATAATTGTTTTATCCAATTCAAATATTTTATCCTGGAAATTGTGATATTTGAATATTTCTTCAGTGAGACAGACGTGATGTATGTTGTTTTCTCCCTTGAGTATTAGTGGTAATTTCCCCATGAGCCTCCCATTTATCAAAGATAAATAGCAAGTCTAGCTACCAGGTTTCTCTGTTGCTCTATTTCCCCACAGGACACTATCCTCCTGGTTACTCAGCGATAAAATGCCTCTCATTGATGTAAGTAAAGAGTATTATCTGTTGCTCAGGAATATATAGTTTATATTTTAATTCTTTATCCATAATAATTCCAGAAGTTATTTTAAAATATCAAAAACAGTTACATACATTTTGATTCTGACAGAGGGATCCATGTGCTCACAAAATTACTGACAAACTTTTGGCTTCACCTACAGTCCGAGATAGCATGGGACTAGATTGTCAAACACTCTAGTATGGCCTCAAAGAGGGAAGTTTGCTTGAATCCCTGAGTCTGCCATGATGCCAGATTCGTGTAACATTTTCTGATCCTTACATGTGTTCATCACCTGAAATTTCAACTTTTTATCAAGAAGTTGGAAAACACTGAAATCAATGGAGAATGCCAAACTAGTTTGCACAGGTGGTCATGGTTAAGCTCATTGTGTCTCAAAACAAAAAACAAAATGTATGGTAACAGGACGTGCAGGGGAAAAGAGGCGCTTGACATGAGTTGGAGGGGGTGAAGAAATTGGGATGAAAATAATCAGAACACAATGTATGTATGATGAAAGGCCCAAGGAACAAAATTTTAGAAGAAAATAAGAAGAACTTGTGTGATTTATGAGAAAAACTAGAACTGAGTTACGATCCAGGTTTTATCTTTGTTTGTTTTCCCTTTCATCATTTAGAAATCTCAGTCCTCAGTGCTCTGAGATTCTTAGAGCGCATGCCTACTTCACAGTCTCATGGCATACAGCACACACATTGACTTACACGCACTCCAATACTGCCAGATTAGTTCAGTCATTCCTGAGACCTGACCTCACCCACCCACCTCAGGACAATGCTTGGAACCCATTGCTCTATGGGATTCCCCTTGCGCAGCATCAACTAAATACATAACCCTTTCTGTGGTGTACTTGTTACAAACCACACTGAGCAAGGGAAGGGCAAGCTATCCTAAGATAACTCACAATGATCACTATTAGTTCTTTTAAAGATCAGAGGATGGCAGAGATGAAACAAGTATACAAGATCCAGACCAGGATATTAAAGGCACAAAGAAAAACTCATTTAATCAGGCAAGTATGGGACCTGGACTCTCAAATATGAGAGCACAGGCCGGGTATGATAGTAGACATCTGCAATTCCAGCTCTGGGGTGGCAAAAGCAGGAGGATTTGGGTCCTGCAGTTGAAGTAAGATCATGTCTTTAAAACAAAAGAAACAAACAAAACCAAAAACAAGCAAACAACAAAAACACTGTATCTCCATTTACTTTGTTAAAATTCCATTAACTATCTCCCTTGGTAAACATTTCAAAACTTATATAAGCTACATAATTATTATGAGGTATTAATGAATTATCAACTCTGAGGACAAGCTGGTAAAGTGACTGGTCCCCTTCAGCATTGCCACTTCCACGTCTGGATGAAGTTTGTTGTTATTACAGATGGAAACTTCACTTCTTTCTGGTTCCTTCTTCAGGAAAGAGGCAATGTCGTCCGAATGGCATTTGATCCATCCAGCTCTTAAACTTTCGAACAAGGTTAAGTTGTGCTAAGAAACTTTCAATGATGGCCTATGGCAGTTTGGAAAGGGTTCACATAGAGTAAAAGACAGTAAAATTAACCATACTGTAGCTGGAAGCAAGCTCTAATTCTTGCAGGCTGTATAGAATTTGACAGAACTTTACAGACATGAAACATCTGAACTTTATGCACACACCTGAGGTTATGTTTTCACATGTGAACTGAGTGCTTATCATCCCAGAAACTTCACACAGCTCTGTAGTCACCCCCTGGACTCACACTGGAAAGACAGAGATACCAGGACTCTGGAAGGATTGGCTCATCTAAGACCACATGCTGTGTTAAACTGCTAATCTAATTTGGATCTAGAAAAACTGAGATTCTCTACTCAGTGCCTGGTGATCTAGGATCTTTCTGCTTGCTTCCCTATGGACAAGTCACATTCTTTCTTTTTTTTAATATTTATTTATTACTTCAGGCTACATCTCCATCACAATGCCCCTTTTCCACCCCTCCCCGTCCTGTCCTCCCACCCTTTACCCCCTATCCCTTCCATTCCACTCCTCTGGAGTGGGGTGTCTTACATAACAGTCCCCCACCCCAGTTCAGAAGTCATATGAGGGCCAAGAGCCTCCTCATGCACTGGGACCCTACAAGGCAGCACCACTAGGGCAAAGCATCTCATTGACAGGAAACAAAGTCTATGTTCCTGTTCCCTTTTGTGCATTGGTTGTAGTATAGTTATCCTGTTCTATATGGCTAAAATCTGATTATAAGGGACTAGATGCCATGTACATCCTTCAATTCTTAATCTCACTAATCTTCAGCTCAGGGAAAATATTGCATGATCTTGCTTACATGTGGAAGAGAATACATGGAACTAGAAAATATAATAATTACTCTTTCAGGTATGGAGAGAGTTGATTAAAGGTACATAAGAACAACAATAAGTTTACAAGATCTGTGGTTTGACATGATTATAGTTAATAAAAATATGTGATATCCTTGATATTGTTTACTGATATTTATGGGTCCTCTGTTTGTAGTAAAGAGGAAAGGGTAACATCCCAGATATCCCATCATTCGTTAAATGGATAATGAAAATGTGGTACATATCTATGTGGAATTTTACACTGCTGCAAAGAAAAATATAATTATGAATATATATATCCATATATATACATTCATATATATATATATGAGTTTTCATGCTATATGAGGCTGTGTAAATAATACCTCTCCCAAATGCTATAAACTGTAAAATAAAATTCCTGTACCAGGTATGGGTTATCCCTTTGAATTTTTAGTGAGAGGGTTCCTGTGGACAAAAATATATAGGCTATTACCATTTTCCTGACTACCCTCTAAAACTTGAAGACAAGATCTTACTACTGAAGACACTGTATACTTGAGTCACAGGATATGGATAAATTAAGCTGGTACTAATAAGAAAGCTTCTTCCCTATTGACTAGCTTTCATAGTACTGGAAGACACTATTCAGGTTGCAGGGAAGGAAAATAGTCAATAGTCTTATCTGTCTGTGGAATTTGAAAGCTATGACAGGCCTAGACAGGAATGTCTATTGATGAATAGTGGCATGAATATTAAGTTAGTATAACCAACTGCTTTCTGATTGAATGTATGTTAATCTTCACAAGAAAGAATGCATACCTGGTACTGCTACCTGCGTCAAAAACCTAAGGCAAGGTAGGTCATGGGCCCTAGTGGAGACACAACTATTGTTGTTCAGCTGAATGAATAGTGTCAAAGTATCATCTGAATACTTACCTCTATATCCCCAGACAAGAGCAGCTCTCAATCAGAGAAGATCCTTTTTATAGTAAGTAGATGGTGATTAATACAGGAGCTCAGATCTGGTCATCAGAGTGCAGAGGACAAGTAACTATGGAGTGCTCAGTCCTAAACAGAACATCCATATCACAAACCCTCTTCTCAAGGTTCAGGGGACATCATTGAAGAAGGGATGGAAAGATTGTAAAACCAAAGATTTCTGAGGACCGCTGGAAAGTGGTGTTAATCAATATAGATAGAACCATTACACATAGTCACTCATAGTGGCTGTGGATCAATGCACAATACTTGCACAAGAAGAAGCTAGCCAGAATTCCAACATGAGTAGAGGAGCAATCCCTGAAGTCTCACTCATGGCTGAGGAGTTATTGTCTTCAAGAGCTTCTAGAGTGGGACACTTTTTTTTTTCAGTGATATATACACTGATAGGTTACCCATTGACCAGTGGATGACCCTACACCCACACTTATACTAGAGGCACTATACGGACTCAGAGTGTCTGAAAAAAAGTTAGAAAGTGAATGAAGTTGGACTATAGAAATTGGGGAGGGGGTAAGGGAGAGCATAGAAAGAGCTGGAAAGAATTGAGTGCTGGATTTTACAAAAATAGATTATAAGGGTGTATGAAGTTCTGAAACAATTAAAAGTATTGTCCTTATTTAATTATTTATCTATTTGCATGCATGTGTACATACACATGTATGTGTGCACTTATGGATGGTAGAGAACAACTTGAGGGAATTCATTCTTTCCTTTCAGAGTGTGGGTCCTGGGGATTAAATTCAGGTCATCAGACTTGAAAACAAGTACCTTTACCTGATGAGCAATTTCACTGACCTTAAAGATATTTCTAAGTGTTCTCATGATGTCATTAGTAACCTCTTCAGCTAGTGGATATTGTATAGTTCTCCTAAAGATTACACAGCATGAGTAATCATTGTGACTTCATTCCTCTCAAATTATATATCATTCCCCATGAGATATGTCTCTCAATTTACATTGTTTATTTTATGTGGATTGGTATTTCACCTGCATGTATGTATACCACGTTTTCATGTGTCTAGAGGGTATTTGATGCCCATGACTAGCATTGTAGACAATATTAAGCTACCATGTGAGTGCTGGAAATTCAGGTTCCCTGGAAAACCAGCCAATGTTCTTAACCACTAAACCATCTCTTGAGCTTTATATCTCATTTTTGGTCATGCCTTCAGTTGATGTATTTCATGTTGCTGTGATCTGGTATGGTGCAAACTACATACTACCCCTATAGCCCCAACGTCACTTTAGTTTATTGTTACTTGCCCTAGTCAACACTGTGTTGCAAACAGTTTTTCCAGGAGGTGTTGCTTCAGTCATTCCTATACTCATCCAACCCGTCATTATGTTACTTGAGTTTTCCATGACCACTTTTGTTCTTGGTGACTTAATCAGAGCATCACAGGAGAGCATACATAATTGACAGCAAAAGGATTTATTCAAAAGACAATGATACTTCAGCAGAGAGACATGTCAAGAAACAAAAGACTAGAGCGAAATGACTCATGAATTCTTTCCTGTTTCTTTCTTACAAGTCTCGATATGGAGAAAAGCTGACTCCCTAGAGAGGGTCATTGGGGAGCTCCTTACCCTGCTTGGGAGATGGGCCGCTATGTAATTTCAGACTAGTGCATGTGTGGACTGCATATCTCATAATGAAGAAACTATTTTGTGTTTACAAATGTTTGCCTGAATGTGCACCATGTGCATGCCTGCTGCTACTAGAGGCCAGAAGAGAGCATCAGAAGTCATGGAACTAGAATTTCTGAGGGAAATAGCTCCCACAGGGGTGCTGGGAACTGAACACAGGTTCTCTAGAGGAGAAGCAAGTGCTCTTATCTGATTAGCCATCTCACAAGCCCCCATATTTTAAGCATATATTTGCCACCACATGCATACATATGACATACTCAACAGAGGTTTTTCCCTGATAGGTCACCTCAAGGACAAATTCACTTTCACTGCTCTTGGGGTCTAAGCAGGCTTTGCTTAATCTTTCCTTCATGAAGTGGTTTATCACAAATTGACAACAGGAGAGGAGATGATGGGTATTTCCTTATTGAGAAAGGAAAAACTTATTTTTCCAAGCAGGGGTACCTTCAGTTCCTGGGTTGACCTAGCATTGCCTGACTTGGCTGCATTTGAGGTCTCTTTTTTCTTTTATTTTTCATTCATCATTATCTCCTGTAACCATGATATCAACATGATATTTTCTTGGCTTTTGTTGTTGTTGTTGTTACCAATCTCCTCTCCTAGAATAAAGTGAAGATATGCTGGCTAGTTTTATGTCAACGTGACACATGTAGTCATCTGAAAGGAGGGAACCACAAGTGAGAAAATAACTCCATAAGATCCGGCTGTAGGACATTTTCTTAATTAGTGGTTGATGCAGAGCCCAGCCCAATGTGGGTGGTGCCCTCCCTGGGCTGCTGTTGCTAGGTTGTATAAGAAAGCAGACTGAGCAAGCCAGTAAGCAGTACTCCACCATGGCCTCTGAACCAGCTCCTACCTCCAGGTCCTGCCCTGCTTGAGTTCCTGCCCTCACTGCTTTTGATAATAAAGTGTTATATGGAGCTGTAGTTGAAATTATCCCTTTCTACCCCAATTTACATTTGTTCATGGTATTTCATCACAGCAGTAGTAACCCTAAGTAAGATGGAAGGCATGCATTTTTTTTAAGAGTCCAACCCTAGAGTATATGATAATAATCTCACATAGTGAGAACATAGTAAATATTTAAGAAATGAATGAAAGGGCATAAGCAGTTTTGTACGGTAGCAATCTTGAGGATTTAAATATTTTAATATAATCCATACATATTTTATGATATACTTGGTATGTAAATGTGTGCATTTTAGAATAACATTAATTAAGGTTAAAATAAATGAAACAAGAGTAGCCTTTGTTATTTGGAGTGTTTTGCTTTTAGATGTTAGCCAAAAAGATATGCTTCACGAGGCCATAGGATCCTCTCCTCAGAGAAATATACTCCTGGGGGGGGAGCAAGTTTTTGTTGAAACCTGAATCTTTGCACATTTTAAGGATGAAAAAAATGTTGATAACTTCCTAGCTTGCCTAGGTCAGAATGTTCCAGACATATTACAGGCTACACATGGAGAAGCATCGATTTGCAGGATGTATGTCATCTGAAACACAGTTTTAAGAACTGGCTCCAATAGCAATGCAGACATCCTAGGGGTCCTGAGAACTATTCGCTAGGAAACACAGATACCTGAAAAGGTTGTAAAAAGTGATCTCTGGGCTGCATCTCTCTATCATGCACAAATACACAAGTTAGTTAGCTTTGCAGAAAGAAGGTTGATTCAGCTTCATGAATAGACTTTCATAGACTTCAATGCATGTTGACCAACATCATGGCTTTCAGGTCTGTGTTGAGGTCATGCATCATGACAGAGTTTGTGATGAAGCAAAGCTGCTCACCTAGTGAAGAACATGAAAGAAAGGGCTGGGATGTCGCTGTCATTTCAAGGTCATTTCCCCTGTGTTA
>CAJQZJ010033967.1:1633595-1719483 GCA_907164525.1 Lophiomys imhausi | reverse complement strand
TCTCTCTCTCTCTCTCTCTCTCTCTCTCTCTCTCTCTCTCTCTCTCTCTCCTGCACAAGCTCTTTCTCTCTTTCTCCTCCCCTATGTCTCCCTTCACATGGCAACTTCCCTACCTTTGTTCCTTGGGACCAGTGAACCCACTCAATAGCTGTTTCCTAATAAACCTGCCTTTGTACTTTATTATGGCTTGAATTGGTGCATTTCATCAGATCAGCAGAGAAAAACTTAGTACCTAAAGTTTTATTGAGGAAAAATTAGATTTAGATGTGGACTAGGCCATGCCTCCCAGAAAACCAGGTAGGCTGCCAGCAGACCTTCTCTTCTTGGGTCTGGTGTCCCAGACCCAAATCCGCCAGTCTCATCTGCCTCTCTGCAGCAGAAAACCCATAGAAGCCTTCCCTGCCTCCCTGTTCCCATCTCCCGTGGATCTCACAGATCTTCTTCCAATCTGATCACCTTCTCCCCTGTTGTTACTTTATCACAGACCCCACCTCCAGTAATTATACTCTGCTAAGCTAAGGACTACTCTTCCCAGGGCAACAACTAGTCTGAAAGCAGAGCCACTGCTTTCCTACTTCTCGTGAGATACAATACCCCTAGTCTCATTCCCAGCTCTGTAGCAGGAAATGTGCTGTGGTCTTCCTTACCTCTAATGCCAACTCCAATGGATGACAAAAACCTTCTCCTCCAATCTTCCTTTCCCCAACTCACCCCAAATCCCTGCCTTCAATAGCAGCTGACACTCCCTGTGAACATACCTGAGACTTTCTGTGTTGGGACTGGGTTGCATTCAATTGAATTATTGACCAGGGTGGGTCTCATGGAAATCCCCAAACAACCTAGGCTGTTGCTATGATATAGCAAACTCAAACCAGAGCCCCATTGCTGAGGAGAACACCTATACAACTCAATGAATATGGAGAGGTCAAGCTGGAGCCTACCTGGAGCCTTCATCTTTACATTCTAGTCTCTTTGGTAAGGAAAAGTATTCTGCAGGCCAATGAAAGAGAAAAATGGATACCAACCACAAAACCTCTGACCTACA
The DNA here is from genome assembly GCA_907164525.1 of Lophiomys imhausi. Taxonomy (NCBI): domain Eukaryota; kingdom Metazoa; phylum Chordata; class Mammalia; order Rodentia; family Muridae; genus Lophiomys; species Lophiomys imhausi. Next base: position 1,718,438 of record CAJQZJ010033967.1, on the reverse strand, counting down.
ATCTCTCTTGCCTACAAAATATGCTAGGGCAATGATGGCACAGAACAGGAGTAGTCAGCCAAGTTTTAGTTTGACTTAATGCCTAAGTTATGAGAAGGAACTCTTACCCCACACTGCTTTGGCAACTATGAACCAAAAACTAGATAGCCCTGAGACCTTAGGTAAAAATTTGCACTATTGGACATATATATATGTGTATGTATACATATATATATGTATATATATATATAGAGAGAGGGGGATTTCTAAAGATATTCTGCTACATTATTATATCAATGCCTTATCCAGTCATCATCAGAGAGGCTTTTTCTAGCATCAGATCAGAATATATGAAGAGACCTTTAGCCAGACATTATGTGGAAAGAGAATATAAATGGGATGTCTGTACAAATCCCTCCCCTCAAAGCTCAGGGGATCTCACAGAATATGAGGCAGAAAGATTGTAACAGCCATAAGGGATGGAAGACACAGGAGAACAAGACCCGTTGAATCAACTATTCAAGGCTCATATGAGCTCACAGAGACTGAACCAAAAAACACTGGGCCTAAATGGGTGTAAACAAGTCCTCTATGTATTATATTATAGCTATTATCTTGGTATTTTATAGAACCACTAATCCCTGTGAGAATGAGTGGGTCTCTGACTCTTTTGCCTGATCTTGGGACTCTTTTCCTCCTGTTGTGTTGTCATGTCCAACTTTGATATGATAGTTTTTGCTTCATCTTATTATATTTTATTTTGTTATATCTGGTTGTTATCTCTTAGAAGACTGTTGTTTTCTAAGGAGAGACTGAAAAAGGTCCATCTGGAGGGGAGGTGTGGTGGGGATTCTTTGGGAAGAGTAGAAAGAGTGCAAACTATAATCAGTATACATTATACTAGAAAAGAATCTATTTTTAATAAAGAAAAAATAATCTATAAGTGACTTTGTGTGTTCATGTATACATAGGAAGAGTTACATTGTGAAGAGTGTCACAGAATTTCCAAATACATACAGACATGTGTATATGTGTATAAGTGTATATATATATATATGTATATATGTATACACATATATGTATATACATACACATATGTGTTTATATATGTTAGAATGATTACATATATTATATGCATATTATATATATTAGAATCATTAGTTATAATACATTTAATGCAACAGTATTATGGAATCTGGAAATTGTTCATATTAAGACTTCCTGGTGGCACATGCCCTTGATCCCAGCACTCGGGAGGCAGATGAAGGCAGATATCTGTGAGTTCAAGGCCAGCCTGGTCTACAAAGTGAGTCCAGGGCAGCCAGGGCTCTGTTACACAGAGAAATCCTCTCTCAAACCCCCCACCAAAAAAAAAAAAAAAAGAAAAAAGAAAAGAAAGACTTGATAGAATGGGAAATTCTTTGTAATATGATGTTAATTAGGATTTGTGAGACAGCTCAGAAATTAAGAGCACATGCCACCAAATCTGATTGAGTTTGATCCCTGGAACTCACATAGGAGAAGAGCAGAACCTCTCCTAATCTAAGTAGTCTATAAGCATGCTGTGACATGTGCATGTACACATACACACACAAACACACGTTTAAACTAAGTGGAAAAATATAAATACCTTGCTAATTACTGAATCAACTTATAGAACTGTGTATTTATAAATTTATTTAAAAAACATACAGTATTTACTGTGCTCTATTTTTATATAAACAAAAACATGGAAGAAAAAAATCCCACATAAAATGGCCTCTTCATTGAAAGGTTACCAGTTGTTATTTTCAGGCTGAAGAAGTGGCTACATTATTTTAATCATATTTTAAATGGCTATGCATTGAACTTCAAAGTGAATACAAATTAAAATCATTAAGGTAGAAAAACTTGTCTGAGGAAAAAGAATGCTATGAGGTCCTTTAGTTGTCAAAAATCACTAGCCTTTTCCCACTTAAACCTCAGGAGTTTGTCACAATTATCCCAGAACCCAGGGAGAGGGAACCAGGAGCCCCTGGAGGGTAAAATAAGTCACCAGGGTGAGAGAGTGCCCTGGTAATGAGGCCAGTTCTGGACTCTACCCATGAACACTGACAACTGCTGTGAATAGTTTGGGATCTTCTACTTTTGTCTCTCAACCAGCTGTTTTATGTTTTGTGACCTGTGATTCCTCTGCAATTGTAAATATCTGTTCCCCTCTCCAGGAGAAGCTTTTATTGGAAGCATTAAGCTCCCTACTGGTATAGCTTACTCCATGACATTTTCCAAAGTCACAAGGAATACGGCATGACATTTTACAGGGTTATGATTTTGCAAACATTTCTACGAAACAGGCAAGTTTCTCATTAAAATAGACTAATTTCGGGGACAACTTGTGGTTTGGGAGATTTCTTTCTGCATCTCAACCAGGTCCTCCCCCATCTGAGCCCTGTGTTTATCTTTTGTGTTGCTTGTGATAAACTCCCCCTTAGATGCCCATTCTACACTAGCAGCTAATTTCCTTCAACTTTCCATTACAGTCTAAGAAACAGGCTTACTTATTCCAACACACACTTCCATTAAGAAATAGGGAGTGATAAACATTGTGTCTAGAAAGTCCTTTCAAAATACAAGAATTTGTTCAAAATCTAGATTTACTAACTTGAGTATAAACTGAGAATTAATAAAATTATGAGTCTGTAGCAATGATTCTCAACTTTCTCAATGTTGTGATTCTTTAATACAGTTCTTCATGTTGTGGTTACCTGCAACCATAAAATTATTTTGTTGCTACTTCATAACTGTAATTTTGCTACTGTTGTGAAATCATAATGTAAGTATCTGATATGTAGGGTAGTCTTAGGCCCTTAACCCCTGTGAAAGGGTCATTCAATATCCCAAGGGGGTTGCAACCCACAAGTTGAGAAATGCTGATCTATAGCCAAGTATCAATGTGTGCCCTTTTTACTGATAATGGTCTCTCTCTCTCTCTCTCTCTCTCTCTCTCTCTCTCTCTCTCTCTCACACACACACACACACACACACAGAGTTAAATAAAATGAAGAGCTATGAGAGTAACATAGGTCACACATTTACTACAGAATTAGTCAAAATTATATCACCATGTGATCAGTATCCTATGAGTGCCACATAATATAATTTTACATTATCAGTCCAGATTTTCCCCTTTGACAGTGCTAGGGTTGAACTTGACTCTCATGTATGTTAGGCAAGTGGTCTATCATAAGCACTCCCAGCCCTCTCTGCAAAGCCAATCTTGCCTCTTGATTTCAAAAGAAAACATGCCACTATTCCTGACCCATGACAGAGTCCATTTAAATTCTTCCACAGTAGTTCTCTAAAGAAGATCCACACAGGCAAACTAAAACCTTCTTTGGGATCCTTCATAAATGATAAGAAATGGTGATATTCCTTTAATATTTTCCCATCATCTGCAGCATCATTTTCCTTGTTCTATCTCTCTCCTTAGCATTCATCACCACCCTGCAGCCTATGTATTCATTTACTTTGTTTATTGATTGCCTCACACCAGTAACATTTAACCTACATGAAGGTATTTATGTCTATTCTGTTCTGGGTCATCTGGCACGTGACGTTTAGTAAGTGCTTCATGTGGTCAGGTCTTGACTATATTAAGAAGTGCAGGGTGTGCCACAATTCTTAGTTTATTTTAAAACAGATCCCGTGTCTTCCAGGCATTTGGTGTTATTAGTTTTCTTTGGAATATCCCTTGAAGAGTATTGCACTTACAGGCCTCTAAGTCAAAAGTGCCTCTTTTTAAGATGAAGGAAAGATCCAGAGAGTTGAGATGACTAAACCAAGTGTCAGTACCACAGCGGAAGCTCTCTGAAGGTGAGCTTTGAGGTCTTCCTCATCTGTCCATACCAGTGAATGGAGAATGCCCACCATATGACAGGTCAGAGGCGGGTGTGTAAAGGTTGCCCACCACACACAGTAGACCATTTTGGGAGTGTGTGGAGTACACCCACCACATGTTAGGCCCTGCGCTGAGTATATAGACATCAGACTACTGCAACTTCAATCTGATCAGAGTCATCTGAATGGACTCTTCACAAACATGAAGATGTAACATCTCCAAATGGGAGGTAGACTTTTCACCAGTTTGCATTTTGCTGGAAAAGGCATACTGACACCACTTTCATGGTAGCTTCTCACCTTGAAAAAACTGCAAATTCTCTCTATATATTATAGATTGCCTATGTGTAGTAAAGTCTTGCTTTAGTTCCACCAATCTGTTTTCCCTTTACTGTTTACACGTTTAGCATCTAGTCAACCAATATTATTGAGTACCTGCTAGGGTTCCAAGTACAATGGTAGGCCTGAAGGATACAGAATAGATGTGGTATCTCCTATGCAAAGATCAAATTATCAGAAGAGGCACAGAACAATTAAACACATGAAATAAATACAAAGTGTGCTTTGGTGCTATAAAGAGAAAAAGACCAGAAGACTCCTCAGGGACTCAACTTCACACAGGCCTTTTGAGCAGCTGCTTTCTTCAAAGAGAGGTTGCGCAGGATATGCTATGAAGTGAAAGAGAAACTCCAGGCATGCTAGCCCTTTCTCTTTGGTCTTTTAGAAACAAATGCTGAGATTGATCCCGGGGTTGAGTCATTTCCCTTTTTTTCCATTGAATAATGCGGAGGCATTGAAGAACTCTTCAGAAAGACTTGGTCTTACCACCAAACATATTTCATGCTGAACTGGACCTCGGATTAGACAGAAAGCGCTGCCTTGGAAGTGAATGCCAAGTGCTTTATGCATGTAATGGCAGGGCTTTGCATTATCCATTATTTATCAGCTTGGGGAGGTAAGAGGACAGAGCAAGACCCTTTAGTTTAATGCGAAGTCTTTCTCTTTTAGCTCTTTGAGCAAAAGCATGCCAAAGGGAATTGTTGGGCTGCCCCTGGTGAGTACATATATGATGTGCCCATCCACTCACAGCCTGCAATGTGCAAGACTTCACAAGAGAAACCACACGAAAATTCCATCAGCCTCCTTGGGGAGTTGCAATTGGCAGAGAATTTAATTACAAATCCACAAGGAAGAAGTGGCCATAGGTTATAATTCATACATGTTCCCTATAAATTATAGTTATTTTTTTCTCAATGAAATAAAAATGTTCAATATTGGCTGTACATTGATACTACCTGAGGAGTTGAAAATTAAACCGATGCCTGAAACACACCCTTAAAGAGTTCAATTCACAGATCTGAGTTCAGGTTTAGGACTTTTCAAAGTCACCCAGATGTCAGCATCCTCATGTGCTGACAGTACCCATTGTGAGTGTGGATGTAATTGTGAAGACAAACTTAGATGTGGTGATACATGTCAACCACATCAATGAAAAAAGAATATGAAAAAAGAATTCAGTCAGTCAATAGGCCAACTCTACTGGTTGCACATTGCCATCTTATCAAGGTATATACAATGGTCCATTTGACAGTAGTTTTGTCACAGAAATGGTAAGGTCTCAAGTCATTTACATCATAGGTATTTACTTACTTGTCAGTTCTCAGGGGCAAAATGACTAAACTAATTCACAATGGAGGTAATGCAGCCATCCTGTGTCTGAACATCTTCAGAGGGTACTATGGAAAGAGAAGATGGATATCCTGGGTGAAACATGGAAGAAGGAAAGGGATATTGATGAGTTAAAAAGTCAAGAAGTCCTGAAAGGGATAAATATATCTGATTATAAAGGAAGTGCAGGGCCTGCAGCTTGCAAAACTAAGAAATGTCTCAGGTCTCTGAGGTGGTTGAAGAATAGATAGCTAGAGTCTCATAGTTAAATTTTGAGTTGTTTAGGAATCAAGAGGGTGTTCTGGATTTAAGAAGATATTTTTAAAATTATGAGGCAAGTTAGTATGAAAGCTGAGTTAGATATAGAACTTTAAACTCATGGAGATGGTTAGATAGTAGAATGTTAAAGTCAGGTGCCAAATACATATGGACTGGACATTGGGAATGTATGCTAAGCCATATAACTCTTATAATTGTGGCCTATTTATTTCTGTTGTTTTGTATTGTATTTATAGTTATAAGAAAAAGAACCATTTTTTTGGACTGAAAGGGAGAGCTGTTTGGGGGAAAAAAGAAATACCTTAAACTAAAAAAAAAAAAAAAAAAAAAAGAGAAGGGAAGAGGAGGGGGGGTTGAGGGGGAGGAGGGTGGAAGGGTGGAGTAGGGAGGGGATTGTGATTGAGATGTAACTTGAAGAAATAAAAAATAAATTATTAAAAAAGTCAAGAAGTCATAAATATAGTAGTTCACAGTTTCTGACCAGAATCTTATTCAACTATCTTCCCTAGACATATGTGATGCTGGAAAACTTCTTTTACAATAAAAGTACACTTTTGAAGAAAAAATTAAACTATCCATAAGACCTCCTATATGCTAAGTAGGGTTCCTTCTAGGTAAGACAAAACCACTAATATTATTCCAATCCCAAATACAGAATCTCAGCTTTGAGTGTGCCCTCAACAAGTGTTTGCATAAGTGTAAAACTGAGTACCAGCATTTTGAATATTGGGCAGCGTTGGTCAGACTCAAGAATCTGTTTCAAATTGCCAGAGGTCTAGGCCCTCAGAGAGAAGATAGTCAGCAAATATTAATCACTTGTAATGGACCAGGCACTTTGCTGAAAGATAGATATCATCATCTTCAACTCATAGATCAGGAAATTTGGGCTTTGAGACAGCAAGTGATTTGCTCATAGTCCTCAGCCATCAAAAGGAACTGGGATTCAAATTGAGTCTTCCATCTTCCTAGGCTGTTTCTGTTATCCATGTTAAGCCCTGTGGGAACTTCTGAATTTAGACTTTCATCAGTGCGAGAGACTACTTCTTAGCCCCAAAGGAGTCCACGTTTATTGGGTCTCTGAGATTTCCTCCATCTATCTTCCAGAATGATAGGCTCAGCTAATAGCTCCAATTAGAAAGCTCCTCTGGCTCCCACCCTGGATGCATTAGAGTATGTTGATCAGGGGAAGAACATTGGTCAAAAATATTCTAGAATTTAATATGTTCCATCACTTGCCAGTAGTGAAACCTGAAGAAACTCTGTAACTCATCTGATCATTGGTTCTGCCACTTATAAGGGTGTTTCTATTATGCAGGCTGTTTTGAGTATTGAGAAAATTACATCATTCACATAGCTTAGAATATAGTAAATCCCCAATATATGCTTGTTATCATTATTACAGTCTCTGCCAACTATTGACTCTCTCCAGAAGGCTCACAAACCCAGCTTTAGTTTCTCGGATCTTCCTTTGATTCTAGGATTCAGCAATTCAGCCTGATCAGAATGCTTTATCAATAATTGCTTCAGTTCCTGCCTCCTCATGACTTCATGTTAATTTAACCTCCTTCCATTCCCAACCACCATTCTGTGCATACCATGGAGGATATGCAACTGCTTAGTTCCTAAGAGGAAATAAACATACTGACTCCTCTTCGTTGAAGAACAAGTGAAAATTCCTCAATTCTATATAGTGTCAATCAGAACTGAGAGAAGTGATGGAAAATCAAATCCAGCCTGGAAGTTTGCTAGCAAAGAAATCTCATGATAGATTCACTAAATTCTCATGCGTATGTGAGAACAAAGGATTCTACATAGCTGCATCAAATGCCTTTGTGGGCATTTGGTTTGGTCCATTCTTGGAGCTAGTAAAGTAAGGTTAAGGACCCCTGTTCTAACACCAGTCTCTGACTGGTGATTCAAATAGAATGTTAGCTCATAGTACAGTTTATAGAAGCCAATGCCATATCCCTCAAAATAGCTTCCTTAAGTCCAGACCTACACACATCCATGGAATTTATTACTTGAATACCCTGGACTTTCAAAGAACAGGCACCATGATGTTAAATTCTGATTAAGATCCTTATCAGCCAAATTAAGGTCACAAGCATCCACTCTTTGAATTGCAGTTTCTGTGTAACAGAAATGTCTACATTTCCTTCTCTATTTATAAGGCACATCTCTATCCACTTTTTTCTTAGCAGAAAAAGTAGTACTAAAAAGGAGAATTTCTTCCTTTCATAAATGCCATTTAGTTATTCTCATTTAACTTGATTTATAAAATTGTAATGAAAACCCCTGTCCATGAGGCCATTGTAAGGACTTAGTGGAGACAGTCTTAAAATGTCATTTTTCAATAATATGTCCATTGGAATTTCAACCTTGAGAACTCAAGATTTATGGAAGTTTACATTAATAGTACATCTAATACTAGCAACAGCCAGATTTAACTCAAGTCAGAGTTCTACTTACCTTGTGCAGAGACCAAAGCTTCCATTGGTATTTCTCAGAACCAATTTGTATCTTTTCCCAAAAAGGCACCACAAACAGTAGGGGAAAAAATGCTGAATCACAGAATGCTAAGGAAAGAAAATAGTCTTACAAGTCAACAATGTAGTCTGTATGACTCCATTTGGTTCCACTTGTGTGATTATGAATGATTTGGTATTAGCTGAGCCTCAATTTTCAAATATATAGTGTATCATAGAAATATGTGCATTGCAGGATTCTTGCACAAGGATCAAACATAATAGTGTGCGTAAAAGTACATTTAGTACTTCAAATAAGAACAATGTGTCCAACTGAGCAGCTGGAAGAAATAATAAGAATTGTAGTGTGTAGCAGAAGTGGAAATGTATATGTATGGCCTGTTTTTGAACAGAGAAAAGAGCTGACTGGAAGACATACAGCTCAGCAAAGCCAAGTCTAAACCTTATCTATTGCATAGAATAAGCCTCATCGTCACCTCATTATCAACAGAATGCATTGTAGTTGACTTAGACCATACAAATGAAAGGCAAGTCTTATAGTAGTCTACTTCCATGACAAACACTGGCTCAGAGGTGAGGGTTATATTCTGAGTTTCAGTCTCACAGCATGCAAGGCAAAGGCTGTCTCCATACTTATTGTGAAAGTTGAAGGCTATGGATCATGTAGGCTACACCCCACTGTCTGCAGTACCAGTCCAGCATGTTCTCTACCAGTGTATATATTATGGCTTGGATTTGAAGTGTCCCTCATAATACTCACCTGTTGAAGTAGTGTTTTCTAGAATGTATTGTAAAGCTATTGGAGAAATAAACATACATACAGTTAGATTGCTTTATTAGTGTGTAGTGATGTAGTGGGAAGAGAGGACTGGAGAAAGGCAATAGATGGATATAAACATGCCTTTGGAAGGTAACCAGTCCTCAGCTTGCTATATCTACCATCTATCTATCTATCTATCTATCTATCTATCTATCTATCATCTATCTATCTATCTATCTATCTATCTATCATCTATCTATCTATATATCTATATATCTATATATCATATTTATAATCTCTGTTTCCTATATAGGAGGTTAAGAAATCTGCTTTCACACATGCACACATTCTCTTATGTTCATGATGCTCTGGCTCATCACATTCTTATAAGCCTAGAGCAACCTTCTTCCCTTAAGTTGTTAACTCAAGTATTCTGTCAGTGCAGGAGAAAATCTAACTCAGCATACTTTTATCTAAACATGGTAGGGTTTGTTCTTGATGACAACAGTTCTATAGTAGGCACCACCTGGTGTCAAACATATCTTAAGTTCTCTCTCTCTCTCTCTCTCTCTGTCTCTCTGTGCAGTTGTTAAAGCCTTGTAAAGGTCATGCATGTCACCTTAAATCTTAGATTGCTCATTTATATAGTAGGATTAGCAACAATATGTGTATTGTGAGGAATACTGAGAGCCAGGAGATATACAAATATTTGGCAATTGGTAAATATAAGTAATTGCAATACAAATTATGCCTAAAATACTGTCTCATATTTCAAATATGAATGTAGTTAATATAGCATAATTAAGAGAAAAATATCAGAAACAGTGTTCTTGACAGCTTTCTTTCTTTTTTGGTAAAGATTGAGTCATTCACCAGACTGAGTTAGACTTAATAGGAGGCACAAGGGGTTATAGTAACAGAATTATAGAGGCAGAGGGGATCCTTGAGCCATTAGCAAAGGGGTTGAAGACAGATGTCAGAGAGAACTGGGTCAAGGTCCCCAAGTGGTATGAGGTACACTTTCAAGTAATTATAACCACATGAAGGATGAGAGTCAAAGTATTCTTTTTAGTAATCATATCTACAAGTAGATATTTAATATAAATAAAGTGTAAGAGTTGCTTTCTCGGAATTATGAGATCCCTTTTTACCCGGCTGTAGTGTATGACATGATGAAAATTCATTAGGGATTCAGAAAATTCAAAGTTCAAGGTCCCTCTGAGCTCAAACAGGCAATCTAGAGTAGTCTTTCCACTCATGGTCTCTGGGGTTAAACTTATTTAATTGACCCTTTACACACCCACAGAGATAACACTCAGTCCTTTCTGTTCAGATGTGGTTGAGAGTCAGTGAAAGCTAGTCTATTGCAGTTTGCATAGCCCCTAGCACATACAACATCTCACTTATTCTTGTTGTAGAATCAGGAATGGCAAATATTGGGCATCAACAATTGAGACTTGGATACTGGAAGAGACATGTCCCAGTTTTGTGCCTCAGTTTGGAAACTGAGGGATGGGAGGAGATTTAACAGATATGGTTTCCTCTTACACAAAGCTCAGTGTACTAGGGGCAAAGGAGTCATAAATAAGTAAGCAAATGCATAAATATATAATTATAAATTGGCAAAGTGCTAAAGCGGTAATAAACACATTGCTGTGATGGAGATTAAAGAGGAATGCAATCTATTCTGTTAGGCTCTCTCAGCATGGCATGAGAGGCAATATTAAAACTGAGATTTGACGGAGGGAGCAGCACCTGTCAGGGAAGAAGCTCTACGATGTGAGCTAGGGTAAGATGGACCTACAGAGTTACATATGATCATCTCTCCTCACGCCCTGGGCTTCTCAGTAAAAGAGCTGGAGTCTGGATCTCATGTTAAAGCTAAGCAAACTGAAACTTACAATCCATCGAGAGAATTGTCCAGGCTTAATGGAAAGGGAATCAAAGAAAGGCTCTAGTTCAATCTCTTGAGGCTCACGTCCTAACCCCTTTTTCTGCCAATGCTGGCTGCCTGGCAGAAGGTTAGAGGTACTGATTAAGGTAAAGTTGCACCTGGTCCCACACAGGGTATCCGGGCTTCATACTTCATTCTCCAGCTACCAGGGATTACCATTGCAAGGGCAACTCTTGGAGATCTTTGTGCTACTTTGTATTGAAGACAAGACTTCCCCTTACTTTTCTTTAACTACAAAATCCTGACTTTATCCAGTCCTACCTGTCCTGGAACCCTCTGAATTGAATATCATTGAGAAACTGTGGAGCAATACCTCCTAACGGCACTGCCTAGTAAATAAATAGTTGCAGCGCATACAGGGTCGCATCAGCATGTCAGGCCTAGAGGGCCTAGAAATAAGTGTGGCCGCAGCAGGGTGCAGCTGTGTGGCAGTCACAAAAGTCCCAAGTGTTACGTCAGTTAGAGCAGAGGATTTCTGCTAAAATGAATTATGTGTCTATGATTTCACCAAGGCACCATAAACCAAACAAACCTTTTCAAATTTACAGCCTGCTCCGTGAAGAAATGTTACAGGTCAGGAAGCAGAAAAGGAGTGTGTGTGTGTGTGTGTGTGTGTGTGTGTGTGTGTGTGACAGCCAAAAATAAAAAAAAAAAAACACCTGGGAAGAAGAAAGAAAGAAGCTCCAAGTCAAGAGAGAAGCAAGCAAATAAGAGGAGAGAGAGAGAGAGAGAGAGAGAGAGAGAGAGAGAGAGAGAGAACAACAAAAAAGACACAGATAAGGAGGGACTCAGATGGGTGCAACAAATGCACAAAGATAGGGACCCATATCATCCCACAGTAACCAAACCAACAAGCTGGTGCTCAGCAGGTTCTCTGGGCCAGCAACACTGAGACCTTAGTTGAGTCTGCTGAAGCAGGCAATAGCCTCTGTGTGTCTGCAGTAACAGGATCCCCTCAATGAAAAATCTCCAGCTCATAAATGATGTCTGCTAACCAGGCCTCTTTTGCTTTCTTGGAAATGGAAGTGGGAGTTACTTGATATTGCTTTTTTTGTAGAAACAGGAATATATGTCAAAATGCCTTTTTCTGTCCTCTAAAAGAAAACTGTATTTTCTCCCTCAAATAATAGGGTTCTTTTTGTTGTCGTTGTTGTTTTATTCTTATAACTCGCTACTTGCTGAGTGGACATGTTCAGAATGTCTGTAGCAATTCTTTTCCTATTAGATTTTTGGATAACACTTTAACACAAGGGAAATACAATTTGTTTGGATCTGGATCTGTGAATTTTTTTCATCAAATATATATCTTTAATGATACCCTAAGAATAGATTTTTCATAGAACTTTCTGGTGTGTAGACTTAAAAAAAAAATAAAACCCTCCTAAACTTTGGGGTATCTGTAGCTGAAGCTTTGAAGATTGGCTTTGGAGATTTAATTCACAGCATTTTGTACTTCATTTAATAGTTAGAAAAATATTTAATTTTTTATTGAACACTACTCTGTACAGTCTAAAGAATGATCTATTATTCTCATACTTTCCACTTTGGGTGAGTGTATTAAGCCAAAGTAAAAGAATAAGCAACAAATTATAGATGGGTAAATAATGATAAATAGATAAATTGATTCTAAATAGAGGATAGATAGAGAAATAGAGAGATGGTAATATATATAGGTATAGATGATAGATATAGGTATAGGTAGAGATAGATTAGATAGATATAGATAGATATATACATATAGATATAGATGATATAGATGACAGATCTAGATCTAGGCATAGGTATAGATGATAGAGATAGAGATGATATAGAGATAGGTAAACGATGTACAGATACTGTCAACCACTAGAAAAATCAACTGGAGAAAGCCCACTGAAGGAGGCATCTGCAGGTCCTGATGGAGAGAGCCTGAGCATAGGGCCCCCTCAGGATGTAAGACTTTTAAGTAAAAGCAAATAGAGACGGACAAAACAACATCAAATTGGGTGCTCACAATACTCAGCAATAACCGACTGGAGAGGTTGATGCAATGAGGTGAAGTTCTTGACTGGGCTAGCTCTCCGTGTATGAGTTTCCCATGGTTGAAATTCCAATTTCTCTTTCTCATCCTAGGAACTTTTATAACACAGGATAAACTCTGGTGACCTGTACTGGGAGTGGTTCACCTTCTAGCTGTTCTCAAGGACACCATGTTTTTACCCTACTACAGAGTTAGAAGGCTATCACGTCCCTAGAGAAGGGGTCTTAGAGGACACTTAACACAAAAATTATTAACTCTGATTGAGGAGTCGTTCTCGCTTCCGGAGGTGGCTTCTTTGTGAGCTCAAAGAGGGCATAGTGATATATCAATAAAATGTACATGACAAAATTTTATCCTATGTTGCATGCTTTACAGAAAGCACAAAGTTTTAACCTTTTGTGGGGAGCACATCCATCATTCCATTTCCCAGATGAGGAGATCTGAGTTTAGAATGTTCAATTATTTTGCTTGAGGCTCCATCGTTTTAACAATAATGGAACCTCAAATACACGTAATATGCTGTGTTGTACTTATAATATATTTAGTTATTATATGTTTAAATCTCATAGCCATTTCTGATGAAGAGTACAATATCATTTCAATAGATGAGGGTTCTGAAACCCAATGAATTAAGTTGAATTGCCCAAGTGTGCGTAGCAAATAAGTGGTTGATAAAAAATGTAGACTATCATTGTGTAATTCCAATCTTGTGTCCTCACTCAGGAAGTTTGTTATCTGGTTGCTCTTATCAAAAGTCCCCTGTGTTTCTCAAACTCTATGTCTCCAGGGAGGCTGAGGTCTTTGTTTTCAGGAAATAGTGTTTTCCCTCAAAGAATCTACGTTTCATGAGAGCAGGGACATGTGTCCCAACACAAGTAACAGTGTCTGGCTTTTTGAAAGGTTCAATAAATGCTGCTGATAAAATGAAACATGGCAGTCGTATCTGGTTGGCAGAGGGTTGGTTAACATCTATATAGCCTCCTGTTTTTCATGAGATTACACTACTTTCCAGCTCTGTGGACCACACTGTAATGACTTTTGTAGAATTCTTTACTGCTCAAGTAAAGTGGCACATTTCACAGTGACTCTAAAAGATATAAATCAAACATCTCACAAGAACAACTGATAAACTGGTGTTATTAAAACACTCAATGGAGAAACTCAAGATTTGGAAACAAACAAACAAATAAATGAACAGATATCTCATGATTCCTTGTGCATTCCTTTAGCCTGCTCACACTTCAGCGTCGTTTTTAAGTTTCCAGTTGAAGGTGGGGGGGGGGGTTAGATTCATGTTTAAAACTACACAAAAAAGTCAGGGATACTATTCTTCCTTCTATTAGGAAGCTTCTCTGATCAGTTTCTGATCAGACCCCATTTACATGCTGGCCTTGTCTTGTCTTCAATTTGTCGGACAAAAGCAAACTCAATTTAATGCCATGGGAGCTTTCTATCCTGGCTCCTCAGAATTTCATTTCTTGTCAAATAAGTACCCAGAGCCTATAGGTTGCACGAACAAAGAAAATGCAATGAAGTAAGTTCTTTGACTCATGGGTATTTTTTCCCTAGTGCTTAATTCTGAGAGCAATTTATCCTGTGGCTGAATGCCAGATTCTAATTGATCTCTATTTATAACAAAATATAAGTTCATTTAGGGATAGGATTATTGATTAACATTTCCACAAAATGATAGTCCATGGATACCTGCCCTTCTAGACAAGTCTCTATGGACAGGGTACTGTTGTTCTTCCCTCCAACCATTTTAGTGTCTTGGTTAATGGGAAACAACAACAAACAATGATTCCTTGTGCATACCTTTAGGCTGCTCAGACTTCAGCACCATTTTTAAGTTTCTAGTTGAAAGGGGGGATTTAGATTCATGTTTACAACTACACAAAAAAGTCAGGAATACTATTGTTCCTTTTATTAGGAAGCTTCTCTGATCAGTCTCTGATGGCCCCAGCATGATCCAACCAATCACTCAACAGTTGTTCTAAAATCCATGCTCAATACACTCCCCATTATAAACTATGCATCTTTTCCGCTTTCTGCCTAAGCTTCCTTACATGACATCATTTTTTTAACATTTTCATCATTCATTTCTTACTACCTTGTTGTACTATGTACCTCGAGGAACTGTTACAGAGTCTCTTAACTAGTTCCCTCCCATACCACACTTTCCAATGTAAGGTCCAGAGAGAGTATTCTCCTACCACTGGAGATTCCAGATAAATTGACAATGTAGTTGGATTCACAAGCATGACCAGCTACAAAATATTTTCTTTGTGTGAGGCCCTTGACTTAGAATACTGCATATATTGCCATATTTAATAATCAGAAAACCCTGCAGGGTAGGTACTTTCATTATCTCTATTTTATAGAAGAGAAAACTAAGCTATGGGAGAAGATGATGTAAATTGCTCCACATTAATGAACTGGTATCTGGTAGCAGCAAGAAGCAACTGGGGCGGTTGTTTAATGTCCTTGTTCATATCTCTCTCTCTTCTGCCTAACCAAGAACTTGATTTAAATTAGTTTGGTCTGGAAAACTAGCTCAAGTATACTGAACCTATGACCAAATGTAAGAAATCTCAGTTTCTGAACCTTGGTTTTATCCTGTCTACAGTGGCTATTATAATATTTACTTGGGAGATTCTCCCTTGAAATTAAATGCACTAATCATTATAAATGTCTCAGTGCTTGGTAGACTGAAACCCCTACCACACTGCTAATGCTTTACCCCTTCCCTCTGAGTGATATCTGAGACCAATTTCTCACATGCAGGAAGTGAGTAATGGTGTTAAAAAAATATTATAATTCAAAACCACATTTTCTTTTAATTTTTGTTCTCCATAATATAAGGCTTTTCTGCCTTAAAAAGTAAATTAATACAAAAGCAGTCTACAAAAAAGATCTCTTTCTCTAGTCTCTCCAGTCATGACATTTATACTAATGCCTTTAGTCAGATTCCCTTGCCCACAGCCTGCAATGCAAAACAACCAGCCTCTTTGTTCTAACTCCACATCTAGATGTTGGTGTTCCTTATGAGAAATTTGAAGATGGCAAATGATGATGGGATGTTCATTCACAACTGAACCGCCCTCCTGAAGTGAAATATACCACCAGACACTTAACTGTTTCCCTCCTGTTGCTTATTGGGAAAGTGCTGTGGCCTCAGGTACATACCAGACAGCAGAAGGTAAGCTGCAAAAGATACAATTTCCTGTTGCCTCCTGGAGTAATGAGATCAGTTTACCTTTTAATGGTTTGTTTTGTGCATCAATTATCAGGGTCACCGTAAACCCCTTCAACACAGAGTAATCAGCCAGCTGTTACAGTGGAAAGGAAGGTGAAAACAATGCCAGCTTCCAGCTTATCTGGATATAATCCAGTGGTGCCTTCAGAGAACTGGAAATGAGTGTTGAAAGAAAAGAAGAGGGTAGCTCAGGCATGTGGCCTGTTATTTTGCAGAAGCTCAGCCAGGGGAATAGAATTGCAACTATTCCACACAGCATGAGCAGCCAAGAGGATTTAACCCCTGTTACTTCTGACCTTTTTCAGCCCTGCATCTGCTACCCCCAATTCTCCCATCTGTTCACTCATGAGATCTTCAATATGTTCTTCCTCCCTAAGGATGACCCCTGAAATATGCCCCTGAGCTGCCAATGAAAGTATGAGAGCTATTTTAGCATCCTCCGTATTCATACAATCATTTGTGGCTCATATTTCTTCATTATTTCAGTATAATAGCAATATTCTAATCTTGGCCGTGTGTTTTTTTCTTGCTGGGGAAGAAAGGGACATCATGAGGGGAGATGTTCTCAATAGAGCTTCTAATCCTATTGTAGACCACCTGTGCGTAGTTAGGTAATAAAACAAGAATCAATTTTTATTTAATCACCCCAAGATTTAAAAAATAACTTATCAGGTCAGTTAATGTGACAGTAACTCTTTCCCAAGAGACTGGTAGGACAAGGAAACAATGGGAATCCTTAAGCATTTTGGGCACTGTCTTAATGCTGGGGATACAATGCTGACTACATCAATGATCATGTTCTCAAGCAAGTTCCATATGAATGCATGTCACTCTTAAATGTACACACACAGATGACCACAGGAAAGAGGAAAAGAATAGATCCTCTAAAACACTCAATACAATCAACATAATCCATCTTTCCATATGAACAGTATTGAATAGGATTCTCAGGATAAGATGATGGAAAACAGCAAAGAAAAAATGACCAGGGCCCAGGCATGGATATGTCTTTCCAGATCTGTTCTATATTCTCCCAACATAATAGCAACAGGGCTACACTAGAGGATACCTGAGAAGGGTTAGGATATAAAATGTGTATGACATTGAAGGTTCTAACTTTTGTTCATTTCCTTCTTTGTTCTTTACTTTCTGTCTTCCGTGAGGTAAACGGCCCATTTTCTGCCAATAAATAGTATGTCTTCATTCTCAATCTGAAAAATAGAGAGATGTCAAGTTAATTGATTCATTGTTTCATTTGTAGACAGATCGCTTGGAACCAGTAGAATGAAGTGTAAGCATTGCTATTCAGGCAATCTTCCTTCTGATGGCCTGAGGAATTAATGTCAATGAATAATTCTACCATGCACAGGATCCAGTTCTGAGACTGTAGAAAACAGCAAAATAGTTGATAGAGTAATCATTTCAGAAAATTAGGAGTTGGGTGGCAGGTGTAAATTAGGTTTTGATGAGCAAGGATGGACACCTAGGGGCTCAGCAAGAGCCAAAGACTCGGGAGGAACAGAATTTCTAAATAATAAATCTGAGGCAAGAGGCTAGAGATGACTCCATCCTTGAACAGCGTGGGGAATTACAAGAGAAGATTTGATGACCAGAGTTTACCCAGACTCTCAGAAATATGGGATTATGTCGATAGAAACACCTGCTTATGCAGCCTTGTTGATGATTCTAATAGGATTATATCAATGGGAAAAGCAGAATCAATGCTATAAGTTAACATCACTAGGGCAGCAGCTGAAGGAACAGAGAAGAGTATAGATAAGAGGAGAAAGATGTGAAAGGAAGTAACACTGACTTTCAAAGTTAGAATACACAAATATATTGAAGGAGGCAGTAGAGATGGTTTTAAGAGAAAAAAACAAATATTGGCTTTAAAGCCATCAGACTTGAGTTTGTCTTTAACTAAAGATGAATGATGGTGGTGATAATGACAGTGAATAACTGACCATGGGAACTTTATTAGTTACTTTTCTTATCTCTGTAACCAAATACCTGACAAGTTGCAACTTAAGGGAGAGAATTTACTTTGACTCAGAGTTTGAGGGTATGTAAGTCAATCGCTCATCTCCCCTTAGTGTTACACTCTACACTGCAGTCTTTAGCATTAATGATTTTTTTTTCTTGATACAGTTCCATTTGATTACCATGGATTTCCTAAGCAGACATTCCACATGTTGGGCATCCCCAAGACCCAGGATTCTCTACTGAAATGTAGGCTTCACTTTTTTAGCTTAATGTGAATCTCCATTCAGTAGCTCCAGTCAGGGAATCTAATTCTGCTGCACATTCCCTGGGTCTACTATGAGAACCTTGACACAAGCCCCCATTATCTGTAACCCTTACACTTCGTATAACTAGAAAACCACACATGACAAATTTGCTCCCAACTCAAGCTGAGATGTACCCTGGCTACCTTGGAACACAGCTTCAGCAGCCTCTGTATGCCGTCATAGCCAAACCTGGGGAAGCTCTTCCCTAGGATGACATTTCAGCAGAGTACTTAGAGGATTTTGTCTTGTCTTTCCAGGAGCTCTCATTTCAAATGAGTAGGGTGTTACTCTCAAGTACCTTTCTTATTGCCCAATAAAATGTGCAGGATTGTCCATTACTGAAACAATCTCCCTAACTATTATGGTCACTTTATTTCTATTCATCCTTCCTTCAACACTATCTAGGTTCAAGTCTCTTCCCTTATCAAACTGCACATTTCTATCTTCAACTTTAACCAGTTTTCTGTTCCTTCCCCACCAAACTACAAATTTTTCAAAACTTCCTATTCCCTTTCACTACAAATCTGGATAAAATTAGTGAGTGATAACCATGTCAAATCCTGAATGTTACACCGAATGTCTTGAAATTTCCTCCACCAGACAAATTAAACTGTTACTGATGAATTAAGTGCCTCTTCAGCTTTCAGGATATGGATGGAACATAGGCAGTTTCTTTGTCATAATGTACCATGAATGATCTGGAGGTCCTCTGAAACACCCTTCCATGGCTTTCACTGCATTTGTGTAAACACCCTGGCCTTTTTAACTCCTACCAGAATGGACCCTTGAGCTCTGCTTATCATAGTCTAGTCTCTGCCTGCCATTCCCAGGTTTCTGCTTGCTTTTCATAAGCTTGTTCCAAGCACCTGAGAATCACGTGGTTAAGGGTCTTAGGGAAACAGCAAAGACCCCATGCCATTTCCCACCAATTTTTTATAGTGGCTATTTTTATTGTCCCTCGAACCAAATAATTGATAATAATCAACTTAAGAGGGAAAGGACTTATTTTGGCTCATGGATTGAGGAGATGTAAATTTATTACACTTTAGAAAATGTAATGTCATCTGGTTTCATGGTGACAGGAGATGCTGATATCTGTTTGCTTACATATGCATGGATCAGGAGACAGAGCAGAGTGAGATACTGAGTTAGGCTATAGACACCATCCCCTTATGGTTTACTTCTTCCAGGAACTGTCTTGATAGGTCTTGCCATCTCTCATAATATTACCACCAGCAGAAATCCATCTGCTCAAGCACGCAATCCTGAGACAAGCATTTTAAAACCACATCCGAACACATCAGCTTGTGTGTGGATAAAGTAAATGGAAACTCCCAGAAAGAAGCTGTCCATTCACTAATCAATCTGCAAGAGTATTAAACTCACTAGACTTTAATGTATATGGGGAGGTTGGAATGTTGCAGGTCCAACATCTAATTACGGTTTCTCCTATGCTCTCTTCAGCTCTCTTAATGGCCATTGTTTAGGGCTAGGGATACTGCTTAGCAGTTTAGAGCACATGTTGCTCTTGCAGAAGATGGGAATGCAATTCCCAGACCCCATGCTCAGCAGCGTATAATCATTTGTAACTTCACCTTCAGAGGATTCAACACCTCCTTCTGCTCCCATGGGCACCTGCAGGCATGTATACATTAAACATGTACACATGTGCAGATACATGCACACACAGCACACACACAAAAAAAAAATAGCCATTGCTTACCTATCTCTGTCTGTGATGTAATCTTTGCGCCTAACTTATAAAACTTTTTGACATGTATTAAGTCAGCAGGTTCCTATATGTCACCAAGCAAAA
The DNA here is from genome assembly GCA_907164525.1 of Lophiomys imhausi. Classification (NCBI taxonomy): domain Eukaryota; kingdom Metazoa; phylum Chordata; class Mammalia; order Rodentia; family Muridae; genus Lophiomys; species Lophiomys imhausi. The sequence continues at coordinate 1,698,056 of CAJQZJ010033967.1, read as the reverse complement.
GGAAGACATTTTCTCTGCTTTACTTTAGTCACCCTGACTAATGTAACCACCAGTAAATCTGAAAAATACTTTAATCTATGATTTTCTTTGTCTAGTTACCATAAAAAAGCTTTATCAAACAGCTATCAGGTTAGACTACTGAATTTAGGATAACATGAACCTATGTTTCTGGTCTATGTTAATGGACAATTTGCTCCAGAATAAACTATCTCTCATCCCACTTGAGGTGAGTTATATTTTGAACTTGCCACTGAAATGAGTAAGAAATCTTCTGATTCTAGTAAAATATTATATAATTCATGTAATGTTTCTAATACTAAGGCCTGGAGTCGTGTGTTTGTGTGTGTGTGTGTGTGTGTGTGTGTGTGTGTGTGTGTGTGTGTGTTTGTGTGTGTGTGTGTGTGCGTGTACATGCACATTCCTGCTCATTCATGTATGTGAGTGCATGTGTATACATGCCAAGACAAAATTCCACAGATCTAAGGATAGATACCCTCAGGCATCTTCCCTTGGTCCTTCTACCTTCTTTGATGTCATATCTATATGTTGGTTTGCTGTTTTTCAGAGTGAACATCATGTTTACTCTCCCGAGAGCTTCTAGGGATTCTAGAAGCTCTGTCTATTTTCTACCCTTCAGTAGAAGCTCTAGAATTACAAATGTGTTTGCTGAGCTTGAAAAGTTCCCATGGCTTTTCCATGGTTTCCAAGAATTCTATCACATGTCTTCACACTGTGCATGGCAAGTGTTTCCGTGCACCAAGCCATCTCTCTAGCCTCTGCCTTGCTATGTGACAGCCCTTTTCCAGCCCATGAGTGTCACATTCTGCCTTCCTTCCAAAAACCAACAGTCACCACTATCATAACAGTATATAGAACAATAGCTAAAGGTTGTAATTAGTCTATGTCAATCATCCTAAAACTTTAAAATACCTTATTAAATTTTCAAAATCAGTCCCATGAGATAAAACACGCCCTGCTACTACCTCTGTTTTTCAGGCTTAAAAAGTACACAAAAAGTGCGGAGAAACACAGTGGTTTGTCCAAAGACACGCATCCAGCCTATCACAATTCCCTAGACTTTCTATGAGGACTGTGTTGTCTGGCCCAGCCTGTGTTTATCCACGCAGTCCTCCTCCACTGTGTGGCCCAGTGAGCTGTGGCACCCAGCATGAAGGCTCTGCTTTCAGGAAGGAAGGAGGAACACTGGTGGGATATAAGACATAAATCTCAGTCTTATAACCCAGGAGCCTCCACTCTAAAACCATAACTCCACATCCATCAGTCTGAGGCCTGTGAGTGTTATTAGTGAAAGCACTGGGAATAATTCCTTCCAGGAAGGAGCTCTTTGCTCTGTGATTCATTAAAGACGCCCCCCTCTCAGGCTGCTTCTTGCTGAGGTGCCAGAGGCTCATTTTCACAGCAGTGAGGGAACATTTCTTTGTCCTCAAACAACAGGGGTTCCAATGAAGACTTTTGATTTCCATTTTCCCCTCTAAGAGGAAGGCCCAGAAGCAAGATTCTCATTAAGTATTTATTGCCTTCTCCCACCCTTCTCCTAGTGTGTTAGGCCCCAACAAACCTCCTTAATCACAGGGCAATCAAACCCTGAAGAGCTGGAAGTGCTGACTGTGAAGGGAGGGATACCAGACATACAGGGGACAAGGATGGAAGGGAAGGAGATTTCTTCTAGAGTGGAAAAGGACCACACAATGGCCAATTGGTCAAGAATGTGACATCACAACTGAGTAAAGTGAGACTCCAGTAAGCACATCTTGCAATAGTTGCAACTTGCCACCCTGTGTCAGTTTTCATGCTATCTTCCGAACCCTCCCAGTCTCTTCAAGTCAGCTAAAATAGATATTTCCTCCTCCTCTGATTGGCCACTTATTTAAAGGAGACTTTTTGGGTTCTTCCAACATTCCTACTTTATGCTGAATAGCTAGGAGTGGTTCTACTTATTGGGCTTCGGAAACTCAATGACCCACCAGTACCTGGGACATTATGAAGGTGACAGAACCATGTGTGTTATCCACGGGCATTGTGCCCATGACAACTGAGCCCTACTTTCTTCTTCTCCCAAACAAGTACACAGAACTTCCTCTGCTCTTCCATGTTTCAGAGTCACACACAGTGTTTATACATGAAGAGATGTGGGGAATAATTCAGGGTGTGATGCTCAATCTTTTTTTTTTTCAGCTAGACTGGATTTAGAATCACTGAGGAGAGGCAAACAACTCAGGGTACACCTGAGGAGGTATTTCTGGGGTAAACTAACTACAAAGAAAGATCTAACTCTGAATACAGTACCTATCATCCCCTAGGTCAGAGGTCCAGAAAGATTTCATAGATGAAGAAGAAAGCCAACTGAGGACCAGTGTGCCTGCCTCTCTGCTTTCTTTCCTGTAGTTATGAGAACTGCTCTATTATAAGCTTATGTAACTGCACTGTTTTAAGTCGTGATGGAACAATTCCTCTGAAACTGTGGTCCAGAATAAGTACTTCCCCCTTTACATTATTCCTGTTATGTGTTTTGTCATAGCATCACAAAATTTAACAAATATATTAGGGGCATGAAAATATGGTTTTTGCATAAGAGGCTTTACGTTCTGTATCCCCAAAGCTGAGGAAGAGCAAACAGACCAGGAAGTGTACCTCTCTTAATAGAGACTCTCATTATTTCCTAATCTTCTTCAGAATATACATATTGTGGTCTTGTCCTGTGGTGCTTCAGGAGTATTCAGATCCTCACTTTTTTGAATAATTCCCATTTGTTGTGACTCAAGAAACACTTTTCCCTGAAGTTTTGGGAAGTGACATTTGAGACTGATGCCTTGTTGTGTCTTCTTTTGGGACAGTGGAATTCAGTTTCCTTTTCAGATGTGGAATAAACAAAACTACTCATTGTAGGTGCTAGAGAGATGGGACAGTGGTTAGAAGCAATGGTTGCTCATTCAAAGAACTGGAATTTGATTGCAAGAACCCACATGGTAATTCACAACAGTCTATCACTCCAGTTCCAGGAAATCTGACATCCTCTCATGGTTTCCAGGGATACCAGACACACATGTGGTACACAGACACACATATGAGCAAAACACCTGTAAACATAAGAAAATTAAAGACTAAAACCCATCTTGTTGGAGTTTGATAAGTGGAAATTCAAAGAAATGATGGTTCTTAGTAACTTCCAGTCAACACCTGCTTGTGAATGTACTGAAACCTTTAAGGTACCTGCAAAACTTTAAAGTTCATTACCCACATCCATATGCTGGCATCTTAGCACCACTGCTGGAAAGAATAGCTGGAAGGAGCTTATTATATTCATGATAACCAAACTCATATCACTGACTGCATAGGGATGGAGGGGACCCAGAAGAATTAAGGGGCTCAGACATTATTTATTCTCCTGAAAACCAGGGCTCCCAAAATAACAGAGTACTAAAAATCAGTTTCCCCAGAAGAACATGGCTAAGTGAAGTGTTAAATAAACAAAATTTGCACTGTCAAATTATCAGCTGCAGCTCCTGTCTCCATGTGAGCATGCTTTTAATCAATCTCAAAGCCTAAGTGGGCAAGCAATGGAAGACTCATAGTTATAGCATTTGTGATACAAGGCCCAAATTTGGAAACCCTGCAGTTTAACAGCAGAAGAGAAAGGAGGACGTTAGTTAGGGAAGCAGATAATATCTAGATAGAACCTCTATCTATGGAGTAAGTAAACAAAGCAGGAAGGCCATATTTGGCTAGCTCACAATGGATCAAGTCCACCCGTGGACACTGAGTAGTGGGAATCTTAGTGGATGACTGAGATTCCCCTATTCCAAACAGTATCCTATTGTCTTAGCAATGTAGGTTTGAAGAACTGGTTATTGTTTCTTAACAGATGAATCTTGGTTCAAGATGTTCCAATAAGCACAATTAGTATTCAGAAAGTAATAACTCAATATTTTATGACATTTATAACAATATTTTATGACATATAAAAATGCATAGGTGCATCTTTAGAAATGAAAGACAACTCTCTCTAAACCAAACTCACACAGGAAAAGTCACACACAGCAACCAGATCAACAGAAAACCATTAGATTTGAATAGTAGCACCCCAGCAAGTGTCTCCCTATGCATGCTAATGGGTCTGGATGTGACATTTTAGAACACACATTGCTTTTTCTGAAAAAAAAATTCTTATAATCTACATGGTCTCCCAGGTCTTCTAATTCTGAATAGTTTCCAATTTGTAAAGATATAGGCTACCTTGTGTTAGAAAATGAAGTCAAGCTGGAATTTGAGCAGGGAGAAGTGAATTTGGGAAGGAAGATAGCTAATGTACACTGTGTATTTGTATAACAATGCTCTCTGAAATCAGCTTTATGTATAACAACTATACATCAACAAAAAGAAAGATAAATTCTGTAAAATTATATATTCTTAAAAGCTCTTCCAACAAGTCATCCTGAGTTATACAACTAATGATCCTTTCTGTTCACATGGTGATTAAGGTACTCATACTACACATGAAGTCATGACACCCAAAACTAGAATTTTTGTGACCTAAATCATGGGTTAAAGTTGTTCCAAAGAGCCATGTTGGGACTTGGGGCTCCCCAGGAGATAAGACTCCATTCACAGCCAACTCAAATGACTAAAAATATTTCTTTACAAAAGAAATGAAATTATGGGGTTTCCCTTAAATATTTTTTAACTCTAAAATACAGACACAGAAGCAGTTACTCTGATGGGATTATAATCAGAACAATTTTCCCTATCCTTTCTTTGTGTGAATTTTGGCCTAAATGCATGTATGTACATGATGTGTATGCCTTTTAGACACTGAGGCTAAAAAAGAGGGTGTCAGATCTCCTGGAGATGTAGTCATGGGTGGTTGTGAGCTATGATATGGGTCCTGGGAACCTAAACTGTCCTCTGCAAAAGCAGAAAGAACACTTAAGCACTGAGTTATCACTCCATCCTTCTCTTTCTCTTAAATATGTATAGTGTGTGTGTGTGTGTGTGTGTGTGTGTGTGTGTGTGTGTGTGTAAAAATATGTGTGGGGTTGTACCTGTGTAAATGTGCCCCTGCATATGTACATCAAGTACTTTTTTCAATCACTTATCTATCTTGTTTTTTGAGGCACAGTTTCTCACTTGGCTTGAAACTATAGTGACTAGGGTGGTCCACCACCAGCAAGCCCCAAGGACCCTACAGTCTTTTCCTCCCTAGTTCCAGGATTGTGGCCATGTGATGCTGAGCCCAGCTTTTCACATGGGTCCTGGAGGTCTTAATTTAGGTCCTCAAACTTGCACAACAAACTTTGCATAGCCTTCATCAACTAGGACACCTCACCAGTGTCCCACTTATCATTTTGAGGAACACGTAAAAGATGTCGTTTCCAATATTTTGTGTCTATGCTATCTTTTCTAGCTTTAGAGAGTCTTCAACAATGAGTAGAATGCATTCTATATAATAAGTAAATAATTTTATTTTCCATATAGCTGTCAGTCTTCGTAAGGAAATTAAGTATTGGGCTGTAATGAGACTTTGTGTCCTGCTTCCTTCACACTCTGGGCCTAAGTATCCCTAGATGTAAAACAAGGAAGATTAAATTTGGCATCTTAGATGACTTGTGGTTCAAATATTAGTGACTGACAGAATTTCCTACTCAAACTTCAGTGACACGTACAATAGTTCAATGAACTAGAAGCCCAGATAAATAAGTACCCAATACATTCAGACCTGGCTGGTCCAGGGACCAAAGCTGATGCTAGACTTCAGTGTCTCCTAGTTACCCATTCCAAAGTTGATAAGGCTCAAGTTTGAAGCCCTTAGGATGGCTGGATGAAGGCCAGACACATGAAGCTTCCAAGGAAGGTATTTGTAAAGGCTTCTCTCTCTCAATACTTCATGAATGGATCTCATTGGTTTGAACTGGAACATGTGGCCAATTTGGTCTAGTCAAATGGTCTTGGAAAATGGAAAGCAACAACTGCTTTAGACTAATCAGTGACTTTTCACCTAGAAATCTTAATTCTATTAGTGCCAATGGGCTAAATGTGCTAAAAGACTTTACCAAGGAAACTTGATTACCAGGAAAACCAGACTTAGAAAACCATACAGATTTATCTACAGACACTCCCAGAAATCTGATGGCCATCTGTACATTTTGAAAGAATATAAACATTTATATATATATATATAATACATATATGTATATGTATACATACATACATATACACAAGTAATCAAAAGATTCAAAGACTAGAGGATGCAAGATGGCGGCAGCCTGCACGGTCACATTTTGAACATAGGGTGGGGGGGGGGGACACGACAGACAGCCATAAAGTCATAGAGTTATAAGACGCTGAGCAACAATCTGAGTGACTCGAACCCACTGGGTTCCACCCAGCTACCCAGAGACCATTAAAAGTCCCTGGGCAGGACTCTCCTCTGCTCTCTCAGACACTCAGCAAAAAAGACCAACAGAAGCCCCTGAATCCGGTAATCAGGAATCATCACCAGGGGGTAAGAGCCACTCAAATACCCAGTGGGCAGCTCCGAACCCTAGAAAGGGTTACTCACCAGCCTCCTGGGCTCCCAGATCCCACGCAGGCTTTCTAGCTGTTTAGCAAAGGGTTGGCAGAGCTGTGGGAGAGGGATACACTCTGAGCTGAGCCAAAGCGCGATCTGAGCGGCAGGTGGGCGCAGCAGCAAGCAAGTCCACAGCTGCATTTTGGAAAGTGCAAGCATATTTGTACTTACCCAGAGGGGTGTTGGACATACATACAGGCCCCTCTATTGGATTTATGGACACTGGAAAAGACAGTGCAGCTGGACTAAGCCGCGAGATACACTTCCAGCAGCAGGTTACTCCACTGCAGTGTACCAAAACTTGGAAGACAGTGGCCCCAATTGCCAGTATCCAAAGCCAGTTCCATACAGATATAGATGGTATGGTAAGAGTGGCAGAAAGGCAGGCAGCCAGGTTGGAAGGCAAATTTGTTTTCCACAGGGTCCAAGCCCTGGGCAAATTGTGGGGTTAATATCAGACTATTTTGCTAGTGCTGGCCCTTCCAGTGGGAAAACAGAGCTTAAACATATATAGCTCTACCCATGGAACAGTGAGGTTTCAACCTGGGGGACACTGCTGAGGGATTCACCTTAAGGGCATGGAGTCAGGTCCTTTCAAGACTCCAGCAGGCAGTCTCAACCCCCAAACTTGGGACTTCCAGAGTCCACAGAATCTGTGCCTGGACACACAGGACCATACCAGCAAAGCCACTGCAGGCTGAATACTCAGTGGGCAACATAGAGAGCTCTGACTTGTGAGCAATGAAACAATCCCAGGCCATTCCTCATTGAATGGGAGTGGGCTCTACGAGCTCACAGTGCTTCTGGCTATTAGATTCACATTGATCCTGAGAACCCCTGAGAGTGGCTTGGGAGGACCACAAACACTGTCCCAACACATAAGCTTCAGGGGAGCTACAACCACACCCAACAGTCTGCAGCCTGCCAACTTGCACTGTCATCTATATGAAGACCAGTTGGATCCTAGGAACCTACAGGAACACATTCCATCACAACTCCTCACCTGAGTCCCCAATTGGGACAAAACAGGAAGGGGTGAGCTCTGGGAGACACACCAAGAACCTCCACACAAGGCCCCATGGAGCCAGTGGAAATCAACAGATCACCAAGCAATATGACTGCTACACTAAAGCACCCACTTTGGCACCAAGCCCAGAAGGCAACAGGAACAAATAGCTAAGAACAACCAAATGGCAAAAGGACAGTGAAAAAACAGAACCAACAGAAATCAGGGAAATATGACTCCAACAAAATGCAACTATGATAGTACAGCAAGCTCTGACCACTTCACCACAGCTGAAACACATGAAAACGATGACAATTCTACATTATGGAAAGTGCTAGAGTCCTTTCAAGAAGAATTTAAATCTATGCAGGGATTCAAAGAGTCCACAATTTTACAAGAGAAAGCAAATGATAATACCATTAGAGAGTTCCAAGCCAAAGTGGCTCAGCTTGAACAGGAAAGAGACAAGGCAATGAAAGATTTAAAAGATATGAAAGATTTCCAGGCAAAGACAAGCAAATTGGAGCAGGAAATATACATAAAGAATAAAATCGTTCAAGGCATGAAAATAGAAATGGAAGCAATAAGGAAAACACAGTCAGATATGAGAGTGGAAGTGGAGAATCAAGGGAAGAGAACAGGAACTACAGATGAGTATCAAAAATAGGATACAAGAGATAGAAGACAGGATCTCAGGCATGAAAGATTAAATGGAAGAAATCAGTACAACATCCATAGAAAATGAGAAAGCTAAAAAATTTCTCACCCATAACATCCAAGAAATCAAGGACTCAATGAAAATGTGGAACCTAAGAATTATAGGCACAGAGGAAAGAGAAGACTTCTTACTTCAAGGTCCAGGAAGTATCTTCAACAAAATCATAGAAGAAAACTTCCCAAACCTGAAAAAACAGATGCCAATAAAAATCCAAGAGGCTTACAGAACACCAAACAGATTAGATCAGAAAAGAAACTTCCCTTGCCACAAAATAATTGAAACTCCAAATGTACATAAAAAAGAAAGAATATTAAAAGCCATAAGAGAAAAAGGATCAAATTTAAACAGTATCTACCCATAAATCCAGCCCTATAGAAGACCTAGAAGGAAAACTCCAATCCAGAAAAGATAACTACACCCAAGAAAACAGAGGAAATAGAAAACTCCACAGCAACTAAACCAAAAGAAACACAGGACTACCACCTATACCAAAATAATGGGAAATAACAACCCTTGGTCACTAATATCCATAAACATCAATAGACTCAACTCGCCAATAAAAAGACACAGACTTACACACTGGATCCGTAAACAAGACCCATCTTTTTGCTGTATACAAGAAACACATCTCACTATTGAAGATAAACACTACCTCAGAGTAAAGGGCTGGGAAAAGGTCTTCCAAGCAAATGGACCCAGGTAACAAGCTGGAGTAGCCACCCTAATATCAAACAAAATAGACTTCCAATTGAAGTTAATAAAAAAAGACAGAGAAGGGCATTACATACTCATTAAAGCAAATATTCATCAAGAGGACATCTCAATATTGAACATCTATGCCCCAAATACAATGGCACCTACATTTGTAAAAGAAACTCTTCTAAAACTTAAATTGCACATCGATCCAAACACTTTAAAAGTGGGAGACTTCAACACCCCACTCACAACAATGGACAGATCATCAAGACAGAAGCCAAACAGAGAAATAATGAGTCTAACAGAGCTCATGAACCAAATGAACCAAACAGATATCTATAGAACATTTCACAAAACACAAAAGAATACACTTCTTCTCAGCACCACACAGAACCTTTTCCAAACTGGATCATATAGTCGGACACAAATATAGCCTCAACAGATACAAGAAAATTGAAATAAACCCTTGATTCTTATCAGACCACCACGGAATAAAGCTGGGCTTCAACAGCAACAGAATCAACAGAAAGCCTACACACACATAGAAATTGAACAACTCTTTACAGGATGACTACTGGGTCAGGGAAGAAATAAAGAAGGAAATCATCTTAGCCATTCTGACAGGTGTGAGATGGAATCTCAGAGTCAACTTGAGTTGCATTTCTCTGATGATGAAGGACGCTGAGCATTTCTTCAAGTGTCTATCAGCCATTAGGTTTTCCTGCTTTGTGAATTCACTACTTAGCTCTGTTCCCCATTTTTTCAGGGAGTGGCTGGGAAGGGGAGAAAGAGGACAATAGGATGGAGATGTAACCTGAAGCAACAAATAAATAAATTTATTTTTTAAAAAAGAAGGAAGTCAAAGACTTCTTAAAATCCATGAAAATGAAGGCACAACATATCCAAACCTATGGGACACAATGAAAGCTGCTGTGCAGCGAGGAAAGTTCATAGCATTAAATACCTTCAAAAAGAAAACTCTGACAGCTCATATTAGGAAATTAACAGCTAAACTAGATGAATTGGAAAAAAAAAAAAAAAGAAGCAAACAGCAAACATTCCCAGAGGAGCAGAAGGCAGCAAATCATCAAACTTAGGGCTGAAACCAACAACTCAGAAACAAAAAGAACGATACAAAGAATCAATGAAACCAAGAGTTGGTTCTTCGAGAAAATCAACAAAATAGACAAACCCTTAGCCAAATTAACTAAAAGACAGAGGAAAAAAACCCAAATCAACAAAATCAGAAATGAAAAGGGAGAAATAATAACAGACAATGATGAAATCCAGAGAATATTTAGGTCTTACTTTAAAAACCTATATTCCACCAAATATGAAAACTTATTTGAAATGGAAAGTTTTCTTGATAGATTCCACCTACCAAAGCTAAAACAAGATCACGTTAATAGACTAAACAGCCCTATAACCCCTAGGGAAATAGAAACACTCATTAAAAATCTCCCAACTAAAAAAACCCAGGGACAGATGGTTTCAGCACAGAATTCTACCACACCTTCAAAGAAGAGCTATTACCAATACTCTTCAAACTCTTTACCAAATAGAATCTGAAAGAACACTGCCAAACTCATTCCATGAGGCCACAGTCACCCTGATTCCTAAACCACACAAAGACCCAACAAAGAAAGAGAACTTCAGACCAATCTCCCTCATGAACATAGATGCAAAAATACTTAATAAAATACTAGCAAACCGAATTCAAGAACACATCAAAAGTATCATACAGCATGATCAAGTAGGCTTCATCCCAGGAATTCAGAAATGGTTCAACATACGAAAATCCATCAACGTAATTCACCATATAAACAAGATGAAAGAAAGAAAAAAAATGATAATCTCGCTAGATGAGGAAAAAGCATTTGACAAAATACAACACCCCTTCATGCTAAAAGTTCTGCAGAGAATGGGCATACAAGGACCATATCTACAAATAACAAAGGCAATATACAGCAAGACAGTAGCCAACATCAATTTAAATGGAGAGAAACTTGAAGCATTTCCTCTAAACTCAGGGACAAGATAAGCATGTCCACTTTCGCCATTTCTCTTCAATATAGTACTTGAAGATCTTGCTAGAGCAATAAGACAACTAAAGGAGATCAAGGGGATACAAATTGGAAACGAAGAAGTCAAATTATCCCTATTTACAGATGATATGATAGTATACATAAGCAACCCCAAAAATTCCACCATAGAACTCGTACAGCTGATAAACACCTTCAGCAAGATAGCTGGATACAAAATTAATTTAAAAAAAAATGACAAGCCCTTCTGCATTCAACAAATAAATGGGCTGAGAAAGAAATCAGGGAAACAACTCCATTCACAATAGCCACAAACAATATAAAATATCTGGGGGTAACTCTAACCAAGCAAGTAAAGGACCTGTATAACAAGATCTTCATGCCCTTGAAGAGGAAATTGAAGAGGCCATCAGAAGATGGAAAGATCTCCCATGCTCATGGATAGGTAGGAGCAACATAATAAAAATGGCCATCCTACCAAAAGCAATATACAGATTCAATGCAATTCCTTTCAAAATACCAACACAATTCTTTATAGACCTGGAAAAAGCTATTCTCAATTTCATATAGAACAACAAAAAAACCAGAATAGCAAAATCAATCCTGTACAATAAAAAAACATCTAGAGGTATCACCATCCCAGATTTGAAGCTGTACTACAGAGCAATAGTAGTAAAAAGAGCATGGTACTGGTATAGAAACAGACCAATAAATCAATGGAATTGAATTGAAGACCCAGAAATGAACCCACACACCTATGGTCACCTAATTTTTGACAAAGAAGACAAAACCGCACAATGGAAAAAGGACAGTATCTTCAAGAAAGTTGCTGGTCCAATTGGATGTCTACTTGTAAAAGAATGAAATTAGATCCATACAAAACTTAAGTCCAAGTGGATCAAAAACCTTAATAAAACGCTGGTCACACTAAATCTACTAGAAGAGAAAGTGGGAAAAAACCCCAAAATCATTGGCACAGGTGACAACTTCCTGAACAGAACACCAACAGCTCAGGACCTAAGACCAAAAATCAATAAATGAGACCTCATATACCTGAAAAGCTTCTGTAAGGCAAAAGACACTGTTATTCGAACAAAATGGCAGCCTACAGATTGAGAAATAATCTTCACCAACCTGACATCTGACAGAGGGCTAACATACAAAATCTACAAAGAACTCAAGAAATTAAATACCAAGAAAACAAATAATCCAATCAAAAAATGGGGAAAGGAGCTAAACAGAGAATTCACAAAGGAGGAATCCCTAATGGCTGTGAGACACTTGAAGAAATGCTCAGCATCCTTGATCATCAGAGAAATGCAACTCAAGAAGACCCTAAGATTCCATCTCACACCTGTCAGAATGGCTAAGATCAAAAGCTCAAATGACAGTACATGCTAGTGAGGGTGTGGAGAAAGGGGAACCCTCCTCCATTGCTAGTGTGAGTGCAGGCTTGTACAACCACTATGGAGGTCAGTCTGGAGATATTTTAGAAAACTTGGAATAGCTCTGCCTCGGGACCCAGCCAAACCACTTCTGGGTATACATCCAAATGACTCCTCACTGAATCACAAGGAGGTTTCCTCATCTATGTTCATAGTAGCCTTATTTGTAATAGCTAGAAACTGGAAATAACCCAGATGTCCCTCAACCGAAGAACAGATTAAAAAACTGTGGTACACCTACACAATGGAATATTAATCAGCTATCAGAAAAAAATGAAATTATGCAATTTACAGCCAAATGGATGGAGCTAAAAAAGCTCATCATCCTCAGTGACTTAACCCAGACTCAGAAGGATATGGCATCTATTCACTTATAGTCGGATTTTAGCTATATAGTACAGGATACCTATACTACAACAAATGCACCAAAGGGAATATGGACATATACTTTTTATTTTCCTCTCCTGTCAATGAGACACTTTTCCCTGGTGGTATTGCCTTGTAGGCCCCCAGTGTATGAGGAGGCTCTTGGCCCTCATATGACTGTTGTACTGTGGCGGGGAACTGTTATGTAGGGGCACTCCACTCCAGAGGAGTGGGATGGAAGGTTTAGGGGGTAGAGGGTGGGAGGGAATGACTGGGAAGGGTGGAAAGAGAACACTATGAGGGAGATATAACCTGAAGCAATAAATAAATAAATTTAAAAAAATAAAAACACTTGGACTTAAGTTTTGTACAAGGTGATAAGTATGGGTCTAACTTCATTCTTTTACAAATGGACATCCAGTTGGACCAGTACCATTTGTTGAAGATGCTGTCCTTCTTCCATTGTGCCGTTTTGGCTTCTTTGTCAAAAATTAGGTGGCCATAAGTGTGTGGGTCTATTTCTGGATCTTCATTTCGATTCCATTGATCTACTGGTCTGTTTCTACACCAATACCATGCTGTTTTTATAACTATTGCTCTGTAGTACAGCTTGAAATCTGGGATGGTAATACCTCCAGATGTTTTTTTTTTTTATTGTACAGGATTGATTTAGCTATTCTGGGCTTTTTGTTGTTCCATATGAAATTGAGGCTAGCTCTTTCCAAGTCTATAAAAAATTGTGTTGGTATTTTGATAGGAATTGCATTGAATCTATATATTGCTTTTGGTAGGATGGCCATTTTTATTATGTTGCTCCTACCTATCCATGAGCATAGGACATCTTTCCATCTTCTAAAGGCCTCTTCCATTTCTTTCTTCAAGGGCTTGAAATTTTTGTTGTACAGGTCCTTTACTTGCTTGGTTAGAGTTACCCCCAGGTATAGAATAGCTCATCCTGAGTGAACTAATCCAGACTCAGAAGGACACATATGGCATCTATTCACTTATAGTAGGATTTTAACTATATAGTAGAAGGTATCGATACTACAACTAACACACCAAAGGGAACTTGGACATAGACTTCTTATTTTTAATTTTTATTTATTTTTTATATATTAGTTATATTTTTTCTATTTTTTAGTCTTTTTTATCTATTGTATGCTTATTGGTTTGTTTGTTTAGTAGTTCTCTCTCCCGGGCAACAAGACACTTTTCACTGATGGTACTGCTTCGTAGATCCCCAATGAATGAAGAGGCTCTTGGCCCCCATACGACCTCTCAACTGAGATGAGGGACTGTTATATAAGGACACCCCACCCCAGAGAAATGGGATGGAAGGGTTAGGAGGTAAAGAAAAAAAAATGAAATGTGATGTTTCGGCCTTTTACTACTAATTGTCTTAAACTGTTTAGGATAATTAAGAAATGTAAACTCATGGTTATGCAAGCTGGTCATTCTGTTAGGTACTATGACAGCCTATTATAGTTACTTGCTAAGCTAATCAGAAATAAACCTGCTAAGAGATGAGCAACATCTGCTTACCCTAATATAAGAGATAGATAGGGCCTCTTCAAAAACCTCAAGAGATCTGCAGAATATGGCATTTAAAGATGTTTTCATAACTTTAGATTTTTTTATATCAAGACATATCAACTCCTGACAGCACCCCCTATTCTCCTCCAAGTAGAAGATGAGCATCGAAGAATCTCCAGTGGGAGATGATTGAATTAATCGCAAGCCTATCTCTTGGTAGGAAAAGCCCCTTGCTCCAACTGTAGACAGAATGCTGTCCAAAAACGACAAAAAAACGAAGCACTGGAAGCAGGTAAGTCCACAGCCTAGCTCTGCCAAGACAGGGTAGGTAAGTCCTTCATAACCCCTGCTCTACAATCAATGTCTGTCAGAAAAACGGGGCCAAATGACTGAAGATCAATGCTGTAATGTATGGAAAGAAAATGGGAACTGTCCAGGCCGCCACTGGTATGTCATTTCTTAGTTTGGGAAGCTGCAGGCCCTGTACTTCCTATAAAATCAGATTTATTTATTCCTCTCAGGTCTCTGAGGTGGTTGAAGAACAGATAGCCAGAGTCTCATAATTAAATTTTGAGTTGTTTAGGAGTCAAGAGAGTGTTATAGATCTAAGAAGATACTTTTAAAATTGTGTTGCAAGTTAGTATGAATGTTGAGTCAGATATAGAACTTTAAACTCATGGAGATGGTTAGATAGTAGAATGTTAAAGTCAGGTACCGAATACATATGGACTGAACATTGGGAATGTACGTTAAACCATATAACCCTCATAACTGTGGCCTAATTACCTCTGTTGTACTGTATTGTATTTATTAGTATAAGAGAAAGAGCCATTTTTTGGACTGAAAGGGAAAACTATAAGGGGAAATATGATATACCTTAAACTTAAAAGAAAAAAAAAAGGGAAGAGGATGGGGGGTTGAGGGTGGAAGGGTAGGACTGGAGGGGGAATAGGGAGGGGACTGAGATTGAGATGTAACTTGAAGAAATAAAAAATAAAGGAAAAAAAGATTTGTACTAAAAAATTAAAAAATGGATTATTTGGTAAAAAAAAAAAAATAAAAATAAAAATAAAAAATAAAACAAATAAAGTGATTGATAACCCCCCCAAAAAAAAGATTCAAAGTCTCCATGAAGCATTTTGATGATCCCAGTTATTGTCACCACTATCTCTTTTACAAATCATTCTTAAATGATGCTTATCTGTCAAGAGCCCTCTGGCTGGAAAAGACAAGTATTGATGCTCTGAGCCAGGACAATGAAGAATTCTTCCTATGTAACCCCAGTGCCTTCTAGTCCAGATGCTCACCTAATTCAAAAGTGCTCCTTCACATTCTTCCCAGAAACAACCACAGCTACTTTGGAAGCAAATTCAATAATATAAAATTCAGGAGTATTAAACTGCTAATACCTTTGACCCAGAAAAACCCACTTCTGGGAATCTCGCCTTAGGAAACCAACAAAAATACAAAATAGCTTTATGCACAAATATGTTAATCTTCTCATGTATATAAGGACTATAAAAGTGTGAATGATCATCAATAATCAATGGTTACATAAACTGTATAACACATTTTCTGAACTGTCAAATGATAAGGTCTCTATTAGAAAATGGCACAACACTTTAAATATTAGTGTTATAATGTTGAAAGAAACAAACTCAAATATGAGACTTAATAAACAGTATATCCAATATTGTTTGTATATAGAGCTTTGGAATACACAAATTTATGCAAATGTGTGAAAGTGATTATTAAAAGGAATAGAATTAAGCTCCCTTTGAGTTCAAGTAGCGAATTCATGCTTCTTTCTCATCTCTGCCTTTCTCATTTTTTTCTAAGTGCAACATACTTCATAATAAAAATAGTTCTTGAAATTAAAAAAATCAATGATAAATGAATGCATAAATTAATATACAAATAAAGTTATATGAAAACTGGAGGTGGCAGCAGAAGAGTGGTCATTTAAATAAGGTTATTGAAAATAGTAATGGAATTTGAGCATAAACTAAATTAAATGGTGGCCTTTCATTAGTGTTGAATGTCACTGTTATATTTGAGAGAGAATGAGTGAAGGCAAGATATATTGTTCTTAATAATCTCAGAACACTATCTACATCTGAAATAGAGGAATAAATGTCTCTTTCAATACTAGTTAGTGACTGGGTGGATACACATATTCCAGAGTTTGGTGAAAGTTGTAATTTGTTCTTAGATGGAAGACCTGTGAGTGTTGAGGTTCTTGGCTTTTCAGGAGAAGGTGCAGACACAGGTAGATGCAGTTCTAGTTTAAAATAAATGAGGATGAAAGAAGATGAGTTCAAACATTTAGCACAGCATTTTGTCCAGCAAGGTAGCCAGCATCCCCCATGAGCTCATTGTACCTGCTTTTCTTTATGCAACACGTAACTTAGAAAATGTCAGAATTAAGAAATGATCCTGATATACACAGAAACTTATATATAATCACAGATAACTCCTCCACAATTGACCACTACAATTTTCTTGAACAGAGAGAACAGAGAGGCCCCTTAGGATTTGCTATGTTCATTGTCGGTCATCATCCAACCAGTCGAACTCATCTCCTGTCTCGCTCAGCTTAGTGTTCCTCTCTCTTCTCTCATCATCACCACTATTTTGTTGTTGTTGTTTTTAAAAGCATATCAGACCATGTCATCCCATAAAAGATTTCACCATCCTTGTAGTATAAAGTATGTATCCATGACATGGCCCAAGTAACCTGTGTGGCCACATCCTTGTCTGTGCTATATGTCTCCCATATCTCCCCGCCGAGTCATCCTCACGACTACAGCCTTTTGTCTTTTATGTGTCCTGCTATGATCAAGTATGTACATCAACCTGGATAACCCACAATAACCTTATATTTCCTCAAACACTAGACTCAATGTTTCTTTGAAAAGTGTGTTTTAGATGAGAACATGTAAGTCAATAGATCCATGAAATACTGGATCTCATCTGGTCATTGAAAGAATTTATGGAAACAATAACAACAAAGAAATCATAAAAAAACTGAAAAATAAAAAAATGTAAGTTCTCAAAAAAAAGAAAAAAAATTCTATGCTAGACTGCATTTGAACTTGACCTGCTGTGTTCTGAATGTCCAGTCTGCCAAAATATCTGGTGATTTTTAGACTTGCCCAGTTCTATAATTGCATGATTAATTCCTTGAAGTAATTACCTATTTTACACACCCCATTGGGTCTGTGTCTCTAGAGAATCCTACTTAATATAAGCCCATAGTCCAAGAAGTTTTCCTACTTTATAAATTACTTCTGACACCACCTCTGACCTCCTCAAATCTACATACTACACTCTGTCAAAATACCTCCACTCACCAGGCACAAAAATCATGCACACATTTATATGGTCACTGAAAAATCCACCTCTTTCCTTTTTTTTTTTTATTAAATACTTTATTTTTTTTTATTCAAGTTACATCTCAGTCACAAACCCTTCCCAATTCCCCCTTCCTGTCCCACCCTTCAACCCTCTTCCCCCCAACAGTTTCCCCTTTCAGTCCAACAAATGGTTCCTTCTCTAATAACAGTAAATACTATACAAAACAACAGAAATAAATATGCCACATTTATGAGAGTAAATTGGCCCAGTATACCTTCCCAATGTCCAGTTCATACATATTTGGCCCCTGACTTTAACATTCTATCATCTAACCATCTCCATGAATTTAAAGTTATATAACTGACTTAGATTTCATACTAACTTGCATCACTATTATAACAATCTTCTTAGATCTAGAACGCCCTCTTGATTCCTAAACAACTCAAAATTTAACTATGAGACTCTAGCTGTCTATTCTTCAACCACCTCAGAGAGCTGAGAGGGATAAATATATCTGATTATATAGGAAGTGCAGGGCCTGCAGCTTTCAATACAAAGAAATGACAAACCAGTGACTGCCTGGACAGTTCCCCTTTTCTCTCCACACATTCCAGCATCAGTCTTTGTAGGGGTTAGATAAATTAGATTTAGAAAATATATAGGAGTTTCTGATACTGTCTCTTAATTCGGGGCCTGAAGAGCAGTATCAGCATGAAGTCAGCAAAAACAGGAAAGACTTAATAGACTGTAAAACAAGGTTGAAGTCAGGAAAAACAGGAAAGACTCAATAGACTTGAAGAAACAAAGAATCTGGCCTGACATTGTTTTCAGCTGCTAAGTGGGTGGAGCCCAAATTAAGCTGAAACAGAGTTCCACCTATTTAAGGACAGTGCATGGAGCCCAGAAGAAAAAGAGGCCCCTGATGCTAGAGCGCTCCAAGAGTCCTGCTGAAAAAAGGGCTGGCCATTGATGGCCAGCTCTCTCCCTGAAGCAGAAAGAAGCCGGTGAGCAAAGAAAGCCTGAGCAAGACACCAAAAGGCCAAGGACTGGATCCTGTGGCTCAGCTTTTGCCTGGAGAGGTTTGATCTGTCCGATCAGTGGCCTAGGGGAAACTGTGCCTGGCTTTAAGGACTGAGGCAGAGCAGCTGAGTTCCTGATTCAAAAGAAGTAAGTTGGCCTGCAGATGGCTGGGGTCTCCCACAGAGAAGAAAGCATGAAGCCTTATTTAAGGTGAGACTGCAATAACCAACTTATCCTGACGAACCTGCATCTGAGAGATCCAGAAAAAGGACTGCTAAGTGCGTTAAAGAATCTATGACAAAGACTGTGTTCCTGACGACTGAGGACCTGCCCCAGAGACTGTATCATTCTAAAAGGTTATGAAAGTAGTTATAATTATCAATAGGTTTAGTGGATAGATTAAAGGGGTTGTAGGAATTTATAGGATTAATAGTTAAGAAATTGTTGGTGTTTGTTATAAGTGAATTTAGTAATAAATAAATGAGTGTTGAATAGTAATTTAAAAGTCGGTTACAAGTCTTCAGTCTTTTGGTTCTGTTTCTCTGACAGACATTGATTGTAGAGCAGGAATTATGAAGGACTTAACTAACCTGTCTTGGCAGAGCTAGGCTGTTGACTTCCCTGCTACCAAGTTTTTTCCTTTTTGGACAGCAGTCTGTCCAGTTGAAGCAAGGAGTTTTTTCATGCCAAGAGATAGGCTTGCCACTAATTCAACCATCTCACACTGGAGATTCTTCGATGCTTATCTTCTACTTGGAGTAGAATAGGGGGTGCTGTCAGGAGCTGATATGTCTCAATATAAAAAAAGAATCTTAATTTAAGATAACATCTTTGAATGCCATATTCTGCAGATCTCTTGGGGTTTTTGAAGATGCCCTATCCGTCTCTTGTATTTAGATAAGCAAATGTTGCTTGTCTCTTAACAACTTGATTACTGAGTAGTTTAGAGAATATCTGTGATAGACTGTCATAGTAGCTAACAAAGTGACATGTTTGCATGACTAGGAGTTTGTTTTTCTTAACTATCCTAAACAGTTTTAGACGGTTGTTATCAAGAGGCCAGAGCTTCACATTTTATTTTTAAGTATATCTAGGTATGATACCATTAGGAAGCGTTACCTTTAATTTTGTATCAATATACAAAGATCTATTCAATTGTGGCTAAATATACTCTTAATTTTGTATCAATATACAAAGATCAGTGCCTATGTAGCCCAATACAATCTTAATATTACGTCCATATACAAGGGTCAATACCATAGTGGCCAATTATAATCTTAATTTTGTATCAATATACAAAGATCAATACCAATGTAGTCCAATACGATCTTATTTATGCACAATAAATAATGGTCAATACCACTTTAGCCAAATATACTACTAATTTTGTATCAATATAAAAAGGTAAAAGGGCATATTCAATAATCTGTCCCTTTTTCTTGGTCCTTCCTGTGCTATGTCTATGTCTCATTTTTCTCAAGTCCATGCACTCCTACACAGGAGAGAAAGAAGGATACAGAAAAGGAAAATTAGGAAGTCCCTGGGTCTAACCTCCAAATCCCATTAAACAGGACCATTTAACAGCTTGTAATCTCTTCCCCTAAATAACAGAGTATTCAGTTATCCTTCAAATAACCAAAAAGGGGGTGGGATGGAGAAATACCCTCCCCACCCTCTGGGCATGGGACGTCTCTCTCTTAAAATGACTTCCTGCTGATTTGGGTCATAGTAAACCTGTTTGGGGCCCGAACCAAAATGGAGAAATGGTTAAAAATGTTAATACAAACCTTTTATGTTCAGTCCTTCTGTTCTCGGCTGTTTAGATGTCCTAAGGAGTTTGTAGGCAGAAGCTGATCTTCCAGGCTTTACTGAGGTTCTGGCTGGGGCATTGTGTAGAGCTGAACGGTCTTAGCGATATTGAATTGTTGTGGTTGTAGGCTTTTGATGGAGACAGCTATTGAGGGAGTCTGTCAGGCTGAATCAACTGGGTCACTCATCTTCTTTGGTGTCTGATTCTGTTTTCTGCAGAGGTTTCCGTTGTCCAGTTGTCCCTGGGTTCCTTGAATGGATGCTTTGATTCTCCTGGAAAGATAAGAACAGAGCCCTGCCCTAATCCTAACTCTGGGACAATTACCCTCTTTTTTTTTGGGGGGGGAGGGCTAGGTAATATTTCTCCTGAAGCAAATTTGGTTTTTTGACAATATATGAAGTGTTATCTTTCAATCTGTGTTAAAGAAGAAATTATTTTGTTATTTTCGAACTAAACCAGCTTTAGTGTACATATTTTGAGATCTCAAAGGACAATTTGTTTGTACTGAGTAGGCCTTTTGTAAGTAGCTTTTAAACTTAGGTCTTTCCAAATCCTATGTGTGTGTCTCTGCATTCTAATTATTGGGATCAGAGACCTGTGGTTCCCATCTGAAGGGATTAAAGATGTGTTCCACCACTCCTGGATCGAAGTTTTTCTCTATTTAGAGTTTGTTTTGTATCAGGCTGACCTTGAGCTCTGAGATCTGCCTGTTTCTGTCTCTAGTGTGTTGGGATTAAGGGTGTACTCTTCTTGAATGATGGGATTAAGGGTGTGCACCCTCACCACCCTGTTCCGTGTAACTGTAGAATTTATAAGACCATTAACTCTATGGTGCTCCTCCCGACTCTGCTGAAGTTAAGGGCATGGGTTAACACCAAAATTCTCATGTATTTTACCTTAGCTCTACGTTTTTTCGACACTTGGAGGTTTATAAAATCAGGTTGAACGGCTGTATCCTTTATTTTATTTACAGTGTTTTAGCATTGTTACCTGCTTTTTTTTTTAATTAATAAATTTATTTTTTTGTTGCTTCTGGTTACATCCTTATGATATTGTCCTCTTTTCCCGCTTCCCAGCCCCACCCTCCCATGCTCTACCCTCTGACCCTTCCATCTTGTTCCTCTGGGGTGGAGTGTCCCTGCATAACAGTCTCTCACCACAGATCAGGAGTCATATGAGGGCCAAGAGCCTCTTCATTCACCGGGGGCATACAAGGCAGTACTGCCAGTGAAAGGTGTCTCCTTGCTACTGGGGGGAATACTAAAAAAAGACCAACAAACACACAAACCCACAAAAAAAAAGAATAACAACAAAAAAAAGAGGAAAAAGAAAAGGGAAAAGGAAAAAGAAAAAGAAAAAAAGGAAAAGGAAAAAGAAAAAGAAAAAAAAGTTTATGTCCATGTTCCTTTTGGTGTGTTGGTTGTAGTACAGATATCCTGTACTATACAGCTAAAATCCTACTTTAAGTGAATAGATGCCATGTGCATCCTTCTGAGTCTGGGTTAGCTCACTCAGGATGAGCTCCTCTAGATCCATCCATTTGGTTGCAAATTACATGATTTCATTGTTTCTGATAGCTGAGTAATATTCCATTGTATAGATGTACCACAGTTTTTTAATCCATTCTTCAGTTGAGGGACATCTGGGTTGTTTCCAATTTCTAGCTATTACAAATAAGGCTTCTATGAACACAGATGATGAGACTTCCCTATGTCTCTGTGAAGGGTCCTTTGGGTGTATACCCAGAAGTGGTATGGCTGGGTCCTGAGGCAAAGTTATTCCAAGATTTCTAAGATATCGCCAGACAGACCTCCATAGTGGTTGCACAAGCCTGCATTCCCACCAGCAATGGAGTAGGGTTCCCCTTTCTCCACACCCTTGCCAGCATGTGCTGTCATTTGAGCTTTTTATCTTAGCCATTCTGACACGTGTTAGATAGAACCTCAGGGTCGTCTTTAGTTGCATTTCTCTGATGATTAAGGATGTTGAGCATTTCTTCAGGTGTCTCTCGGCCATTAGGGACTCCTACTTTGTGAATTCTCCGTCTCCCATTTTTTGATTGGATTATTTGGTTTCTTGGCATTTAGTTTCTTGAGTTCTTTATAGATTTTAGATAATAGCCCTCTATCAGATGTGGGGTTGGTGAAGGTTTTCTCCCAGTCTGTTGGTTGCCGTTTTGTTCGAATGAGAGTGTCTTTTGCCTTACAGAAGCTTTTCAGTTTCATGAGGTCCCATTTATTGATTGTTGAGCTCAGGTCCTGAGCTGTTGGTGTTCTGTTCAGGAAGTTGTCACCTATGCCAATGAGTTCGAGGGTTTCTCCTACTTTTTCTTCTAGTATATTTAGTGTGGCCGGCCTCATGTTAAGGTCTTTAATCCACTTGGATTTAAGTTATGTACAAGGTGATAGGTATGGGCCTAATTTCATTCTTTTGCAAGTGGACATCAAGTTGGACCAGCACCATTTGTTGAAGATGCTGTCCTTCTTCCATTGTGCGGTTTTGGCTTCTTTGTCAAAGATTAGTTGGCCATAGGTGTGTGGGTCCGTGTTTGGCTCGTCAATTTGATTCCATTGATCCACTGGTCTGTTTCTATACCAGTACCATGCTGTTTTTATTACTATTGCTCTGTAGTACAGATTGAAATCTGGGACGGTGATACCTCCAGATGCTTTTTTATTGTACAGGATTGATTTAGCTATTCTGGGCTTTTTGTTGTTCCATATGAAGTTGAGAATAGCTTTTTCCACGTCTATAAAGAATTGTGTTGGTATTTTGATAGGAATTGCATTAAATCTATATATTGCTTTTGGTAGGATAGCCATTTTTTTTATGTTGATCTTACCTATCCATGAGCATGGGAGATCTTTACATCTTCTAAAGGTCTCTTCCATTTCTTTCTTCAGGGGCTTGAAGTTCTTGTTGTATAGGTCCTTTACTTGCTTGGTTAGAGTTACCCCCAGGTATTTTATATTGTTTGTCTCTATTGTGAAGGGGGTTGTTTCCCTTATATCTTTCTCGGTATATTTGTTTGTTGTATAAAGAAGGGCTTCTGATTTTTTTTGAGTTAATTTTGTATCCAGCCACCTTGCTGAAGTTGTTTATCAGCTGTAAGAGTTCTTTGGTGGAGTTTTTGGGGTCGCTTATGTATACTAACATATCATCTGCGAATAGGGATAATTTGACTTCTTCATTTCCAATGTTTATCCCTTTGATCTCCTTTAGTTGTCTTATTGCTCTAGCAAGGACTTCAAGTACTATATTGAAGAGATATGGTGAAAGTGGACATCCTTGTCTTGTCCCTGAGTTAGAGGAAATGCTTCAAGCTTCTCTCCATTTAATTTGATGTTGGCCACTGGCTTGCTGTATATTGCCTTTATTATTTCTAGGTATGGTCCTTGTATGCGCCTTCTCTCCAGAACTTTTAGCATGAAGGGGTATTGGATTTTGTCAAATGCTTTTTCTGCATCTAGCGAGATTATCATGTGGTATTTTTTCTTTCATCTTGTTTATGTGGTGAATTACATTGATAGACTTTCGTATATTGAACCATCCCTGCATTCCTGGGATGAAGCCTACTTGATCATGATGTATGATACTTTTGATGTGTTCGTGAATTCGGTTTGCTAGTATTTTATTAAGTATTTTTGCATCTATGTTCATGAGGGAGATTGGTCTGAAGTTCTCTTTCTTTGTTGGGTCTTTGTGTGGTTTAGGAATCAGAATGACAGTGGCCTCATAGAATGAGTTTGGCAGTGTTCTTTCTGTTTCTATGTGGTGGAAGAGTTTGAAGAGTAATGGTGTTAGTTCCTCTTTGAAGGTCCAGTAGAATTCCGTGCTAAAGCCATCTGGCCCTGGGCTTTTTTTGGTTGGGAAATTATTAATGACTGCTTCTATTTCCTTGGGTGTTATTGGGCTGTTTAAGCTGTTAATCTGATTTTGATTTATTTTTGATAGGTGGAATTTATCGAGGAAATTGCCATTTCACTTAGGTTTTCAAATTTGGTGGACTATAGATTTTTAAAGTAGAACCGGAATATTTTCCGGATCTCCGCAATGTCTGTTGTTATTTCTCCCTTTTCATTTCTGATTTTGTTGATTTGGGTTCTTTCCCTTTTCCTTTTACTTAATTTGGCTAGGGGTCTGTCTATTTTGTTGATTTTCTCGAAGAACCAACTCTTGGTTTCATTGATTCTTTATATAGTTCTTTTTGATTCTAAGTTGTTGATTTGAGCTCTAAGTTTGTAGATTTCCTGCCTTCTGCTCTTCTTGGGAGTGTTTGCTTCTTTTTTTTCCAATTCACCCAGCTTAGCTGTTAATTCACTAATATGAGCTGTCACAATTTTCTTTTTGAAAGCACTTAGTGCTATGAACTTTCCTCATAGCACAGCTTTCAATGTATCCCATAGGTTTGGGTATGTTGTGTCTTCATTGTCATTGGATTTTAAGAAGTCTTTGATTTCCTTCTTTATTTCTTCCCTGACCCAGTGGTCATCCAGTAAGGAGCTGTTCAATTTCCACGTGTGTGTTGGGCTTTCTCTTGATTCTTTTGCTGTTGAAGACCAGGTTTATTCCGTGGTGGTCTGATAAGATACAAGGTGTTATTTCAATTTTCTTGTATCTATTGAGACTGTCTTTGTGTCCAACTATGTGGTCGATTTTGGAGAAGGTTCCGTGGGGTGCTGAGAAAAAGGTGTATTCCTTTGTGTTGGGTGAAACGTTCTGTAGATATCTGTTAGGTCCATTTGTTTCATGATCTCTGTTAGACTCAATATTTCTCTGTTTGTCTTCTGTCTTGATGATCTGTCCATTGTGAGTGGGGTGTTGAAGTCTCCCACTACTAATGTGTTGTGATCGACGTGCGCTTTAAGTTTTAGAAGTGTTTCTTTTACGAAATAGGTGCCTTTGTATTTGGGGCATAGATGTTCAGTATTGAGATTTCCTCTTGATGAATATTACCTTTAATGAGTATATAATGCCCTTCTTTGTCTTTTTTCATTAACTTCAGTTGGAAGTCCGTTTTGTTTGATATTAGGATGGCTACTCCAGCTTGCTTCCTGGGTCCATTTGCTTGGAAAACCTTTTCCCATCCCTTTACTCTGAGGTAGTGTCTATCTTTGTTAGTGAGTTGTGTTTCTTGTATGCAGCAAAAGGATGGGTCTTGCTGGCGGATCCACTCTGAAAACCTGTGTCTTTTTATTGGGTAGTTGAGTCCATTGATGTTGATGGATATTAGTGATCTGGCGTTGTTATTTCCCATTAGTTTGGTATAGGTGATGGTTCTGAGCCTCTTTTGGTTTAGTTGGTGAGGGGTTTTCTATTCCCTTTGTTTTGTTGGGTGAAGTTTTCTTCTCTGAGTTGGTATTTTCCTTCTAGGATTGTCTGTAGGGCTGGGTTTGTGGGTAGATATTGTTTAAATTTGATTTTGTCATGGAATACCTTGTTTTCTCCATCTATGTTGATAGAGAGTTTTTCTGGGTATAGTAGTCTGGCTGGGCACCTATGATCTCTCAGGACTTGTAGGATATCTGTCCAGGCCCTTCTAGCTTTTAAAGTTTCTGAGGAGAAGTCAGGTGTAATTCTGATGGGTCTGCCATTGTATGTGACTTGGCCTTTTTCTCTTACAGCTTTTAATATTCTTTCTTTGTTCCGTACATTTGGTGTTTCAATTATTATGTGGCGAGGGGAGTTTCTTTTCTGATCTAATCTGTTTGGTGTTCTGTAAGCCTCTTGGATTTTTATTGGCATCTCTTTTTTCAGGTTTGGGAAGTTTTCTTCTATGATTTTGTTGAAGATATATCCTGGACCTTGGAGTTGGGAGTCTTCTCTTTTCTCTATGACTATAATTCTTAGGTTCCGTCTTTTCATTGAGTCCTTGATTTCTTGGATGTTGTGGGTGAGAGATTTTTTAGCCTTCTCATTTTCTTTGGATGTTGTACTGATTTCTTCCATCGAATCTTCCATGCCTGAGATCCTGTCTTCCATCACTTGCATCCTATTTTTGATACTCACATCCGTAGTTCCTGTTCTCTTCCCTTGATTCTCCACTTCCTCTTTTTACTCTGACTGTGTTTTCTTTATTGTTTCTATTTCTATTTTCATGTCTTGTATGGTATTGTTCGTTTTGTGCATTTCCTTCTCCAGCTTGTTTGTTTTTGTCTGAAAATCTTTCATTGCTTTGTCCTTTTCCTGTTCAAGCTCTGTCACCTTGGCTTGGAGTTCTTTAATAGTGTTGTTCATTGTTTTGACTTGTAAAATTGTGGCTTCTTTGAATTCCTTCATAGATATAAGTTCTTCTTGAAGGGACTCTATCACTTTCCATAATGCAGAATTGTCATCGTTTTCATGTGTTTCTGTTGGTGTGAGGTCATCCGAATTGCATGAGCTAGGATAATTCTCCTTTGTTGGAGTCATATTTCCTTGATTTCTATTTTTTCTTGGATCTTTGGCCATATAGATGCGTTTCGCTGTCTGTTCTTGTTGTTTTCTGTGCTTGGATCCACAGGGGATGCTTTGATGCAGGGGATGTGTTGCTTGGCTATCTGTCATTGCTTACAGGGTGATCTCAGGGTTACTGTGGTTTTAACAGCCTAAAGCACTGTGAGCTGGTACAGCCTATTCCCAAGTAGTGAGTAATGGTCCGGGACTGTTTCACTGCTCCCAATTCAGACTTCTCTATGTTGCACACTGAGTTATCAGCCTGTAATGGTTCTGATGGTATGGAACTGTTTGCCCAGGCACAGATTCTTTGGGCTTTTATTGTCGTCACCGAGGCTGACAGGGCCTGGCTCCACACCTAATATGTCTGGATTTTCCAGAATACAGCTATGGTCCCCTGACTTCTGGTTTCTCACTAGGCTTCTCGCCACAGGCCTGAACCCTCAGCCTCGCCCGCCTGTGCCGGGTTCCCTCCTTGTCTGCTCAGCCACGGGTGCACGGGGCCCCGGCCCCTCCCGCAGTCTGTACTGGCCTCCCTCCCTAGCTGCTCAGCCGCGGGTACGTGGATCCCTGGCCCCTCTCGCCGCCTGTGCAGGCCTCCCTCCCCAGCTGCTATGCCGTTGGTGCATGGATCCCCGGCCCCACCCGCCTGTGCCGGCCTCCCTCCCCAACTGCTCTGCCTGCTGGCTTTCCGCTCTCTCTGATACTCTGCGGCTCGAGCGGCTGCGGACCACCCGCCGAGCGCCCTGTTTCTTCCTTGCTAAGACTTCCACTATCCTACAAGGTTTCCTAAGTAGCTATAAGGTCTTCCTGAGGTGTGGGGAACCCAGTAGGCTAGTGGGCGATCGCCATGTGGCCCCTGATTCTGCCTGCTGTGAGTTGGGGTCGATCTTACCAGGCGCCTCTCCAAATGGGAGTTCCCGAATCCCGGATTTAGTGGCTTCCGTGTCTGAGAGAGATGGGGGGAGAGCCTTACCCTGGGACTTTTAACAGTCCCTTGGGAGCTGTGAGTGTTCCCGGAGGGTCTAGTCCCTCAGGTTTTTGCACAGTGTCCAATAGCTCTGTGTTTTTTATGGCTCTTTTCTCCCACATTCAAAATGCATCAGTGTAGGTCACCGCCATCTTGGCCCCCTGCCTCCACCTCTTTTCTGAAGAGATTTCTGACTACTCTCCTAGGTATTTCTCAAGTGTTTACCATCAGTGAAAGAGCCCTGAGGGAGCTCTGATGTGTTCTTGAGGGAACAAACCCTGAGAAATTCTAATCTGTTCTACCTCCTTGATTTGATGGATGGAGAAACTGAGGTCCATAAACATAAAAGTGTTTTGTGACCGTATCAACTGGTTTTGCAGTTGTATTCAATTATCTCTTTTGTGTTGTGAATTATTTTTAAAGACACACAGTGCCTCAGATAATTAGTAGTTGTCAATCCCAAATGCTAAGGAATGTGGAAAATATAATTATCCAAACATATCCAGAGCACTCTCTTATCTTCATTCTCTCTCATGGTGAGAAGAGGATAGTAGAGTGTGGTACTTAAAGTAAAAAGGAAAGCAGACTGATTGGGACTCATTTTTCCTGCACTAATCCCTGGAACACACATGAGCTGAGAAAACTATGTGGCTGTCCCTTTGAATTTGATAAATGGACACAGAAGACTATTGCCCACTCGTTTGTGATATGTACTCGTTTGTTAAAATAAGAATTCAAAGAATAATTACAAGTTATTTGCCCAGCCCGAGGCTCTGTGCCAGGCCCAGTGAGGTAGTAGACAGACATGAATTAGGCAGCTACCAACCTTAAGTGTCTCTCACCTACACTCTTGAAATTGAAAGGAAATCCCAATTAGGTTTTTAAAAGTAAGCTAAGTGTGATATTTAGAAAGTTTAAGAACTAAGACTTTGAAAGATAAAAAAAGGGGTTGTGACATGTAGGCCTACAGGAAAGGCTATATAGTATTCACATACAGACCAAAGAGGAGAATCAAATATCTGTAGGTCAAAAAGAGGCTAGCACACAAGGTTTGATTTGGCTCTTTTTTTTTTTTTGGTAGCTGGGAAAGTGAGTAAATTCTTTCTTTACTCACTTATTCACTTATTAGTACATTCAATATCTGGTATATAATTCGACAATTGCATGTTGAATGCTCCCTTATTGCCATTCACTGAGTTAGGGCTTAAGGTCAAAGCAAATCATAATTTTCTTGGTCCCTGCTCCTGGTGGTTTCCAGTATACTTGGTGTTATGAATTTCAGCTTCATACATATTACTGCTTATACAATTACAGACTGAGGCAAGAGCTGCAGAGCAAGGAAGCAAGTCCTACAAGGAGAAATGGCAAAAGGAGCCTGACTCGGTGCCCTCTCTAGGGGGAAGAATGAAAGATTAGAAGGAACAATTATTTAAATGATAGACACTGAGGAAGATGATCCCTGGTATCTGAGAGAGAGAAGCAGGCAGACAACAGCCACAGCCGGCTCCATTTATTTTGGGGATTTGTGTTGCCTTAGGTCTATCTGTTGCTTCAGTGCTGATAAAACTGAATGCTAATGCACATGATTGTGGCTGCCTTTGCTGACTACAAAGTAACAGATGTATCACAATTTCTAGAGCTGACAACTTTGACCTCTCACCCACGGCTCAGGCTGGATTGGTCCAAATTGGAGCTTGGACAGTAGAATATTTTTTTCAAAGCTCCCTAGCAAGTTCGGTTGTCAGTTGAGTTTGAGACCACTGTCTACCACCAAGGTACTAAGTGACAAATTGACCCAGCTCTTGAGCACTATGAAAAAGTCCATGGTAAAGGAAGAAAGCTTGGGAAATATAGAGATTGACAATATTTCAGTCTTTTTAAAACCTCACCTACTGGATCCAAGTTTGCACTTTGTGGTTCCATGCTCACCAAGATACTTAATCATTTTTCTGAATTAAATATCTAAAACAATATCAATGGCTATTGATAAATGAACATCATGATAGAATTAACTTCCCTGACCTTATTAGGAAAACTGAGTTACTTCCTGCTATTTCCCACAATGCTTTGGGGCATCTCTCATGGCAATCTTGCCTGTAATTTCTTGATATTTCAATCTGTCCTATTCCCTTCTTCCTCTTTATATGTCAGCACTTTGAGTTCTTTTTTGTTGTCTCCAAAACTCTTTCTGGAACTTCTTACCGATGTCTCCACATATTTGTTGTGTAATTACTTGAAAAATGGAGAGTACATAGAGATCTTGAGGATGATGTATTTCAACACCTGCACCTCTAAAATAGATTTAAAATGGGCCATGAAAGACAGTATGGGGAAGAGTTAAAGTATACAGGTGAAAATATCTTTGAAACTGGGTGATTCTATTGTTGTTATTTATTAATTTTTGGTCAGGACCTCAGGCTTCTCATCTATCAAGTGGGAATGATGAAACTTACCTTTAAGAGCAGCTGGGTGTTTCAAAATGCAAATTATGTCAAACACTGCAGCAAGCCCAGTAGTGAGCATATCAGAAACAAATGGGTTTACAAATTAGATAAGAAAAAGGGGCAGTCATTGCAAAATCTATTCAGAATCACATTAGTCTGTGATAAGTCTCGTCTATACTCTAGCATTAGTTCCGGGTGGAGTGGCCCTTTCACACACACTGTACTTCTACTTACTTATCTCTCTTGCCTCCTACCCAGACTAGAGAGCTAGGCTGTCTTATATTACACTGACCAAGCATAGAGTCTGACTATCGTGAATACTTTTATGTCACCTTGACACAAATAAAGTAATTTGAGAGGAAGGGACCTCAATTAAGAAGATATCTCCATAAGATCAGGTCGTAGGCCAACTTGTAGAGCATTTTCTTATTTTATAACTCATAGGGGTGGGCCCAGTCCATTGTGGGTGGTATTGTCCCTGACTGGTGGTTCTGGGTTCTATAAGAGAGCAAACTGAGAAAGCCATGAAGAGCAAGCCAGTAAGCAGTACCCCTCCAAGATTTCTCCATCAGCTACTGCTTCTAGGTTCCAGCCCTGCTAGAGTGCTTCAGTTCCTACCTTGACTTCCTTCAGTGATGGACTACAATATGGAAGTATAAGTCAAACAAACCCTTTCTTCTCCAACTCTACTTTTGGTCAGGGTGTTTCATCACAGCAATAGTTAACCCTAAGTAAGACAATGATCCATTAGATGAACAAACATCTGGCAAAAAATGCTTGCTTTATTTTAAAAATGAAGAGAACATTACCTCCTTAATAAATAGAAAGGGGCTGAACCTGAAGCCCACTTGAAAGTCTTCTGGGTCTGAGATCAAGGATGACTAGTGGGTCATTTTACTTCTCAAAACCTCAGGGTCTCAGTGAAGAACGTGAGTAGTGTCATCTTCAGGTGCCTCCCTCCAGAGTCTGCCTGGCTCAGAGACTCTTTTTGTCTAGACCTGATCTCGTGGAAGAAGGATGAAAGATGAATTCTTTCTGAATCTATCCATTGGGTCAAAATTTCTTTCAGAAATTAATTTGGGCCCATTAGTTTATTTATTATATATTTTCACAAGCATTGTTTCAGTATTTATTGAGAATCTGCAGGATTATGTATACGTTGCCACATCTCGTAAGTACGGAGAGCTCTATGGCATAGTCTCCTGCTCTCAAAATGATAGCAATCCTCAGAGGGAAACAAAAACAAATTTAATATAATACTGAGAGTGCGTGAATAGACATATTCCCAAGGTGAAGTGATTGCCCCCAGGAAAGGAACCAAAGATGTTCAGTTAATGCCTAGGGTGATATGGATTATGAATTATGTAAGTCTTCCTAGGTAAAATGCCATATTTAATCACTCTTAGGAGAGAATAGACAGCCTTGAGTTTAAAAACAAAAGAAGAGATGATGTAGAAAGAGGAAGGAAACATCTGCATCTAAATAGGGCTAAGAAGTAATCTCTAAGATCTGTAGGTGTAGTTTTCTGGGTCTACAAAATAACAAGAAGATGTTCAAGCAGAATTAAAGAATGCCATCTGATGGTGGCACACCCCCCCCCAAAAAAAAAAAAAACCCAGCCACTTCTACTCCTGAGTAGCTAGCTTCCTAAAGGCTAAGTGAGGCTCACCCAGATTCCAGGGTCCCTCTGCAAGGGGACATGCAGTTTGCACCCTGGGATCCATATCTGCCTTTCCACACTGTGGAATTCCCGGGGCAGATTCTGGTCTATGTCTACTGTCTGATTTGGGTGTATCCTTCAACAGAGGAGATTTTTCCCAGCTCTTTATCACAGCTCCTGTTCTTCTTGTTATGGTAACACTGTTAGAGTATCCAGTGGCGTAGGTGTTGTCTTTAGATTAGTTATCTCTGCTCTTTTCCCAGTGTTGTTGCAGTTGGCACTAGGGCATTTTCATCACTAGCGAGAGGGGAGGAAATGCTAAGAACCAGCTTTCTTCTTCTCCCTTACCAGGACTCCATGGGCAGATGTTGGCCTCCAGTGAACCAAAATCTAAGAATTCTATTTCATTTTTCATGACCCTGATGTCAAGAAAAATCAGTAAGCACTTAGTGAAGATTAGAGGGCTATGGGGTTCAAAGCTTCATTGTGAATATTGGATAAACTTAGATTCATGTCCCACTTATGTTGCTTACTGGCTTTGTGTGCTAATAAAATAGTTAACTTTTGTCACTTTAGTTTTTAGTCCTTTTAATTTTTGTAAATGAAGACTGTAACTATGAAGCTTGGGAATTGAATGGAATGGGCTCCTAAATTAATAACATCATGAAACTAAAGCAATCTGTATTAAATGAAGTATGTGTGACATCATATATGCCAGGCAGGACTGTCTCATGATTCAGAGAGATGGGGGGGGGACTCAGAACCTCCCAAATTTGGACTACCTATTGAACCTTCTTTCATCTTAGATGCCCTCTATGGTACATGAGAAAAGGTAAAATTGCTTGTCTATGATTGTACATAAGATGTTTAAGCAAACAAAGGGATCAAAATAGAACATATGTTTTCTTTTGAAGACTGATTCTCACATGTACCAGTCTTGATCTGAGTAACACCCTTGGAGTTGTTTGGGACAATAAACAAAGTTTTAGTGAGTTTCTTTATGTACTTGAAACTCAGATTATAGGTAAATTCCTATTCCTGTAAGTTTAGAAACCTTTACTTTAGCAACTTTCACCTTATTTTGGCAGAGTATATAAGTGTGGTTTTCATACATTTGAATGTTGTTATATAGCACCATTAACTATCCCACAAATCCTTTAAAGAAAGGAGACCATTTAATTGTTTCCATAGTCAGTTTTATGCAACTTATTCATTGAATAAATAAAAGAACAACTGAATGGGTTAATGAAAGAAGGCATACTTCTAACTCTAATTGTTACTAGATTTACATGGCCTTAAAGAATATAGAAGGACAGAGGGAGAGAAGAAGGGAGGGAGAGAGGAAGTCAGAAAGAAAGAGAGGCAGGGGGACAGAAAGACAGAGACAGACAAACACACACACACACACACACACACACACACACACATACAGAGAGGGATAGAGAGATACCATAGGATTTCAGAGACAGAAGAATTTTAAAATCCATTCCTTTAAATGCTTGGAATCTTATACAATTTCCCAACGATGGATGCCTATGGTAAAAGATGGAGCACCCAGAGCCTCCCATGCAATGTATTCCATCTCCAGGCAATATAAACTACAAGGAAGCTGTCTTTCTGCTATTAAACCTTAATTGCATAGAGACCTATAATATAAGACAACTTAATTGGGTAGTGGACTGTTTGTTTAGAGTCTAGGGATCAAACCAAGTATAAATCTTAATGTGTGTTTGTGTGTGTTAATGAGTGTGTGTGTGTACATATGAGTGTGTTTAGGAGTGTGTATGAGTATGTATGTTCATGCATAAGAGAAAATGGCCACTGATGGAGAAGCAAGGTCTGAGGACCTGATGTTGACTTTGAGATGGTTATAGGTTGGTCTGATACAGGAAATTCTTTCATGTCAACAATGTTTATGTAATATTATAATGTAAACCCTATCATAATTCAGTCATTTCAATAGCAGAAGTTTATTTTTACCTCACACAGGTTAGTTATTTGTTTTGCCAGGCATGTGAGCTCTTACTTCAACTTTGGAAGGTAGAAGAGTGAGACAGAGACTCTTGGACAGTCACTGGTCACACTGAAAGGCATTGCTCAGAGAATGGAATAGGTAAATCTTGCAAGTCAGCCAGCTCCACAACCATAGAAGAGAGTCACTACATAAACTACCCACATATCCCCTTCCTGCTTTGGGTATAATTCATTTTCCATCTGTTCCAGGAGGTGAGAACCTAGTATATTCAGTACAACGTGAAAAAAAAAAACCTGTCAATGTTTCCTGACCTTTCTTAATGTCAGTGACTGAATAAGGAGTTCATTTCCAAAGATGGATCATCTGCACCTTGCATTCCTCTTTGAGAGATGTCAACACAATTACATCATTGTTGGATACACCCTGGTCATCTTGAAAAACATATTTTCCCACCATCCCTTTCCTTCCCATTTCTTGATTTTTCTTTGCCTCCCAGCTTCTTTACACGTGGATTTCTCATTATTCCAGGATTTTGTCAAGGCATCTGTCAATGAGAAGAGCATAATATTCAGGTTGGTTCTTTAAAAACTCCCTCAAATCTTACTCTGCATTACTGACTTTATACATTGTACACATATGTTCCCCTTTGCCCTTTGAACTAGGGATGACCATGTAACACAATTACAAACAATTAGTTGTAAGTTAAATATTCTTTTTTCCTCCTTCCTTCTCCTTGAGAATATTGACATGAATTATTAGCCATTTAAATTAGGCCTGCAAGGTTTGGATCCATACTGTCATTTGGGGTTTTCCAGGATCACCCCTCCTGCCTTCTTCCATCCTTAACTTCCTGGAGGTAATTCAACCAGTCTCTTGAAGGCATGAACTTCTATCTCTTGAACAGCAGTAGTTATCAGCCTGTTTGACCAGACTTTAGCCACTGGAGGACCAGCTTAGGCAGCACTTTTCCTATTTAGTGTTAAATGGTAGCTCCAGGTGTGGGGATGGAGGGAATCACAAATCAGGAAACATGATGAGTTGAAAACATGGCAAAATCAATGTGTTTTAATAGATAATTCAGTCCCCACAGGAACAGTCCCTCCAATGAGGAGAAGGTCATTTAGCTGCAGTTACTTGAGATCATTTTAAAAGACAGAGAAATTTCAAAAGCAGTCTGTAAAGGGGCTGGGAAGATGTCTGCATTGGTAAAGTACTCATTGCATAAGCGTGAAGAGCTGAGTCTAATCCCCAGCAATCACATAACAATCCAGGTGTAACAGCACAGGCCTGCAATCTTAGCTCTGAGGACACAGAGGCACCTTGGGACTTCCTTTATGCTAATACTCAGATCTAATTTTTTACTTTGGGAGGAAGGTAAAATTTTTTGTACATGTGGTATAAGCATGTGAGTGTATGTAAGTGTGTACATGCATGTGCCCATGAATGCATGTGTGGAAACTAGAGGTAGATGGTGGATATCCTCCTCTATCACCCTCTATCTTCATTTTTTAGACAGTCTCTTACTGGAACTGAAGTTGCTTAACTGGCTCTCCAGAGAGCCCCAAAAATTCTCCTGGCTCTGCCCCCAGCACTGGGACCACAGACTTGTGCTTTTATACCCAGCTTTTGACATGAGTGATGGGGATCCAAAATCAGGTTCTCAAAAATGCACAGCAATCCCTACCCACTGAAATGTCTCTCTAGCCCTGGAAAAGGTGAAATTTTATATCTAATATTTAATAACTAGTGATGGCAAAGTCCAACATTTAAGCAAGGAAACAAATGGCTTATTCAGCTATTCAGTAACAATTCACACACACAATGGGTAACTTCCTTGTCACTGCAACCATAATGCTTGTGATTGAGCTGGTTATCTGTGGTGAGCTTGATGGACAAGATCACAAGAAGCTGGTATTTCTTTCTCTTCCATATGGAATAGGAGTGTGTCTGTCTGAAGGGAAGGTACAGGGTTCTGGTAAAGAAGGTGAGGGGCAGAATCTAGAATGTAGTTCCAAAGCCTACTCCAAGATCATTTTCTTGTCCGGCCTCTCTACTGATCATAGAAGGATGGTGGATTGTGGAGCGTCCTTGAAGATCACATCATCACACTTCCTCTTGACCAAGATGGGTGAACTAATACACCAAAGGAAAACAGCACTCAAATGATTGTTTTCTAGTTGTTTTTCTGGTACTTCATTAGTGTTTAGCTAGTGATGTCACCATTATACATTACATCATCAAATGAAAACATCTCCTTTCTAACGTGGAAGATGATTCAGTTTGAGCCCTAATCTTTGGGTGGAAAATGCAGAATGATGGAAAAATTTAGTTGCCTACACAAAAACCGATTCCTGCAGTCACCCCACCCCCAATGTAAGTCCATTTTACTGAGGGGAATACAACCTGTGCTTATAGAGAAAAACTTAGGAAAACCATGAGTGAGTCTTATCCCCATACTAAGGCCAGAGTTGTCAATCATATTTGATTGGATCATATGATGATTATCCAATATTATAGAGAAATATCAAAGTAGCAATACAGAGTTTAGAGTAGGATGACTAAAAATTAAATATTTCTTCATGACTGCATAATCTTGACAACAGCGTCTAACCTGGGTAAGCATCAATCTTCAAATTTGAATAGAGGTTGTTACATGAGAACAAGTGAGTGTATACTCCTATCTGCTTTTAAAATTAATTTATTGCTTATAGAAACTGATACTAATTTTCAGGAGGGTCTTTTTAAATACTATCTCCATTTTGAATGAATTCAAAGAACAATCTTGCTGACAAAAAAGGGAAGGGATCTGGCTCCCACTGTTTAAACTTTCTGGCCACAGGCACATGGATAGGAAGAGGTGTGTCTGAAGCCTGGTTTCTGTCCTTGTATCCTGTTGCTTCTGGAGAAAATTCAACTCTTATTTTTGGCTTCCCTTTAGGAAGTATAGAGAAAGCACAGACAGTGGGAAAAACCCCGAGTGTGTAATCACGGTATGTGGTTTCTAAGACAATGCGTGTACACATTCCATCTGTAGCATCAGTGTTTATCCCAGATTTTCCATGGCATGACTAAGTTCTCTTCTGAAGACTCTGGTTCATTAGAAATATTTTTGTTTATCCCCAACATGTTCAAGTGATTTTGCAATTTATTTATGACACGTGCAAACTTCAGAAGATAAATCTAGCATCCTAACTATGCAAACTTCCAGGTCAGGCCCCTAAGATAGAAAGACCTGAATTGCCTTAAAATTACTGGTTAAGTTTCTGAGAGATTGTACAGCGGGTCAAAGTGCTTGCACCAAACTTAAAGGCCTGAGTTTGATCCTTGCAATGCACACAGTGAAAGAAGAACTTATATGCCTACAGGTTCTCCTCTCACCTATAGATAACCACACATATGCACACACACACACACACACACACACACACACACACACCAGTAGACTCATATGCATATAGATGAATAGATGATAGGAAGATAACGATGATACATAGATAGTACATAGATAGATAGATAGAAGGATGGATGATAGATAATAGAAAGATAGATAGATAGATAGAAGAATGGATGATAGATGATAGATAGATAGATAGATAGATAGATAGATAGATAGATAGATAAAATGCAATATGAATGTTAAAAAAATATCCTGTATGGTTCAGGCAACACAGCCTCTGGGAGTCCCACCTAGATCACACACCTACATGAAGGACATAAGTTCTGAGCAAGGCAGGAAAAGAACAGCCTGTAGACTTGCACCTAAAGCTATGATTGAGGTGACAGCTTAGGAAATTAACAAAGTTCTTTGGCCATCATCTTCCACAGTAGGGAGTCAATAAGCTCATGGAGGTCACATGCTTCATTCTGGAGACAGTCCATGAAGTATATTAAAAGGAATTAGTTTCATTATTTGGTCTAGAGTGGTAAGTGCTTTAGAGCAGGTGAGGAGAGCCCAGACAGACATGACACTAACCCAGATGGAACTGAAGAGCTGGCCAGTGAGTTTGGAGGACACAGAGAGACCTGGATAGGATAGAGGAAGAGAGACCCTGTCAGCTGATGATGTCCTTTAGGGAGGTTCTCATTAGACTTTCCCCAAACTCTCATTTTTGCCATGAATTAAAACCTTGGTCTAATCTTGGCCTAATTGATGCTTCTTGTAATTACCTTTAAATTTATCTAGTCCATTTCTAGCCTTATCAATTCTTCTTCCACAAAGTTAACAGTATACTGTTGGGGTAATGTTAAGCATTCTAAATATTAATTGGTCCTGTTTGCTGTCTGTAATTTATATTGACTCTGATTGATTACATAAAATCCTGAGGCCTGAGATTGGGCAAAGACAGAGAAAGGTGGGACTTCCTGAGATTAGAGCAGGAAGCCTGTGCTTTAGAAAGAAGAAGAAGGAATTCTACCCAGAAGCAGGAAGAAGAAGGCATTCCAGCCAGGAGCAGCAGGAAGGAGGCACACACCATGGGTTAGAAAAAGGAACTTCATTCCACATGGCCAGGAACATCAGCTAGTGTGGAGAATGGCAGTCCAAAGGGGACGTATGTATATATGGGGTCATATTTGGGTAATAGAATTAAGAGCTAGCTTATATGGGCTAGGATTGTACAATTCAGGCCAAGGCTTATTAAAATCCATTCGGTCTCTGTGTGCTCATTTATAATGTCTGGATAAGAATTAATGGCTGCCCACCAATTTAATATAAATACAGTTTAAATAGCTTAATTGATTATTTCTACAAATGGCACACAATGTAATTAATTAATTTTTTTCTACAGTATACAATTGGGTATTTGTTCATCTGTGAAAGCGCAAAGTGTAGGTATAAGGTTATTGTGTAATTCAAATGCTGAGTTCTGTGCCCCCCCACATCTTATTGCAATCTTTTACTGAGAATCTCATGTCTCAATATTGTCTGAACACTGCTCCTCAGTTGTCCCCAGATATGCCAATAAAATAGCTTACAGCCAATCACTGAGCAGGAGAGAGAATAGAGCTGACTTCCTGCCTTCCAGGGGAGGAGGCTTAAAAAGAGGAAGTAGAGGGATTCAGCCAGAGGCACAGGAGAGGAGACATCAGGAAAGATTCAGCTGAAGCAGGAAAGCCACAAAGTGCAAGTATCTCTGAGATTTAAGCTGGGGGAAAGCCAGATTTGCTTAGGGGGTTAAGAATAGAGTAATGACTGTTCAGTTTTTGTGTTGTGAAGTCTGTTTAACAATAGAGTTTCAGTTATTTGGGTTATATCTGGGCTAAGAGAGAACGTGTGAAACTGACACAATTATATAAAGATATACACTAACAACTAACACAATTACACAAAGATACACTAACAACAAAGTCAAAAAACTGAGACCCTATAGTAGGTTCAAAATACACGATAGGCATAATTGTCTTTTTAAAATGACAAAGAAATTGTGGTATATTTACACAATGAAATATTACTCAGCTATTAGAATTAAGGACATCGTGAAATTTTCAGGTAAATGGTTGAAACCATAAAAGATCATTTTGAGTGAGGTAACACAGACCTAGAAGGATACATATGGTATAGACTCACTCATAAGTAGTTATTAGTCATTAAGTACAGTACAACCGTGCCACAATCCACAGACTAAAAGAAGCTAAGTAATAGGGTGGGGGGGGCTCAAGGGATGATGCTTGAATCCCTCTAAGTAGGGGAAATAAAATAGACATTGGAAGTGGTTGGAGAGAGGGAACTGGACAAGAACCTAACATAACTGCCATCTGAGAGGCTTTATCCAGCAGATAATGGAAACAGATGCAGAAACCCACAGCCAAACATTAGGCAAAACTCAGGGAGCCTTATGGAAGAGTTAGGTGAAGGTGTTGGAGGAGCCAAGGACACCAAAAGAAGACCTACATAGCCAATTAACTGGTACAGAGGGGAACTAATAGATACTGAACCACCAATTAAAGAACTTGGGTGGACTGGTCCTAGGCCCACTACACATGTGAAGCTGATGAGCTTCTTAGTCTTCAAATAGATCCCCTAACAATTGGAGCAGGGCTTATCTCAGACTTGGTCTCTGTTGTCTCCCTCTGGACCCCATTTTCCTAGCAGAGCTGCCTTGTCTTGCCTCAGTAGAAGAGGAGGCACTTAGTCCTGATGCAATTTGATGTGGCAAAATGGGTTGGTACCCGGTGCATGGGAGGATAGGACTGGGAGAAGGCGAGGAAGGGGAGTTGCGATTGGAATGTACAATAAGCAAATAAATAAATTTTTAAAAATTCCTATTATTATAAAGAAAAAATAAGAGATCTTATGCAAAGGGTCTTTATTGACAATGAGAATGTTGCATGAGAAAACAAGGCTAGGTGAATAGACCGTGAGTTGGACTTTCATTATGATCAGCTGTTCCCAGGAAGATTTCAAACAGACAGTAAGAGAACCTAATTTGGGGTGGTAGTGGTACATACCTTTAATTCTAGCACTAGGTGGCAAAAGCAGGCAAATCTCTGAATTTGAGTCCAGCCTGGTCTCCAGAGTGAGGGCTACACAGGGAAACCCTGACTCAAAAAACAAAAACAAACAAATAAATCAATAATAAGTAAACAGAAAAATAACAATAATTAGAGAACCTAATTTG
Organism: Lophiomys imhausi; assembly: GCA_907164525.1. Classification (NCBI taxonomy): domain Eukaryota; kingdom Metazoa; phylum Chordata; class Mammalia; order Rodentia; family Muridae; genus Lophiomys; species Lophiomys imhausi. The sequence goes on along the minus strand of CAJQZJ010033967.1, from coordinate 1,657,376 downwards.
GAAATATACTATTACCATGATCTTGAATAACTTGTCTAATTCTAATCTTTCTCAAATCCAATTTGTACATATAAAATATATATTACCTTTTGCTAATTCTTGAGGTTGCATTATATTTAAGTGGTTTCTACAACAGCATTTGCTAGCATAACTAGATCTTATGAGAGATGAGTCATCAGGAGCTACTATATTAGTTTGAAAATTCTCCTTTAGCAGAGTTGGGACTTTAACTGAAAAAAAATTATCACATTCCTGAAATCTAGAAATCTAAGATCAAAGTATTGGCAGCTTCTTCTGCAGCTTCTGTATTTCATTTGCAGTTGGCCACATTCATAATGTGTCCTCAAATGTTCATTTCCTGTGTGTGTGTGTATTACCAGTACCACTCTTTTTGTACAGATGTCTAATAGCATGAGGGTACACACACAGTGATTTTATTTTAACATGATTATCTCTTAAAAGACCCTGTCTCCAAATGTAGACACATATAAGGTAGTGAGGAGTGGGACTTTCAATCTATAAATTTGATATTAAATATAGTTCACCCCATAGAAGCTACTATTTCATTATTTACATTTTACTAAGTTCAGAGAGGAATATATGTTATTTTTGTCAGCCTCCTACCTGCAATCACTTCACAGTTTTTGTGAGGCTCTGAAGTTGGAAGGTTGAGATGGTCAAATGCAGAAAACATGTGGTCAGAATCAAGCCACTGAAGTCAGAGCCAACCAGACAGCATTGGAGAAATTTCCCTTCTTTTGTGTTTACCCCCTTGTACCCCACTTCTTGCTTTCTCCCCATTAAACATAAGGCAAAATGATTTTGTCAATAGAACTTGCTGTGCCGGAATGAAATTAATCTCCTCCCAGTACAAGAAGATATCAAATGCATTCTCAAAAGCCACAATTCATACCATTCTTTCTTGTTTGCTGTAGATGATTGCTTGAATTCTCTGAGTTGATTATACTTCCTTCATGTAATGAAAATTAAGCACCTACTTGACATAGCTTGTTTTTTGAAAGAAAAGGTCAGAATGTAATGGTTTATCTTTTCTCATTGTAGTGCTAGTGGGCAACTGAATCCAAAGTGCCAATGTTGAGTGGGCTGGGGCATGGGGACTGGAGAAGAGCGATGATGCTGTGTTCATTAACACTTGCACCGTGAAGCTGTCCATCTACCCATTCCTCCAGCCTTTTCCCTAAACCTCTATTTTTGGGTTATGAAGTAAATCTCAATTCACAGAAAACCATCTCCAATCATTGATTCTATAACCTGGGCTCAGAATTACTTTCCTAAGTGGCCCAGTTTCACATTGCAGACAATGACAGGAAGAGCAACTTCTAAAATGGTTCCTATCACAAATGACAAACTCCTCAGCAAGTATATACATTGTAAAGGATAGTGACCCTAAATTCTGAAACTTTATTTACGTATTTATTTATTTATTCATATCAACATACAACAAATACATTAGCAAAAAAAAAAAAATCTGCTGGTTTAGAGTGGAGACTCCAGATTGTAGAGAATTAGGAAGGGCTCGAAGAAAGAAAGCAAGCCATGAAAGTTTTCATTAAAATCTTCCCAGAAATTTTCTGAGGCCACCCTTTCCTTATGTGTATGAAAAGTGAGAAAATTACACTCTCCCTTACATGATTGACCATGAAGGAGAGATGGCTGATTGATCACATAGTGTCTGCCTGCTCTGAAAGCTTGAATGGCTGTCCTATCTCAACTTTACATTAGCCTTCAGAGGTCATATGCTTTCAGAGCTTGCCTTTCTCTAATTGTATTAGAAAATACGATTTGTTTTCACTGCTATAGGAACCATTTTAGGCTCTGTTGCATTTTCTTCAGGAGAAGAGATGACTCTTTTTGCCTCATTCTTAGTTCATCTAATTTGTGTGGGTCCTATACTATTATCAAGTCTTTTTTGTTTGTTTGTTTGTTTGTTTGTTTGTTTTTAGGAGCACAAGGTGTGACTCAAGCATGTTCCAAAATAGGAAGCATCTTTCCTGAGTCAGTGTTTTATCAAATTTTCATCTTATAGCACAAATTTTTGCTGAAATCATTAGACAAAAGGCACTCTACCCTCTGCAGATGCTAACCATTTGAAGGAGAGTTGAATCTAGAATTCTTGGTTGCTGAAAACAGAATGGATGCTGGGTGTGACGGTGCATACCTTTAATCCCAGCACTCCCAAGGCAGAGGCAGGTGGATTTGTGAGTTCAAGGTTAGCCTGGTCTACAAAGTGACTCCAGGATAGCCAGGGCTACACAGAGAAACCCTGTTTTGAAAAACAAAAACAAACAAACAAAAAACCTAGAATGGACAAACTTGCTTTCAGAAACTAGAGATAACTAAGAGGCAATGGTGAATGGTTGAATCTAGCCATATGTGATTCTGTATGAAGCTCTTTAATTTACTGAAAATCAGAGTAAATAAATCCTGGTTTTGGTCAAGTATTGATGGTACTATATGACAGTCATTTGCAGTTGAAATATTCAAGACTTTAGAAATAATTGTAACTTATCATCATTGATTTGTGTAAGATTATTGTTATACGGATTTTAGCATGAGTTAGTAAGAGAGATTCTCTCTACTTTGTGAGCCCCAGAGACTCAACCTGGGTGTCAGGATTGGTGGCGAGTGCTTTTATGTCCAGAGTCATCTCACTAGTCCTGGTGTTGTTGACAGGGTAAGTGATCCAGGAAGTAGAGCTGGTGGAGAAAGGAAGCCAATTTAGGAACAAAGGAAAATGATAAAGAACAAATTCTGTTCCAGCTTATTGATTATTATGCCACAATTTACTACCTAACAAAGTAAGGGATCATTCATTTAGGATAATCCTAGACATGGAAGATTGTCTTATATATTACCATCCTTGGAGTAAGAATGCTTGGGTCTTTTTTCCAATAAATCCTATAAGGCATGGGTTGAAGAATGTTTCCTTGAACAGTTAACCCTCCAGCTACTCTGGCTTAGTTAATAAACTACAGAGGCCAGAGAAAACACTGGAGCCAAGATTTGTAAGCACCTATAGTTGGAGACTATTTGCATGGAGATGTGGACATTACCAATGTTAGGTAGTGACAGTGAGCTCAAGCTTGGTAGTCTGGAAGAATTATGATTAAAGAGGGGGAAGTTATAGTGAAATGGCAATCAAAATGTGACTGGTGTGGTTATATATGAAGGTGATTGGTGGGAGCAGTTGATAAAAGTCCCAAATTAAGACACTGAATAAAGCTCAAACACAACTGAATTTGGGCCCACACATTTCCACTTCAAAATCAGGATTATGTTCTACACCAATTCGGGGAAACTTTTCTTTTCTCAATAGCCCAAGGAAAACCTCCTCCCACAGGGCCTGCAACTTCAGTGCAAAACATACCATACTTTAACACAATCTTATCATGTAGGTTAGACGCTATCTAAAGGTAATAATAACCAAACATGCCACAGGATCCACTTCAGTATCTATTACACAATCTTCAAAGAGTATTTAAACAATTGAATAATTAGGTAATATACCAAACCATCCTGTCATGCTGAGATGCACCTTTTAATCATGTGAAATGCTTCTCCCTACCCACCTATAATAACCTGAGGGAGGTCCCTTATACAGCTGACTTTCAGGGGTAAGTCTTGTACCATAACAGTCTCATACAGTTTACCTTATAGTAGGAATGGAATAATCCGGTTTTTCTCATATTTTTGCATGTATATCCAGATGGCGTGTACGAGTGTGTGTGTGTGTGTGTGTGTGTGTGTGTGTGTGTGTGTGTGTGTTTGTGTGTCCACCTTGTATGTTGAGGCATGGTCTCTCTTGAACTCAGATACCAACAATTTACCTAATCTAGCTACCCAGATTGCTCTGGGGATCTCTTGTTTTTTGTTTTCTTATTGAATATTAGGATTGCGGGCAGGCTGCAGAATTATGTGGGTACTGGGATCTGGATTCCAACTCTCATGCCAGAATAGCAAACACTTTATCCACAAAGCAGTCTCATTATCCCATAAGGCATGTTTTCAATAGACAATCAATACTTTAAATTATGAAAGAATTTTGATATGGTGGTAACAAGAGAAATACAGTAACAAGAGGTTTTCACATGTCTCTAGCTCTGATCATATTCTTGTCTGGAAATCTACTTTAACACAGTCTATACAGTGCTTTGTTTTTTTTAAAAACATTTATGTTTTTCTTCAAGTTGCATCTCAATCATAATCCCCTTCCTCCTCCCCATCCCAGTCTCACCCTCCTCCCTTCTTCCCCTTCACCCTTCTATCTGCTTTTTTTAATTTAAAGTATATCTTTTCTCCCAACAGCTCCCCTTTTTATTTCAATAAACAGCTCTTTTTCTTATAACAATAAATATAATACAAAACAATAAGAATAATTAGGTAACAATTATGAAAATTATAAGGTATAGCATATATTCCCAATGTCCAGTCCATACATATTTGACAACTGATATCAATATTCTATTATCTATCTATCTCAATTTGTTTCAAGTTCTATATCTAACTCAGTTTCCATCCTAACTTTCAGTACCAACTTAAAAACATCTTCTTAGACGTAGAACATCCTTTTACTTCCGAAATAACTTAAAATTTACCTGTGAGACTATAACTATCTTCAACCACATCAGAGACCTGAGAAAGATAAATATACAATGCTGTTATAATCACTGTTCTTTCTCACACCTTTCAACCCATCCTTTTATCTTTAACTTTAACCTTTTACAGGCTACCTCCTGAGAACAGCATAAAACAATCTTTGCCTTTTAATTGATGTTATTACTTCATTTGTATGTAATATAATTACTTATAGCAGATAACTTCTATTATAGTTTCTGTTTTGTGCCCTGTTCCTCCATTTCTGTCTACCAGGTACTAAACAATTCTTTATTTTTATTTAAATCATGTTACACAGTGCATCAGTCTCTCAGTGTGGCTTTGAAGTTCTTCCTGTCTCAAACTTACAAGGAATGGGATTCCAAATGCCTGTCACCTATCTGACCTCACATTTTTTCTATTGTTGTTAATTGCCCTATTTATTTTTTACTATGTTCCTTTGTTTCTCTGTAGTTGCTTTAAAAACAATAGACATCTTTTGTTCTCCCATGTTTATGAGTATAATATTTTATTACTTTATAAGAAACTTCTGACAATAAAATTCATCACCTCATAGTCTATGGTACTGTTGCTCAACACTTATGCATACCTATGTTACACAGCCTTCAAAAAACTACCACTTGTTTATGTAGTCAATTGTCCTTCAAAAAGTTTTTGAAGCAATAAAAGTGAATGTTGTATTTATACACATATTTACCATTTTCAGTGTCATCATTAAAAACAAAACAAAACCAAACAAAAATCTCTGAAGCTCTATTGCTAGCGTTTTTGCTCTTCCTCCAGAGCTTTCTCAATCAGTGTGAAGCAAGCCCAAGGACAAGCCTGTTTACCTTCTGTTTAGTTGAGCCCTCTTCTCTGAAGGAGAGTTTTGTGGATGCGATAATTTATGATGACAGTTTCTTTCATAGCACTTTAAAGTCCATAATTTTCTAACATTTCTTTTCTTTCTGATGAACATTCACTAGTGCATAGATCTCCTTCATGTGCTCAGTCTTTCTTCTCTGCCATTTGGAGATGTCTCTCTTTATCTTTAGGATTACACATTATGCAATGTCCCTAGGCGTTGCCCTCTTTGTATGCATATAAGCTGCTTACACCCACTGAACCTTTGCATGTAAGTTAATTTTTGCTGAATTGGAGAAATTTCTACCATTTTTTTTTCAGTGTTTTTTTTTTTCTGTCTTGTTCTCTTTCTACACTGGTTACTTCAACTACACATGTTAAAATATTTGATACTGTGCCATCATTCACTAGGGCTCTGCCGGTTTTGTTTGTTTATATGAACTATTTATGATGTTATGATTTACATAATGCAGTGCATTTGGTTGAAGTACATGTTTCAGTAGTTTTTAGTTAATTCACACACTTGAAACTAAAAGCTTTTAGTAAAATTTAATTTTAGTAAAATGCTTTCTTACTAAATTTAGCAAATTTAGTAGCTTTTTAAAATTTAGTAAAATGCTTCATTGATTAAAACCACTCCCTTTTCTTTAGTATCACATTCCTAGGATGAAATTACTATTAATCTACCTGCTTATTTTATTTATAACATTTCTTTCCATGTTTAAATTGTATGATGGATTCTTAGTTCTTCTGGATACTGTCAAGCTGCTTCTGCAATTGATGCATTATTTTGTGTTCCCAACAGCAGCATGCCATGTTCAGATTTTGCTATACCTTACGGATTTCCTGGAGGATGTGAGAGTATCAGCATTTTGATTTTGACTCGTATCTTCCTAGTGGCAGAAGAGGTTAATCATTTTTCACATGTTTACAAAGCATTTGGACATTTTCTTCAGGGAAGAATGTTTCAAGTAGATTACTGTTACTGTTGCATTGTAGAAGCTGTAGAACTTTCATATAGTCATTTTGACTCCAATTCCAATAATAACGCTGATAAGCTTTAAGGTACTGAATGCATAGTGTTTTCAGAGCCCATGATTATCTTTGCATTCATAGTCTCTGTTAGTTCATTTGAAAATCCTGATGATCATACCTGTTTGCTATCCACACCAGTTTGCTCTGGTCACACAATTCATAGTGTTAGAGCTGATGTTTGAACCCCGGTCTGTGAGATTCCTTACCCTACCTCTCTTCTGTATACACTCTGCCTTCTTTTGCTGCCACTTAGACTTGTGGGGATTGTATAAAGCCACACTGAAGACTGTGCCTTTCCTTGTGTGAACTCATCCGCAATTTCCCCTTTCTTGGTTCATGTCTTTCATCTGGATGCTCAAAGTTTAGAACAGAAACAAACCCCCAAACTAATGATTCCAATATTCAGATGATAGCCTTTGATTCATGATTGCTTTCTCTAATAATGTCTAATTTATACATTTCTCACAGGTCCTGTAGGTTAATTTACCAGGAGGGTAAAAGTGAATAAAAACCTATTAGTCTTTTTTTTCCTAGATGTTTCTATGAGGCGACATTAATAATGCATTTATCATTTCCAGCCTTTGACCTCTTAAGTTCTTCAAACAGAATTAAAAGAATCCTGAACTACTAAATAATTTCATTATGCAGCTGAATAGAGAAAGTGAACACCTCTAAAATGACAGTAATCTATTTATTCCCCTCAAATTTTTAGCACTTAGAGTTGGGTAGACACTGACATTAGAATTTGCCTTGCAGCTTGTTTGGAAACTTCATGTTCAATTCTTCCCATAGACATCTGTGGGCTGTTGTCTAGTTCCCACCACAGGCTGAGGCTGTGCTGGTAAAGTGCACACACAGCTGAGTGCATGACTTTTCTTTGCAAATACATTGTTCCAGGTTTTGCTCGTTTCTCCCTTTTTCCTCTTCTCTTGTCTGTTTGTGGGTATCCATGGAGCTGTTGTTCAAGGCATATTTCATTTTGTTAATTGCTTCTTGGCCCAACTATCCTGTCTTTGTCTTAAAGTAAAAGATTTTCACTTCAAGATGTTTCCTATCTTTCTTTTTAGACTCGTACTAGTCAAGGCTAAGACTAATCTGTGACACTGATTGCCACCTTCAAATGGAATCTAGGATCAGTATTCATACCTTACTACACCTACCCAGGGAAAGATCAGCACTTTTTAACAGGTAATAAGCCTATTATGCTCCTTTGGATACTCATTGAAGGAGTGCATACAACTTTCTCAGAAAAGCACTAAAAATATTTTCTGTACATTTATCTCATCTTCCTTATGAGAACACTGAGAGTTTTTTTTATTTTTATGCCATAGAACTAGAGTTTGTGTACAGTTACATGATTCTTCTAAAATCCCAAAAGATTTGTTTAATTTTAGTACATTGGAATTTTGAAAATTATATGGGTATTTAGGTGTGTGTGTGTGTGTGTGTGTGTGTGTGTGTGTGTGTGAGAGAGAGAGAGAGAGAGAGAGAGAGAGAGAGAGAGAGAGAGACAGAGAGAGAGGGAGACAGAGACAGAGAAAGAGATTTTTCATAGGCAACCTCTTCTTTGGGGGCAAGCGTAGAACCTAATATTATTTGTCCTAAAATGTTCCTAAGCACTTTCCATTTTATAGGCACAGATGTATACACAAGATACAACACACACACACACACACACACACACACACACACACACACACAGGAACATCCACATGCACTTTCTCTACTATTTCTGAATGCAAGCATGTTTTATGACTGTATGATTAGATCACTGTTGCTAAAACTACTTCTTAAATAATGGCCCAACAAGTTAGAAAGCAAATATTCAGAACCCAAATATAGTATTATAGTAAAATAAGTTCCACTTTCATTAACATTCTACTTGTCTTCGTGTCTCTTTACATCAGCTGTAAACTACTGAAGGCAGGATTCTTCTTCATGAATTCACTAGCAGTTATTCATGTTTGCAATGCTACTCATTCAAATTTTTCAGTTTTTCTCCATGAAAACACTGAGAATCCTCATTTGATACAGAGGTTTAGAGAGGTTTGAGTAAATTTAATAAGGAGTTCACAGCTGTGTGGCTAATAACAAATCAGGAGCTTAGAATCCCTGGTGGTCTGACATCTGAGTGAGAGTCAACTTCCTTAGAAATTAGGGTTTTAGTTTTCTAATCATGCTGTTTTTTTGTTTTGTTTTGTTTTTGGTTTTTTTTTTTGCTTTATCTCAATTTGATTTCTTTATTTTGCCCCATTAATAACATTTTAAAAATAGGGAAATGGAGACACAGACATTGAAACACTTACAAAATAAGAGCAGAGAGGGAGAGAGAGAAAGAGATCTCACATTGTCTAAATTTTCAAAGCAAAGCATATTATTGGTGTTAGGATAAATTACAGCTGCCTGACCAAGGCTAAGTGAGACCACTTCCATTAGAAACCCAAGAGCAGTGATTACAGGTGTCTAGAGAGAATTGTCGTTGGCTGCTATGTTTGGATTGCTCTTCTGTCTTAATCATAAAAGATCTGACCATGAAGTGGTGAAATTCTACTCCTAACGTGAGCCAATGCCTCTCTCATTGGGGTATCTTGTGAAGCCAATTAGCCATCTCAGAGCTCGCAGGGCGACATGCAAAGAAGTCAAATGCGGTGGAGATTTCCCAGGAGGCTTTAAAGTAGATCATGTAGCCGTAAAATAGCATTGCCATAGAGAATGATTTTCATCTGTATTCTTCACCCCTCTAAATAGAAGTCTCAGAGCAGTTCAAGAATTATTACAGGCCATGGGAGGCAGAGTACAGTGTGGTTTCTCAAGATATTTGTTAACGTTTTCTGTAGTTGCCCACAGCATACAACCCATCATTTCAAGGCAAGAAATTCACTGAAGCTTGTGAGTTCTTTTCAGATTGTGTCTAATGCTCTTCCTCTTTAAGAAATCAAAAATAACAATGATAAAACTTGTCCCTGTGTCCTTGGGTTCCCATAACCTGGATATAGTTTAAATGCCTTGTTTCAAAACTTGCAAAGTTCTTTCTTCCCAATCATTTACTACCCATGTGTCCAGGGATTATCAGTCAAAAAGACACAGAAGAGCTGTGTCTTAACACATTCTACTCTGTTCTCATTGAGGCAACTCTTGTAAAGCATTCAGACCCATACAGACTTGGACTTGAATCATAACTGTGTGCCATTAGGGAAGACATTACTTTGTGCGAACCAGTATATAGAAATAGATCACAAACTTTTACTTTTATTATTAAAATCACTAGTACACAACCTATGTTAAATGTTCACTCTTTCCTAGGCGGAGTGCTAACTTAACACACACCACCTCATTTTATCTTTGCCAAAAAAATCTCTTTTTTTTTCAATTGTCTTCTTTTTTAAATTTATTTATTTATTGCTTCAGGTTACAACTCCATCATAATGTTCTCTTTCCACCCTTCCTGGTACCACCCTCCTACCCTCTACCCCCTAACCCTTCCATCTCTCTCCTCTGGAGTGGAGTGTCCCTACATAACAGTCCCCTGCCCCAGTTCAGCATTCATATGGCCAAAAATCTCTTAAAGTATCTTTACCTATTTTATTTTTAGAGATAAATAAACCTGAAAATTAAAGATATTAAGGTGGCGACATTGTTTCCTGGAAGAGCTAGGTCTCAAACTTTCAGAATCTTTCTCTGGAACTCTTATTTTAAACTATGAAGAGGCTAGAGTGTGGGGTGTGGTTCATTCAGTGAGAAAGCCCTTAATGTAGTACACATTTGGCCCTGGATTCAATCCCCAGCACTGGAAAAACCAACCAACCACACAACAAAGAAATAGGATTGGGCAGTTTTAGGAACTGAGGATATAGCTCAGTTGGTGGAGTGACTGTGTGGCATTCAGGAAGCCCTAGGCTTGATTCCACCATTATGTTAACTGACAGTAAAGGAGCAGCTTGCAATTCTAGTACTCAAGAGGTAGAGACAGGAGAATCAGGGGGTCAAGATCAACTTATCTCCAAAGAAGGACAAGGCGTAGTGATGAACTGAAAGGCAGAGGCAGGTGGATCTCTGTGAGTTTGAGACAAGCCTGTTCAATACAGGAGAGCCATGGTACATGGGTACATAATAGACCCGGACTACAAACAAACAAACCAAGCAAAGATCATCTTTGGCTACAGAGAGAGTTATTTAAGGCTAGTGTGGAATACATGAGATCATGAGATCCTATCTAAAAGCAAACAACAAAAACCCTGAACTACAATGAGATTAATTCAATATCATCACTTTACACACAAAGAAACTTTTCAGAAATTACCGAATGTGTATATACTTACATAGTTTGTGTGTGACAGTCATGAATTCTGTGAAGGCTGAGGCCAACTGGGGTGTCTGACTCTTGGGGCTCCCCAAGACTCACTTTTTATACCTCTTATATAATTGCATACCCTAATGACAGACAGGAGTAGGCTGTCATTAACTGAGATGCTGAGCTTTTCATTTCGGAAGAAGGATCTGCGATGCCGAATTTCCTATGGCAGTCAGACCATCTGGTCTAAATGCATGTTGACATCACAAGGAATAAAAACCTGAAACACAACAGAAATTATTCCCTTTGCAAAACAAATGCTAGAGGGAGAAATCACAGAGTAATTTTGCCAAATTTCTCAGCAATTCTCACAAGATTGTGCAATGTTAATTGCCTGTAGCTGCAGATTAGTACTACCAGTCCCATGGGGCAGCTAAGCACTGACTAGCATCCTCTTCAATCACAGGATTGTGGACATGGTAACGTTCTGGGCATGCCTGCCAGGACATGCTGCCCATTCCCTGACTGCATAAGCTCCCTCAAGGTCTGTCTTCAAGCTGTTTTGACCGACTGAGTCTAAAGTGACTGAATGAAGCCCTTCTCAAGAGGAGTCTTCACCATGTTATAGATTTAGCTGTAGAGTGATGTTTCCTTTGGTTTGGACTATTGTTATTTGTGCAATCCTGTTCACTAATTCTAATTCCCCTCTAGACTAGAATTCTTGGCCTCTCATCTTCTGTCTCAAGTCCTTGGTCTCACATCCCAGTCCACTATGGATTCTAGGAGTAGCCAGAGGAAGCTTGTTTCTCCTCTTCTTCAGGTTCCTTGGCAGCAAAATGTAGTAATTGAAAGGAATGACACCTAAGAACTCAAACCTTTTTTGTTGTTATTATCCTTTCTTTGCTTTTCTTTCCTCTGTGTTTGCTTGGGCTCTGTCATTGTCCTTTCCTCCTCCTTGTCTTTCTCTATAACTATCTTCACATGGTCCATGCTTAGCAATGTAACACCTTGTCCTATGGAGGCAGCCCCCTGCTAGACTGGAAGGACTAGTTGTGCATGTTTCTTCCTGACTTGTGATCAGTTTTCTAAGTAGCTTGAAATCAGTCTTCTAGGGAGGATTTAAACTACAGAATCTGGCTCAAATGACAAGTCAGAGCTATTACCTTCTGTCCTACCCTGCAGGGCCAGCTGATAAACATTTACAAGCTTACTGTCACCACTTACTGAATAGATTATTGGCCTGCCTACGAAATTATTATAACCACAGGCAAACTAAATTGCACACACACACATACACGCACGCACACACAATCAGCTTTGAAATTTTGAAATACTTTATTTAAGGTAGTACTGGGGGGGATATGCTCAAGCAAAGAAAGTGAGTAGACTAGGGAGTGTTTTAATCTATTTAGCAGGAAGACATTTTTCTTTCCAATCTCCATGTTGTATAAAAGAAAACGGAAACTCGGCAAAACTAAATAATTTGGGTAACTATGTAGTGTCGATAAGTGGCAGGAGCTCATTTGTTAATATTAGTTTGAAAAGCCAGCGTCATTAATGTTTCTGACTCATTCTGTAACTGAGAGAAGTATGGAACAAGTCCTCACATGCTACATGATCCACCTAACAGCATTAAGTTGGCAACAGGTCAGGATTGGATTCCTGGAGGAGTCAAGATGAGTCTCAAGCAGATTTTGGAGAAAATCACTTCACAGATAAGCAGGAAGATGAGAAGGAAGAATGCTGACTGTTTTCACCATATAAATAAATGATAACTGCTTGAAGAAATGGGGACAGTTCACCATAGATACTTGTATTTAAACATCTTATGATATCCCACTATGCCCAGTTTTGTTTTAATTTATCCTTTAAAATAAAGTTGTATTTCAGAGTAAAAGTTGCAAAGGGAAATTATGATGCATTCTTTATTGTTTAAATGCTGAAGTTTCTAGCCCTACAAAGGTCAATTGATTTTAAAATCTTAAAGTAAACTAGTCAACCTTAACTATGTCTTCTGTTCTTAAAAATAAAGTAAAGGTTATTTAGGGCTGAGGTCTTATTCAAGCTTCTCTGCAGATTCCCTATTACTACTCTACTTACCCTGAAATTCAGGGCTACGAAGACTTATACACAGAGAATTTAAATTCTAAGCCCCCACATTGGTTCTAAAACAATTGTTTTTTTTCATCTACCACCTAATATATTTTGCGGTGATGGGAGGAAATGTACACCATTTTGAATGTGATCACAGTACTATCTGTGCCCACGACACTCTTCCACGGTGGGTGATATCCCCCACACTGTGTGTTTTTAGCACATCCTAGAATAGGACCTTAATATACTTCCTCCTTTTAGCATTTCAGTGCTCTCCCCAACTGCTAATACAGAACAGAAGTGCTGGCCACAATGGAAGACCTCCAGGCAGAACATGGATGGCCTCTTCAAAGGCATAGAGAAGGGGGGCCTCCGGAACCCAGCTGCCTCACAGATGGGGCTCGTTATCCACACCACCCTCCCATATTGAAGGAAGGCCAAGAAAGAGCCACAGAAAATTAGAGGCTTGTGCTGGAGTGGCCAGATGTCGAGACAACAGGGACATCCTGTCTCCACTGGCCTGGCCAGTGGTTTGAGTGTTCTTCCCTGTGGTGGACAATGTGGATGTTTTCTGCACAGGGGAGAGGTCACAGAACCTCTGTTAAGTAAAACATCATTGAAAGAAATTTCCAAACAAAATCATAGCATTTTTTTTTTTGCTCCTTGATCCCTGTGCAGATATATAGAGAGCTTGAAGTTGTAGTATGCATACAATTATTCTTTGATACGCTCTGTTGTATGTGTTGCAGATATAACATTTGACCAGGGCCATTTAAGCATTGTACATAGAGTACCAGCAAAAACAATAGCCCACAACGTCAAATCAAGTAGTTTCCCTAAGGTCTCATGAATATAAGAGGCAAGGGTTAAGACTCGAACTCCAGTAACTGACCCAAGCTTCTTCCTTTAGAACAGTGGGTTTTGGTATGGTCCATGTGCCAGATGGCTCAGTAATCCCCTAGAAAGTTTTTATTTCTTCAAATCCTCTGACCTCACTACAGAGTTCCTAAAGTCTCAGTATTTCATGCTTTAAAAAACCCACCATTTTTTGATGTGTGCCAGCATCCAGCAGCACAATTGTTGCTCTTACTTCAAACAGCCCCTGACAGGACTCTCTAGGAGTTTTCTAGACTCCACTATTCTCCTTTAACAAAAGCTATAGTTGTCAAGAAAAGAGAAACAACCCTTCACAAATCTCCTGTATAAAGCACTGTGAGATTTGGGTCTCTGCAATGAAAACAAATCCCAGTGAAATGATTTTGCACATGGCCTAGCTTGGCATTGTCTGGTTCAGTGGCTACAGGTGTTGAGATGCAAAGAGGCAAGACTCCAGAACATTGAAAAACACAATGAGGCAACCAAATTTCTGTCTGGACTTCCTGAATCCATGAACACTGAGCCAGACCCATATTCTGATGTGTGATATAGGTCTTAGCCTTCCAGATTTCAAATTAGGTAAAATAATATATTTCTATCATCTTCACCAAACATAATAAACAAACACTAGTGAACAGATATCAATAGATATGTTAACCAACTTGATACAATCTTTATCCAACACATATTTAGGTCAGTTCATAACATTCTATGCCATAAGCATATGGAATGAATAGTTGTTAATTAAAGGAATTTTAACTAAAGAACCAAAGAGGATGGAGAGATGCCTCAGAGGTTAAGAACACTTGCTGTGCAACCATGATGAAAGAGTTTAGCTCCCAGAAACCCTAGCTCTAAGGGAGAAAGACAGGATGGAGAAAGAAGGGTTGCTGAAGCCTGCCAACGTCAGCAATGTGATCCCAAGTTTAGGAAGATACCCTCTTCAAAAGAATAGCTTGAAAGGAAGTTACTCAGTGACCTTTTCTACATATATGCACAGGTGTACACATTATTACACACATATGTACATACACTCTCACTGTCAAACACACATAAATAAATAAAGAAACAAACAAACAAACAAACAAACAAATAAATAAATAAATAAATAAATAAATAAATAGTTTTTAAGAGAAGAAACAAAACCTTCATAAATCTTTCTCCATGGAAATGCATGTTCCCTTCTGGAACATAGTAAGTGGCAAATGCAGACTTGTTATTAGTGCGGTTCATTCCTGTGACTGTGGTGGGACACTTACTAGTTCCCCTTCTAATCAGAGGCTTTTTCTTACAGTTGGTTTATGCCTTCATTAAAATATCAAGTGTAGAACCCAGAGGCAGGCAGGTTCAACAAGCACGACAAATCGATGTTTAAAAGGCTGAAAAGTCTCTTCTAAAATTTTGGGGGGAGTGGGCACCATCAAGGAAGTCAAGAGGCAATTTAAAATAATTTCAAGTATTTCTTGAATGCTAGTTTGTGTCTGAGCAATGGCAAATCCCCCAAGCTGTGATAGAATGAAAGCCATGGAACTACTGAAGAAGCTAAGATACAGGAAGATGATGAAGGAAGATGACCAATCAGGAGGCCTAGTGGGTCTCGTACCAGAGGTCTGTTTATAGAGATGCAGGAGGCACTGGTCTCCTGGGGTAATTGTTAAAATAAAAGTTCTTTGTTTTGACAAGTTGTTCTTTAACTACTGATAGAACCATCTGAAAGCACAGGATAAAGACTTGTGTTGGGAGAACTTTGCTCTCCCACATACCTGGGACATGTGTAGTAGTACAGTAGGCAAATAACTAAAAGTGATTATCATGGTGAAATCACCAGCTGACTGCTGTTTCTATGCTGAGTTATAGGCTTCCCAAAGCCATTCTTAAGTGAGATATAATCCAGAGGGGAAAATAATTTATCTCATGAGAAGCAACAACAGGACTGGGAAATATTTTCACTGGTGGATGTGTATCAAAAGGATGGGTGGAAATGTCCCTAGTTACAAATATATCCATCATTTTTATTTTTTTATGCTTATTTATTACTTCAAGTTACATCTCCATCACAGTCCCCTCCCCCCACCTTTCCCAGTCCCACCCTCACATCCTCTCCTCCTTCTCCCACCTATCCTACTCCTCCAGTGTGGGGTGTCCTACATATCAGCCCTCCCTCAGTTCAGCAGCCATATGAGGGGTAAAAGCTTCCTCTTGCACTGAGGGCCCTACATGATAGCTCCACTAGGGCAAAGTGTTCCACTACCAGGTAACAAAATCCATGTTCCTTTTCCTTTCTGTCTGTTGGTTGTAGGATAGTTATCCTGTACTGTAAGACTAAAATCCACTCCATCTTAAAGCATTTATGTCTTCAAGAATCAGAAGGGAAGATTGGACCAAATGTGAGAAAACATAAAATAGACAGCAAATTTTTTCATGACTTTTGTCTTTGGCGTGTAAGATCAATTTATATAATTTGTATATTTGCTTTTAGTATTTCCAGTATATAGTTCCTTTTGTGTTCAGAATTTAATTCATGGACCCATGATGAATCTATTAAATAGATCATATGTAACAGGTTAGAAGAAATAGAAATAAAAGATCCACATTTAACACATTGTAACTAAGGGGATCCTATACAATGAAGGCCAAGTAACATGCCAGACACCGTTCTGGGGATGTTCCTTTTCCAATGGGTTATCAGTCATGAGCTCCAAAGGCATTCATCAGTAAGGCTAGTGAGGGTCTGTGGTACTTATGATAGCTTTCACAACTCTTTGCTCATAAGTGTGGACTAGGTCTGTGATTCTAACATGACTGGCATAACTCCTTTCCTGAGAATAGGTTCTGATTCATTATTTCAAAAAACAAATGGGGAAAAGAAAAAAAAAAAAAACATTTCTATGCTCACTATGTGTCTCCTCTGTCTGTCCTTTTGTCTCCTTTTATCTTTGTTCCCTACTTACCACAAACATATCAATCACCTTTGTAATGTAAATGAGATAACTTTGCACACATTTGGTCCTAAAAGAAAAAACTGAATTGTTCCAACTGATGAGAGTTTCTAAGCTGTTCTGCAGAAACTCTTAACATGGATGGAACTCAGGGTAACTTCAGACACCTCGCATTGACGGTTGTTGTCTTTTTATACTTCTCTTGTCTATCACTTAGTTTCGGCTAGCAATGCTGAGGATAGATCCTTAGTTACATTTGTCAGAGACAACTGAAATTTTCTGGGCCCTATGAGCCATTAGATCAGGTCCAAAGAACTTAGATGAGGGATCTGAAAGTCATTTGATTTGAGAGTTCTGGGCCTTCTGCATGTTCAGGCTGTGTCTGGAGGGACATGGTGTAACTTGGTTTGAACAGAGCAGTAGTGGACAGTGGAATCTCTAAGAAATGTAATAGTCACCAAAGTCCCTAAAGATATCAAAGTCAGAAGAAAGTCTGTCTGAACACAGTCTCTGGTCTTATTATATCCATAGCAAAAACAGGGTATCAGTGACTAAAAGAAGGACACACAGCTACTAGGAAATGCTCAATAGCATCCTTTGTTATGGAGAACTTTCTGCCCAAAACTGGGACATGCTGTACAAAGGATTTACCTAGACATTCACTTCAATTAGATGTATTAATAGAGTCAATAATATTAATCTGGCACAGACAACAGTTTTAGGGTTGAACTTATAAATTTCACTCCAGACTCTAAATGGTGCCAACAGTGAGGTTTACGCCAAGTTTAGTGAAGAAAAGGAAAAGTAATGGTTCTGGGATGTCAATCTTCAAATTCTAAGAACCTCAATAAATCTTTAAATAAAAATACTGATGTTTAGCCATATAATACAGGATAACTATTCTACAACCAACACACCAAAAAGATCAGGAACATAGACTTTGTTACCTATTAAGGGGACAATTGCCCTAGGGGTGCTACCATGTAGGCCCCCGGTGCAAGAGGAAGCTCTTAGCCCTCATACGACTGTTGAATTGAGAGGGGCTGATATGTAGGGACACTCTAGGTCAGAGCAGTGGGATGGGTGGGAGAGGGAGGAGAGGGTAGGAGGGCGGAACCTGGAGGGGTGGAAAGAGTGCACTATGATGGAGAAGTAACTTGATGTAATAAATAAGATTTATAATAATAAAAATATGAAGTCAATTCTCTTTCAAAGTTATATATCAGATTTTGATGATGGCACTGAACAGGGATTGGAAACACAAATCCTATAATCAAGTCCACTTATTTTGGTAAGGTAGAGGATTAGAAGAAGACAGCCATAGTCTTTTATGCACGTATTGTCCTTGTTTGCCTTTGTACTACAATAGCTAGCCAGGTTGAATGGATTATGAAAGAGAGTATGGGCAAAGCAGAGCACTGCCTCTGTCACCCAGCTCTTCACAGCAAAATTCAACTCTGGTCCATAGGACATTAATTGCTTTTTCTACTTCTAGCACCTAGGTTCTTTCTCCCATCTTTATCTTTTCTCAGTTTTTTCCTGCTTTCGTTCCTTTTATGAGATATGCTTAGAGTCCAATCTGTAAACACATGCTGCCTGGGATCCTATCTCACTTTACCACTTTCTTATGGCAGAAGCCAGGACGAGCGCCATGAGTTAGCCAAGCTTCAGTTTTCTCTGGAAAAGGAGAACAAGTAGAACTACTTCAGAGTGTTCTCCTGAAGGTGGGCATGGAATACTCCACGGAAACAGCCTAGAAAGTACCCAGTAGATGTTCTTGTCATACTGGCTGCTCCATTCTCCACTAACCGCTCTGGGAGAATGTCCATCACCATGATCCTTATTTAGCGCTTTGACACTTATTAGCCGGCAGATCGTGGGGGAAATAAATGTCAAGCACATGCTGCAAAATTATTGGACAGTGAGAATGTTGGCAAAATATACTACAGTCCACCCTATTTCCCCAGAGCTAAAACTAGTCATGTGCTCCCTTTGGGAGCAGGAGCCTACTGACTAGATGCTCCACGGTGCACTCAGGGTGCTTCAACTAGTTCGTTTCTCAGGACAATGAGTCCAAAATAGCACCGGATTTCTGAGCCAGCCAGATCAGCCAGGGGCTCAGTCACAGGCTGTCCTCTGGGATTATCAGAAGCAGACATGCCATGCTGAACACGCTGCTTGCTGCTCAGGAGCAAATACAAAATGCCGTAGCCTGGGGGATAGGCTGTAGCTCCGCACCCAAACCACAGATCACTCTCCTCTTCCTTCTCCATCACAGGAAGTTCCTGGCATCCGGCCCATAAGTTTGCAGTGCATTGGATCCACCATCTATCTCTGTTCTCCTCCCTAGCACTGGGGTTGTAAATTTAGTTACACATCCCAAGAGGGATCTTAATTTTTTTTTCAGTGAACATCTGGCCCAAGAGACCTCTTAATTAAAATTACAGCCCAATCACCGTCACCTAAGCTTTCCACTTATTGTTTATGATTGCTTTGCACAGCACACACATGACCTCAGGCTCATCCCCCAACATGTGGATTCCTTCAGGAATGGCTAGTCTCTCTGAGCTTTTTCTTCTTTGATGAATATTATGTTCCAAGCATGTTTCTCAGTAGAGCTGGAGGTCTGAGACCCTGATTACTACTAGGGTTTCCAATTGCTTATTCTCTCCCTGGCCTTTCTGAAAGGATCCATTGAGAAAGAGGTCATGATTAAAGTCCTCTGAACAAGCAAAGTGTTATTGAAGGAGTGCCTGGCGCCTCTCAGCTTAACCTTCCGCCCCATAAACCTTATCCAGGCACAGCAGGCTGCAGACCCCCTTCTACATCTCTGCAAGGCAAATGAGAAGTGTGAAGTGGGGGAGGAGGCTCTTGGTGTCCACACAAGCCAAGAGTACAGGGTGCTAAGAAGACATATCCCTGACTTGTGATAATAATTTGACAAAAGATATGCAGAAAGAATTATATCAAACTTGTCACTGAAGGTGAAGTTATGTTTACATTGCATGTACTCCAGCGATGTTGTATACACACACGACTCAAACGTTACACTTTTATTGGGGATGGGTGTCTTAGGAGGGTGGGAGGAAGAAAGTGGGCTTCTGAATTCAGTCCTTCAGTCCATATATCCATCTCCTCATATCCTGACTGTATAATATTGGAGAAGTTCTACTGGGAATTCCACTTTCTCAAAGGGATTCCCTTGCAAGTCTTGGAGAGGGGTCAAGAAACTGATGATGTGAAGAAAGAGCCCCCCCCCCCATTGCAAATATCTGTCTCTTCTGTCTTGTTCTAGGTGAAAAAGAATGGAGAGCTGGGTGGTCTCTGCTGTATGACCTGTGTCACATAATTATTGCAGCAGGTGGCTCTGTGTAGTCATATGTGCAGCTGTATTTTGTGACAGTACACACAGATGCAAATAAATTAACATATGCAAATATACACATATGTAAACGCATGTGCATTGATAGCCCTGTAAATGAGACACATAAGCCACGTTTGTGCCCATTTAAGGAAACAATTGCTAAGATGTGGGGCTTACTATAAGATAAATGACGCTTTTCCTGAAAGCACCTTCCCACTGTTACTACTGAAAATTGATAAGTGCACATTGTTGTCATGAGAGTAAACTGTCCCCACTAGCTCCTGTGTTTCAACAACTGGTTCCCAGATGGTGATGCTGTTTGGAGACGCTGGAACCCTTAGGAGGTGGAGCCTCACTAGGGGAAGTGGGGCACCAGAGCTAATGGTCTTATGAATTAACAATAGAGTACAATTCTTTTCTTATTTTTTTAAACATTTTTATTTCTTCAAGTTACATCTCAATCACAATCCCCTCCCTACTCCCCCTTCCAGTCCCACCCTCCCACCCTCTTCCCCCTCATACTCCCCATCTGCTTCCTTTTTTTAAGTTTAAGGTATATCTTTTTCCCCCAACAGGTCCCCTTTTCAGTCCAACAAATGGCCCTTTCTCTTATAACAGCAAATACAATACAAAACAACAAAAATAATTAGACCACAATTATGAAAATTATAAGGCTTAGTATATATTCCCAATGTCCAGCCCATACATATTTGGCAACTGACTTTAACATTCTACTATGCATCCATCTCCATGAGTTTAAAGTTCTATATCCAACTCTGCTTCCATCCTAGCTTGCATCACCATCTTAAAAACATCTTCTTAGATCCAGAACAATTCTTAAAAGCATCTTTTTCTGCTTTCTAATTAACAGAGAAGTGAGGAAGTCATACCCCAAGTTTCTGCTGCTGTATCTGGCAGAAACCAAGCTGGTCCCAGCCAACATGCCTTCCCTGCTGTGACAAGCTTCAGTCTCTTCAACTTCTGGTCACAAGAAATTCTTCCTCCCTTAAGTAGTTTCTATCACATGTTTTGTCACAACAATAAGAAAAGTAACATATAATTGTACATAAAAAATGGTCACAGAATCATCATTCATTGTCCCAACATAACACAAGACAAGCTGTATAAAACACTTATCCAAAGTTTATAGATGTGAACAGTGATATATATGCACATTGTAAACAATGTTATTCAGAAAAACAAATCATTTATAGTATGTTACCAACAATTTATGATGCTAATATATCAAAGCAGTGCATTAAAAAACATAATACAAAGTTATATGCCAATGAATAAATGAATAGATATCAACTATGCAAAACAGACTAGAAACAAATGCATCATTATATTAAGACTTAAAATCTCTGGATTATATTTTAAAATATTTCATTATAAATGAAACATTGACATTTCCACTTAGCCTTAAGCACGGTCTTAGCCTTGATGCCTAGTTTATGTTACCTACCAGTCTGGGACATTAAGAATATCAACTATACACAGAGAAATCCTGTCTTGAAAAACCAAAAAAAAAAAAAAAAAAAAGAATATCAACTGAAGTTCCAGAAGAAATATCACTCCTCTGTTAAAGATTCTATAATTCTGAGAGACCAACAGGACTTCTTCATTGTAAAAGTTGGAATGTGGCAGTTTCTTGAGCCAAGCCATCTTACTATCTTAATAGCCTTTCATTGCTCACCTCTGTGTCTGACCTAATGTACTCAGACTATCAGAACAGCCGTTTGAAGTGCACTAACAGATTACTAGCTTCACACAACCCCCAAACTCAGAATATTATCAGATAGTATGTGAAACCAGCAGCAGGAAATTCTCTGCTTTATTGTAATTTACCTGCCTGAGTGTCCCACCAACATAGTTGAAAAGTGAGTGACTTTCTTTTGTTCTGTAACTATTAAAATACCATGAAATTGTTATTATGTTGGAACATGGTGTTTGGGGAAATCTGAACTTGTCCTTCTAGTTCATGGTTACTCATATTTAGATCTAGAATAAGTTGTCTTTTTCTTTCTGAGGCAAGAGCTGTTTTGTGCTTTTAGATAAGGTGCTCTGTTTCCCAACGCTGAAATTCTTCCCTTGTAAAATAAATATAGGGATAATGTCTCCAATTATAGGAATGCATTGAAAGTTGAAACCAATGATGTTTAGCAATATATAATGGCATAAGTGGACTGTGTCTTTCTGTGAAAAGAGATGTGGGATTGGGGACTTGGAGGATAGAAGCCCAGCAGAGACATAGGAAATCAGTTGACTGAGAGACTTGGATTCAGTCTTGCCTGCTGCTGCTGTTGGCCTGGCAGCCTTGAGCCTTCCCTTATCTCTGTTCACAAACAAACAAAAGGCCCCACAGTGAAGCTCCATGGGGACCATCTGCAATCATTCTCCATCCATTTCTGCTGTTTTCACGGTTCAGGTTCCACTGTCAGTCTTTTCTCTCTGACTGAGGTAGAAATCAGGCTAGAGTAGCCACATGCTCTTCTGTGGTGATAATTAGAATCCAGCCTACTGTGTGCATTGGAAAGGGCATCTGCCAGGCTGGGGCAGAGACCAGAGTGAGGGCAACAACACCTGGATGAAGTCCGGAGGCATTCTGGCCTCTGCTAAGCAAACAGCTGAGAGGCCTGAGCCATAGCCAGGAATTTTGCATTGGAAATAATGGGTTGTGTTCTGGCTTCATTGAAATGGACATCCCAGTGAAGGCTTGTGGACTTCCTCTTTCTCAGCTCATTCTTACTTCCCCTATTTATTTGCCTATATGGCCAGAGACTATTTCAGGCCTTTGTCACTCCCAGAAACTCCTGTTGGTGTTATGCTCTTCTGTAATACAGAGGTGAGAATTATTTTAAAGTGACTCATACAACATTGTTTTGTCGGAGACTTTATCTAACTGATGCGACATTGCATTCCCAGCATGATGTGTATAATCACAGCAGCTGATATCCCCACAAATGAAATTAGTGAGTGGCCTGCTCCAGAAGAGCCAACTGCATTTAAGATCTTAAATCAGATAATCTTGGGAGGCACTGGTAATTGTTGGTGGTTAAGTTAATGACATCATATAGGGCAGGCCTGGCTGGAAAATTCTAAGATCTCTCATCCAATCTATTCTTTCCAGATTTCTAAGATGTGTGCAAAGTTTCTGACTCTTAAACAACAAAAGAATAAAAGGTTCATTAATAAATAATTCACAAAACAAACAGTTTGCCCATTTGCACAATTCAATAGCTGCTGGGGAAGCACATTTGTAGAATTGTGAAACCATCAACACTTTTCAACTTTAGAACATTTTTATACATTTAGTTATTAATTTAAGTTACATCTCAATCACAGCCCCCTCCCTCTTCCTCTCCCACTCTCTACCCTTCTCCCACCTATCCTACTTCTCTGGTTGGGGGGTCCCACATATCAGACCCCCTCAGTTCATCAGTCAGTCACATGAGGGCTAGGTTTCCTCTTGCTGTGGTGCCCGACTTGGCAGCTCCACTAGGGTAAAGTGACCCTCTAGAACATTTTTTGACAGTTTTGTCACTGTAGACAATATATAGTGATTATACTCACCCCATTACTCTATCTCCCCTACCCTGTTTCTGTTGAACCTTCTTTTTTCCAGCTAGTCCTCCTCCCACTTTCTTGCCCGTGTGTATGTGTGTGTGTGTGTGTGTGTGTGTGTGTGTGTGTGTGTGTGTGTG